>CM020040.1:7065622-7400622 GCA_009769605.1 Bucorvus abyssinicus
GTAACAGCTGTTACCTCTAAAAGTTTGACCTGCCAGCAGAGGAAGGATAAACTTTGTACAGTAACAGTGTTGAAGTATTTAGTAACCATTGTCTACTTGGTAAAAAATAACCAAAGACTTCTTCTATTTCAAGATGGAGAAATATAGGTCTTAAGAAATAATTATTTTCTTTTGCAGTCAGTAGGGTTTTCACCCTGAGTGCTAGCCCAGTCTAAAGAGGAGATACCAGACCCACACAATAAACTCTGCCTCGTTCAGAGCTCTGTACATTGCTCACTGCTGTTATTTTGGCAGGGAGGCACAGAGTACTCGTGTAGAGCAGCTGCTTTGGTATCTCAAACCATGCCGTGTACATTTCACAAAGATGCTCTTCAGTAGCAAAACATCATTCATGGCACCCAGGCTTTACCACTGTACTACAAATCACTGGAGAGGCTGTGGGAGCTTTTCTAATTGACCTCTATGAACAAGCAACTATGAAGTTAGTAAAAAAGTAAAATCCTCACCTTGATGCTATTTTCTCTACGGCCTCTGTGACTGCTCTGAAAACTGCTACAAGAAAGTAGATTGTTCTTACATGGCACCATGCAGAAAACCACGTGCAATTGTTTCAATGGCATGAATCAGCCGAGGCTCAAAATCCTGCCCAATTTCTACCCAATTTGGGGTGCCCAGTTTAAGACAAATGGAGATCTAAAGAGCTATGTAGGCTAAGTACTGAATGGCTGTAGTAGGATGACCCAGAGCCACCAAAGCACCGATGTGTATAAGAATAAGGGAAGAGTACTGATTCAAGCTGAAGTCCATGGAGTCTCTGAGAGTGGTCAACAGCAGATGCCTAGGGAACAGCCTAAGGACAGACTAATCATAGAGGGATTCTTCAAGTCTACTAATCCCCCAGTCTCCGGCAATCTGTAGTTCAAGGATCTTATGAGCCAGGTATGGGCATCGTTCTGTTTAATTTTTATACTTCCTCATGACTCACACAGCTAAAATACGATTTATTCTTACTCACTTTGTGAGAACAACCTTAGTTCTTGTCAGGACTGAGCCACAGATACGTCACCCATGATCATATGGTTACATGAAAGCATGTCTCTCTCATCTGACAGGCCTGAAATAACATTTTTACAAGAACTGCACTGATTTGAGTCAAACGGCAGGCATGCATAGTAAAGACGACAACAGAATTAGACTGGCTTTTGCTAGAGTTACTCTAATGGGCCCAATTAAAAACACTGCTAAAGTCATCTGGCATTATCTACATTGTGCACCACAAAATGAGATATAATCCACTTAGTCGACACTTACTTTGGCTGCTGCTCCATGCTGGAGCCCTATACATGACATCTTTGCTACTACTGTTACTGAAGATTAAAGCTAACTCAAGTATACATACCTGGGCGACAAAGGCACCTCAATTTTGATATGTTGATATGGGCTAAATCTCATGTTCTTAAGCAATATAGGCATTAACAGGTGTAAATGTTTCACTGAGAATTACTGGGACTGGGACGTGTGGGCAGTTTACAAAATTTTTGTCCGTACAACCAGTCCAAATTTTCCAGTTGCCTTAGACACTACATATTGTTTTATTGAACCTGTCCTACCTCTTTGTTAAAGTAAACAGGAGCAGTGGTTGTATATACTCAGAAGTTTGAAAAATAGCTAAGTATTCCCTCTATTAACGTCACTCTTGGTAGAGTCATTTTTATGTCAAAATATATGAAACTTCAGAAAGCAGAAATGTATTTAGCAAGTTAATACACCAGAATTTTCAAATTCTCTTCCTCAATTAATAAAGTTTATACTGAACATCTTTATACAATGCATGTTATTCTAACTTGTACTGCATACAATATATGTCACAAACAATAATGCAATTAAGTCTTACTTCTTTGTAGTGGCACTTAGGGACTATTTGGATTAAACATAAACTTCCTAATCACCACTTCAGTGAAAAGATTTAGCCACTGTTTTGACATGGTAGAGCATATCACAAAGTATCTTGATCCTCACGTACTAGATTTACACAGCAATGTCTTGGGTAAGCTATCACAATACACAGACATCTGTTATCTTTCTTATTCAGACAGCTCCAGAGGGAAATATTATTATACAGCGAGATTTTCAAAGGTAGAAAGGGAGTGAAGTATTATGTTAATATGATTTTCAGTCAGATGTCTAACTGCCCTTTGTAGCTCCAGAAATTCTCTCATACATATGGTATTTTACAAAACAATGAAACATTCTCATCTGAGACACTGACCTGTTCTGGCCAGTGTCAACAAAGATAACACACATCAGAGGGTTCAACAGTGTAATAATAGGGTCAAGGACAGAGGTAAAAAAGGAAATAAGGGGATGACTGGGAATTTGTCTTCAAAAGGAAAGAAAAATGGGCTAACATGACAAAGATTTTAAAGTAACATGGAATGTAACTCAGACACTGCTTTTTACCCTCTTCTTTAAACAAAAACATTGTCTCACCCAGTGAAATGGAAAGGCAACACACCTAAATTTCCCAAAGGCTATATTTTTTCCACAATCGTAAATGGATCAATACTTATCCCTGACAGTAAGAAATTGAAACTTGGAACCAAAGACAGTAGCATTATTTCATGAAAGGAAATATGTAATTATTTATTTTTAGTACCACTGTAGCAACCCCACATTAGGATTTCAATAATCAAGGATCTTCAACTTTCTGTACCTTTTTGTAATCTGTCTGCAAAACCTTACACCCTACAGACACATCTTTAATACCATTTCTGTAAACATACCCAACACTGCTTTAAACTGGTTAGTCTGAAAGCAGATAATCTACCAGCACAAAGCACAGTACAAGTTAACCATGAAAATATTTACCCTGAACCTCAGCAGGTGCTGCAGCTTCCCATAAGTTCTGTGATGGGATTAATGTCCCAGGGCCACCAACTTGGACATATCCACATCACAACAAAGTCTCTACGTATCAGTCATTATAACAATCAATGACAACTGTATAACACTATTTACGCCTTATCATATTTTTTCAGTTTGTAGTTATTACAAGAGAGCTTTTAGCAGAATTCTAGAACTGAAGGAGGAAAATTTCTAGATGTTTACAGGGCATACATATCTCCTAATCATAAGGCAGCTTGAAAGAAGTCATAAAGGTTACATCAGATTTACTTATTCTCAAATAACAAGTTTGGCTGATGAAGGTGGTAGGTACAGACCTAAAGCACTTCAACTGCTGTAAGATCTTTGATGAATAACTGCTCTCAATTTCAATTAATAATTAGTAAGAAAAAAGGCAAACAAAAACTGAATCATTAAGACAAGATGAATCTGTGGTCAGTGGTGTCTCATGTTTTCAACAGTGACAAAGAAAAAAAATACAAATTTTGAGAAAGTTTGCAGGTAATGATTGATGGAGAGCTGAATCATAGCAAGAACAGGTCATTTCTATACAATTAAAGAACAGATACAAAGAAAGCCAAATGTGAGACCATTTATCTGTGAACAAATATAGGAGGTCATATTTATAGCATGAAGTATTCTGGAAAGTAGTAACTCTGAAAAGAATCTTAGGGTCATAACCAGTAGCAGATAGATAACTTAATATGCACGAGCTCCCCGTGTCATCCTGTGCCTACAAGAGCTACTGAGACAGCTCTTCTGATGCATAACCAAGGAATAATGGGGTAATCTCATTTATTTTTTAGATCACCACTGAAATACAGATCTTGAGGACGTCTCTTTCAAAAGCATGAAATATTGACACGTGTCTTTTTTTTTTTTTCCTGCAGAGGACAGCTAAGTGTCCTTTCTTTTGAAACAAGCAAATGTAATCTCCGTACAAAAGAACAGTACTTACAAGAGAAGTACATGTGATTACATGCTCAAAAGCATTGTAGAACTCTGTCTTTTTGGCTGTTTCTTAAAAACAAAGTAACAAACATGCTTTTACAAGTAAAATCAGTAATGCAGAAGGTAGGACGTGCCTTCTTTCAGTAAGACCAAAATAATTGAATCAATTTATTTTTCATGCCTTCAGTGCAGAACAAAGAAGTATAACAGTTTGCTGGGAGGTCACAGAACACCTGATACATCTATACAGAATCCTGTTGGGCAGAGTGATTACTACTATATACAGATCTAGAGGGTTCCCTGTTGTCAGGCAGATTGTTGTTGAGAATTTTAGGATGCTTAGAGTAGTTAATTAAAGAGAAGCGCTGGGAGCATTGCAAGGCTATAAATTCCTCCCTCATAGCTTATGGGGCTCAGTGCTGGAACTTTCCATATGTCTGTTTTTAACTGGCATAAACTTGTTTTGACCTTAATCAGCATTTTAGACTTAGATTACACAGGGAGGAGAGAGAGAAAGAAAAGGGAGGGAGAAGTTATTAGTCAAAGAGTCTTGCTTTAAGATGTATATAATGGGAAAATCAGCACTCCTGATTTATCCACTGGTATGTTAAAAGATTCAAAACAAAGATAACATGGCATTTTATAATCTAACTGTTCTACAAGAACATAAATTAATACACATTTTGCAATCAAACTAGCAAGCAGTTGAACAGGTTTGTTGTATCTTTAGGTATCACATATCATAAAACACATAAATTAACGAGTCTGTAGATTATTAAATGACAGTTGAGATGCCAGCTTTCCTTTTTTTATCATGGAAGATATTCCCAGGATCTGTGACATCTGTGGTGGCTAATCCCCCCTAGAGAAACTGACATTAAAAGGAATTCACACTGTGGTAAAGCCATCCACCATTACAATGTTAGCTATGGGTTTCCAAAGCTCTCCTGGATTCTAGGCTGCAGAGCAGAACATGAGTGAAAAATGACAAGCTTGGTTTCCACATTTGCATTGAAAACAATAGCTTTATAAACTGTGACTTTGAACTGCCTCACTGTGGTGAAGATTTCCAATATCTTTCACAGATAAAAAAAAAGAGATTTCTATACACCACTGTTCTCATCTGGTGTCCTGTCCCAAATGCCTTGAATCTTTCAAGAAATATTTCTTTCCAATTGCTACCCACAAATTTTCAGCATGTGAATTAAATGTGAGTTTTTAAAATCTGACAAAAATGGGAAGATATCACTGTGAAATACCACTGCAATCTCTCCACACAAGTTATGTGGTTGACAAATTTATACATTATTCACTACTTTTCAGAGAAAAAAAATAACTAAGAACAAGGAATGAATAATTCTACTTCCTGCACCACTTTATCCCAGGTAGTTAAGAAGTATGGTTTTGCTTCCATTTGAAAGTCATGCTTTGCTGGTCTTCCATTCCCGACGTCATTCCTGTTCTTGCCTCCTCTCATAAAACTCTCCAATTTAACTATTTTAATTTCATTTCTGATAATGACATTATCATGATTTTTCTTTTTCTATCTTGTACTTTTGGGTTGCAAATCTTAAACCTCTGCATCGTCTCATTCTGACTTCATCAGATCCTTGCTGCACTATAAGCCTTCCATTACCCACTAGCTCAAAGAGCATCTCTTCCTTTTGGATAAATGGTTCAGGTTGTTCAATGATTACATAATCATTCTCCAAGAAATACAACCTATAAAACTATTTTCTAGTATCACAGGACCAAGGAGAAGAAACCCAGAAACTAGTAGATCACCTGATAAAAGACCACTGCTTCAAACTGCCACTTCCCTTGCCATTTCTTCACATCAGCTGTAAACAGCCACCTGCTTGCAAGTAGCTGGGGTAGCAGTTGTAAACAAGCAACTATATGGGACAGACACTGAAGAAAACAGGCAAGTACCCCTGAACAAACCATGTCAGTAAAACCAGAACCCAAGTGAATTTGCATTCAACATTTGCCTCTGCTAAAAAGATTTCAAATAGGAAGCTATTTCTGCTCCATCACCTTTAGAAATATAACTCCTAAAAGGGACATGACCTTTAAACACTTAATACAAGGAACTGTAGGGCTCCAGCTCATTTACAGCCCAGGACTGTCTTTACAGTGTACGGCAGTAACTCCACACATAAAAACATCCAAAATACTTCATTTCTAAAGCATTAATCATACTTTCCACTAGCCTTGAAACACAGCATGCTTTCATCCAAAATAGCATCCCCAAAGTAATACTACATATTTTTACTTTGCTGCTATGATGAGAATAGTAATTACTGACTATCCACATAGTTTCCACTTTAGTCAAAATTACTTTTAAAAAAGCATTTTATATTAGCTTATATTATAGTAAATAATAATGAGAATAATAAATAAATTAGATCTTTCTATAGCCTAAGAACTTTCTATAGGATAATATTTACCACTCATATATAGTTAAATAATCCATTATGTTTATCTAAATTGCAACTCTGTCCTATCATTATATATTCATATCTCACTAGACCTTTATTCTTTCCTTCAGTACATCAGATAATCTTTCAATGACTGCTCCATCATGCACTGTACAGTATATGATAAAAGCATAATTAATTAGCACTGGAGAGAGAGAAGCAACTTCATCAAAAGGCCAAAAATAATTACATAATTAAAATAAAGGTTCCAGTTACATCAGAAGAATCACATTTAAAGAAAGGGTGACATATGTCATTATAAAAGAATATAAACAATGTAAATAAAACACTGACACAATGTTTTCCCCCCAGAATCATCTAGGAAAAGAGACACCTAGTCATTGGGTGGTAAACATTGTGACATCTTCAGAATTAGGGATCAATCCTAGCCATCTCTTTTTTTCTGCAGTCCCAGATACTATCGACTTCCACAATATTCTGTCCCCTCACACTGAACTCAAGCTGTATAAAAGCAAAATGAATATATTCAGTGCTCCTCAGAAACAGCAGATCTGTTGAGCACTGTGACAGTCACAGTGAACCGGTGATCCCTGAAAACACCTGTCTTACTGCACGTAAACACAAGAGCAACCCCGTGCACACTACTCCCTGTGTTTCATTTATTTTTAATGCAGGCACACGATAGATCACATTAATCACACTAATCTATGAACAAATGAAACCGTGAGATGGAAAATTTTCCTAAATTTTAAAAGCTTTAGCTTTCTAATGGGAACTGATATAATTCACATTTTGAGACACTGAAAACATGACTAGGTAAAGGCATAGGAAACTATTCTGAGCCATAACATCACCAAAATATAAAAAAGTTGTGGCTACATTCTGGTTTGTCCTTAGATAGCAAGATATTTTGAATAAGGAACATCTTTCTGTAGGTAGCTATAATACTGAGCACAATGAAACCCTGATCTCTACAGCAACAAAGCCAGACAGACAACCTTATAATGTCTTAAATTCTAATATTAATCAAAACAAAAGATTAGGTCTAAGGTTATCAAAATCCATAAAAAAGCAATAACAGTTGTCACATGAACATGAAATCCAGCAAGCTGCTAATATAAGTCAGATAATCACAAAGTATAAGAAAGTGTTTATTCTAGATGATGGCAGCAATGTTTTTTCTGAGTGATCGGTACAGATATAGTACTACAAAGTAGGTACTGCTAAGCAAATGTGTATCTGATTGTGGAACTAAGACAACGAAATACAAAACTTCAGTTCCAGTTCCACACAGAAGTAGTAGTTTCTATATTATTAAATCTGAAATCACGTCAAATATCCTTGCATTTAAATCCAAATCTCAATTCTATGCAGTATTGCTGGCAAATCAATCCTGACCTAAAAGCTGAATAATATGCTCAAATAAAATGAGTCAAAAAGGAGGTAGCAGAACACTGACACATTCCAAGTGGTATAAGCCATACACCAAAGCCTTCTAGTTGTCTTCCCAAGGTGTTCAGGTGCATGAAACATGCACGCATTCGAGCTCTTCAACGGCTTAATGGCTAAAATGTTATACTGAACATCAGGCAGCTCCCTAGGAATGAGGTTTGATCTACTGGTAGGCTCCTAAATTGCCTTCAGGCTAGCAGATACAGTAGTCACATACCATTATAAGAGCAAATTAATGGCCATTTTTTCCTGGTAACAGCTGAACAAGGTAGCCACCATTCCCAACACAGTTTCTGCAGCCCTAAAGTTCTAGAAGTCAGGCCAGGTGGCCTGATGTTTTCTATCAAGTCTGAATGCTAAAACCAGCCTGAAGATTTTTGGCAGAGTCACAGGCAACTATATAAAGGCAACTTGAAGAAGCCAGAGGCAAAAAAAAAAGGGGAAAAAAAAAGTAGGCAGCAGGAAAGTTAAGGACACAGGAAGAAAGGCATGGTAATATATCCTTGAGAGAAAGACAAGAGAGCAAGCGAGAGAGCAAGTGCAATTTCTAAAAAAAAGGACTAGGAATTATCAGCCAAGAAATTATTTGCTGCCATTCGATCCCAACCAAGCAGTACTATATGTATTGTCTGTGAATAAGGAACTGCTTTTATGTGTCTCTCCACATAAATATTTCTTCTCTTAACAGAAACAACCTGCAAAACTCTAAACAAGTAATAAAGCTCTTATGCTATTAATATTCACATTTATGAAATACCAGTTGTCATAAAGAACACTCAGCGTACCAGGCATTCTCAGAGAAACAGACCCATTGTAAAATGTTCAGCAAGTAGTTGTGTGATTAGTGAAAAACACGAAATATAAATCTACATTTGGCTAAATAGGGAAGAAAGAATAAAACCAATTTTGCTATGGGCATCAGAAACTCCTACATGTGTTTTGGAAGAAGTTCATCCTAAGCACCCACACAGATATACTTGTTCTAATATATCAACAATCCACCTTTATTGCAGTAGACCTATCTATAATAATAAATATATAATAATATAGATAACATACATTAAATATATATAATTATATATATGTGTGTAATATCTCTCTATATAAGCATATATTGGTTATATATATGTATATATACTATATATGTAAATCTCTCTAGATAATTTATTTTAAAAGAGCAATATGATTTGTCATTGCATCTGCAGTGGATGTAACACAATTCACAGAGAGGTCCCTTTAACACTTTTCTTCAGGAAAATTCTTTTATCCAAAAGGTATAATATGCTCACTCTAATAATTCAGATATTTTAGGGATTACTCACTAGCAACAGAACTCTCCAGAACTCCCCTTTCCATGCAAATACTGCCTAACCTTCCCTCCTGTGCCTTTACATTACATTGAGCTCTAAACCTGATCAGAAAAATCCTAGTTTGGCAGACATCCTTGTAGCCTCTGCATCATGCAGTGCTTGGAGTATCTGGAACTGTTCCTGTAAACTGCAGTGTTATCTTGCATTTAGCTACACTAGACAAGTCTTCTGTACCCTTAGGGAACCATATTCCCCAGGTCAAACAAATGAGATCCATCACTTCTAGTTACACTGACCAGCAGAGTTCTACATAAGCAGTCCTCATTAATAATATCCTTCCGCTCAAAAGATAATCAGTGGGACTAACCTGAGAAGAAAGGCTGACGTTACTCAGAAGTATTAACTAGAATCTGTGCTAAACTTAAAAAAGAACACAACCCAAAGGTCCAATACAGTTGCCAACAGTTTTCCCTTTGTGTGACCTCTACAGGAGGAATCAAAACTGAAGTGCAACCAGGAAACCAACCTAATAGCATGAACTGAATTTTCTTTCATCTAAAATGACCCAAAATGCCCTCCTGAAAAAAATAAAAAGGGGGGGGTGGGGAGGGGGGAACCTTGCCTTTCCACACTACTGCTAAATCTCTGGGTTAAAAATCCATGCAAATCTTATGCAATGAAGAAATGTTATGAAAATGAAATTAATGTACTTTTGTACATTTGAGGATTTGGAATAATCCCCCTTTCTTTTGAACATATAAAATGAACAGATCCACAACACCCAGAAGGCTGTGAATAATTACTTTTACTAACAGGACTGCCAGAAATTTTTAAACACTTACTAAGCACAAGATTTCAAGATTAAAAAAAAATTAACTTTTAAGATTTTTCCCCGAGATTCCTTTCCTCAACAGACTTCACATAAAGAACTTATTTCAATTTTCCCTTCTATTAAAAATAAATGACATTAATAAAGCCAAAGAGGAGGCATTTCTATTCATCTCAATTCTGCAAGGAAGCATATTTATGCAGATGGATCTGGTAGTGAACAGTACCAATCATTCAGAAGTGTCACTGCAGCACTTCAGTCTTGGCCGTCCTTGTGAAGTACACAATAAGCTTGATTCTGCTCTGTTGACTTACTGATTGCACAAGTGTCACTCAATGACATATTTTCACAGCTGATACAAAATACATGTTCATCTTATTTCTTATGACTTTCCAGTACCTGGAGATCTGCATCAGTCAGTGGCAAATGAAGGCTATGGAACGAAACTTGGAATTATTTATAATGAAAGCCAGCAGAGGACTCAAATTCCTCTGTCATTTGCACTGAATCAATCCTAAAGTAACTTGATTTCTAGGACAGAATTGAGTTTTAAATTAATTTTGGCTAAAATACTCCAGGAATTGTGCTAACAAATAACTGTAAAATAGTTTTTTTCTCCCTTGTGGGCTAAGCTAAACTCTTCCAAGGAGGCAGCATTTAACTGTTTATGAACTACAGCATTCCTGAGAAGAAATAACGGTCCTGTGTACTTTGCTCTTCTCTTTTGCTGGTCAGCAAATATTACTATCAACTTCTGATCTCTTGAACATGTCAGTGTGGGCTGTGAAATCCCCAACTACCAAGCCTGACATGACAACTCAAGTATTTTTAACCTTCATTAAACCTGATTTCAGTTCTCTTACACAGTAGCCAAGATGGTGGCATTACAAAAACAGAAGCTCATCCTGGCTGCAAAGTGCCTGGAATCTTACACTGACAGAATGAGCTTTCTTGGCCCATGGAAAAGAACAGAAAGCCTATGGTCAATGCATGTTACAATCAGTTTCTAATACAAAGAGGCTTGAAATTTAGTTACAGAGTCTGACCATATTTCAATGTGTGAAGACTCATGCATTTAACTGAAAGGGTTATTATTTGATTAGCTGTCTGTTGGCTAAGAGAAGTCATCACATTTACACCCTTACTCCCCAATTTAGCACACACTAGCCCAGTTAAGCCATATGCTTTTTTTCTTGGGTTATAAATGTAAAGGCTCTAAATTTTAATCACTTCAGTGGAATGCACCATGGCACCTCCAGGCAGGTAGGCAAGTGTTCAGGCACCGATGAGTCAGGCATCAACAAGCAGCTGTAGAATATCTGCATGCTAATTTTAAAGACCAGAGCCATACGTAATCTTTACACATCCAAAGAAAGGATAAACCAAGAATTGGTGATTTATCTATCCAGCATTTTTTTCTGTAGCTCTTCTGAACACAGTATTTGCCTAAGCAAGAAATGGTAGTAAAAGCAGAAAATAATTTAAAACCAACTAGAGAAAAGCTATTCTACTTCACGTCCTTCAGTTTTCATGGGATACTGTCATTTCACGGAATAGGCTGTTACTTTTTGTTTATATTTAGTGTTATAAGTCTTTCAAGATCATGTACTGAGCAACAACTAAAATTAATTCTAATCTCAGCAAGAGATGACAGAACACGAAAGTAGTGAAGAGGAAACACGGTGTAATACTAGTTATAAAATGAAGAGTTATAGGTTATAAAATAAAGAGTTCAAGAGACTAGAGGAAGAAAAAAAATCAGTGTTAACTAGAGGTTTATGTGAGATTTTGGGTCAGACTATACCTCTCCTTGAACTGCCTTTTCTTAACAGACCTGTGGCCCCACTATAAGCCAGCCAGTGTCTGTAATTAGAAATGCTCTAGTTCACCCTGGCTCCCTATCCATGCTGGGCGTCTGTGCCTTAGCTCTGACCATAAGGCCTCATTCCACTACTCCTTGACAAAGTTGATTAAATATGGAGCATCTTAATGGACTACTGCATAAACACTAACTTCATTTTTATGGTATAGCATACAAAAATATGAATTAAAATACCTAAACAGTGTTTACATATGAGGAAACATCTTTAAATATTCCAGTACACGGAAACCACTAAGAATTCCATTTAAGAAATCTCCAAAATTGCACAACAAAATTGCACATCCTCCTTTCTCCTCCTGCTCCAAGGAAATAACAAAAATCATAGCCAACATTGTATGTACAATTCTGCTTTTGAATTCTGAACCCTGACTCTTAAAGTCACACTTAACTGCTCTCTTGAGCTGGTGGTAGAAGACATAAATTAAATATTATTAGTTTCGGCCGTGCTCCTTCACTGTTTATTCCCAAAGCAGCATGCCAGTTTGTAGCTGACCATCAGGAGACAAGGCAGGAAGCTGTTAAAACAGCAGCTGTTGTAAACCTTAGGTAGAGTGTCTCCTACTGTTACTATGGTGATACAGTAAAATAAATGTGTGACTGCAACACAGACCAACAAAAAGGTCTGCAGAGACTAGGGGTTAACTGTGCATCATTTCTGTCTCCATTGCCACCTTAGTTAGATGTACCAATACAGGACACAAACACAAACTTTGTTTTGGTACAGATATTTATAGATACTTAACATCCCTTCAACTTTTGTCATTTATGTGGACTTACACCAAGTGCAAAGTTACTGATTTCTGTTCCTTTTTGGCCATGAGGTTGGCTTAGAAATATAACTCTGGAAAATGTAGTTTCAGTTCTCACCATTCTGCCTATTGCTGTACTAGCATTACTTCTTTCCCACATTTTACATCATGAATTATGTCAGAATATTAATGACCCTAATCAAAACACAGAATGACAGTGTTTACCTGATGTGAACATGCTCTGAGAGTGAAATTAAACTTGCCAAAATGCACATGCATAAAACTCTCATCATTTATATACATAATTTAGTATTCTTAAAAATATGTAAGTACTTACTATGAACGTAGTTCTGCACAAAATGAGACACTGTTGGACCTGCTAAAAGTTCAGTGTCCAACAAAAATTAGGGTTTACATGCTGTGGGAATACCTGTTGTATCACTATTTAAGCCTTAATGGATTTTTTGCTACTTGGTCTTATCCTTTCTCATCAATCTTTGCTTGCTTGTTTTCTCACAACTGTAACAGAACTTCACAATTTCCAATTTCTGGGAGGTTTTTACCATTTGCTCCATATACAAGGACATGCTTAGCTGTGGTCCTCCTTCCTAAACAATTTCTACTTAAAACCATGCTATTTTCCTCCACTTCTTCCCTAGATAAAGAAAGTCTATGAAACAAAATAATTTTAAGCATATTACCTGTCGAGTTTCAGTCCTTGGTATGTAATCATGTATTTGCATTCTTATGGTTGCTCAAATGAGTGGTAAATCAGTCAGGTAGAACCAAGATCCTGGCACTTTCTAACAGCCACAGTAACACTGATAAGAAATTGATGATCTTGCAGCCTACTGACAAAAACTCTTATTTAAATTACAGTCTCATTGAGGTTTGCTCCTTCACCCTATTAAGTCAAGTATATAAATGGGGGGAAGGAACTGAAGTAATACAAATGATACAGAAACATCTTAAAATGGTATCCATCAGTACTTCAGTTAAATATCATCCACTCATGCACAGTGGTTTTGATGTTAACATCTTTAATCATTTTGCACATCCAGAATAGAGTCTATGATATTTTGACTCTGTGTGTTGTTAAAAAGACCCAAAAAATGTATTTTAGTAAGTATTATCATAAAATATTGATTTTAAACAGAAAAACAAGCAAACTGATTGGTAATCAAAACATTAAAACTAATAAAAACACCGTAAACTTTATCTTATTTTATCCTGCAATTCTTCCAAATAATGTTTGTTTACAGCAATAAAAATAAGTATTACAATGTGCTAGATAAGAACCTTTTAGGCTGATTAAATAAACCCAGGGCTATTTTATCCTGAAAAAGCCATCAGGCTTGCAAAGAAAATACTCATTAGTAATTTGAAAACCATGTTATGCTACACTTGCATTTAATAAGGTAACAATTTACATTTATGCAGTACCTTTTATCCCAAAGCAATTTACAACTTACAGCCAGAGATTATCACTTCAGTGAAACTTGGCAACTGTGAAGTGTTGCTCTGTACTATAAAGCAAGAATTCTGGTAGGTAACAATAAATATAAGGTTTCAGTTGAATAAGTATGACTTTTATATTTATGCCTCCAATTAAAACAAGCAAAAATATTAAATTATTTTTCTGAAGTTGCATTGCCCATTTTATCTAGCATCCAATTGCAAAATGAGAAACAGGTTTTATAAAAAGTGGAAAAAGATTTGCAACATCCCCTTATAGATCATCTGAAACAAACACTTCCAGCAATATTGCTGGCCCAGCAAGGACTTTGAAAGTGCCATCTAATGTATGGTAAAAACTTCCTCCTGAACTGCTTCCTACACATAGCTTTGGCAGTGGTACCTAGGAGTAGTTTGAGATCAGGAGCTACATTTAGAAATACCTATAACTTTCAGGTATTTGAATAAACACAAGTTTTAAGAGAAAAAAATACCTACAGCAAACATTCAAAATGTCACAAGATAGGCTCTTCCCACCAGAGTAATCATATTACCTTAAAACAAATACAATTTGTGTATTTCCATTTTCTGTTAATTTACTCTCTGGAATACACATTTTCAACTTACACCCTGCATCAATGAAGATGAAAAATTGCTCCTTAAAAAAAAAAAAAGAAAGAAAAAAAGAAAAAACACTGAAGGCGAGAAGTTATATGACTCAATGTACTATGTTTCCAGGGCAAAAATACTGGCTTGCTATAAGGTTAAATACAATCAGTTTTGATTTTCCAGGAAAATTTGGCATAAGGGTAACTGTGACTGAAATTCATGCTTTTCTATCTGAAAAAAACAAGGGCATGTGAATGAAATGAAGGACAGAATATGTAAACCACTGATAAAAAAGAAAACACCTTCTTGCCCAATCTACCTGTGGAACCACCTGCCATAAGACAGGCTGAAAAACAAAACAAGACCTTAAAACTTAAAACAATATTGGATCATTCCACCATTAGCATGCAAAACAAAGTCCTTCAGAGAAATAAATGTTCAACATCAGGATATAACCATGCCACCACACATTTAAGTTGCCTAATGCCTTATGTAAACTTATATAAGCAGTTAAGCAATTTTTAGAATTAGTAGTCTCATTTGGAGACAAGAAGCCTGCAGAAGGGAAAGAAGGGTTTACGAAAACCTACACAAAAAGTCCATTCCAATTCCAAGATCAGAATCTGATTCTTGCCCCTGGGGCCCACAGAGTTGTAATTCAGTTAACCTTCTACTAGAGGGGGAAACAAGGAAATCACTGCAACAAGAAGCAGAACCTGTTGGCAACAGAACCACACAAATCACTGACCTGATTGATTTCATTTCACAAGATACAGAAAAATCCTATGAGAAGTGGCCATATTATTGTCTCCATGTTTTAAATTAATAGAAAGTATAAGTAAAGTACTAATTGATCATCTATTGTGAAAAGATTTGGAGAAATACTTAAAGCAGCAATGTGAATACTCTGTCAGAATAAATCATAAAGCATGCATTTCCATATATATCTCAGAGTGAACTCTTCATGCAGGCTGACAAGGCCATTTTGAATTGATCACATGCAGTTCTTCTCAGACACTCATGCATAAACACTTGGTGCAACAACATTAATGAGCAATGACATAAGGAATTTAGGTCTAACCAAACAGACTCAAATCTGAACAGTTACACGCTTAAATCCTTAAACTCTTTCCCCATTTCACTTGAGCAAATGAGGTTTTTTTTCTTTAAAGGTGATGAAAAATATTGATCATATAGTTATCATTTAGTACACTTTTTTTCCAGCAAACTCTCTCATCAGAAAAGCAGCATAATAAAGAGAAGCATAATCAGTACAGTAGAGCCATGTTTCTCTCCACAGATGGCCTCTATGTTCCTTCTCATTCCACATCAGGCTCGTTCACAAAGACTTTAGAAGAAATTGGTCAGAGTTCTAGTAAATCGCCTAGCCAGACAAATCTCTCATCGTTTTCATCTAATTTCATTTCCTTTCTGCAACCATCAACATTCTGATCCCAGCCAATCTCTTTTAAAGACTGTATGCTACTTAGTGGGTTCCGAATATATATTAAAAAAAAAAAAGCAGAAGCTTAAACCAAAAGTTCTCAGTAATTGCTACATAGTAGTAAATTCTAAGTAGTAATTTCTAAGAGATTCATAGCCTGCAGCAGGTACTTAATATTTGGATATTGAAATAGTATTATTTGGTTACATATAATCAGCAATCTAAAGGGTCAAGTGACCCTACAAGTACACTCTGTTTATGTTGTCCTCCTCCAAGTTTTCCTGCAGAGAACAGAACTGTGGAAAATATCCCAGGATCTATAAAAGTATGCTACAAACTGTGTGTTCCCCATCCACGCTACATCTTTGGTCATCAGTACCACCTGATGTTTTGGAAGACTTGTATAACATAAGGATATCAATTATCTGCCACTTGGCTTGTTATGGGAAAGCTAAAAACATTTCAGGTCTAATTTATGTAAAAATCTATGGAGTGCTGAAGGTATTCTGGGAGAACATGATTGAGGATGTCATCACCCATACCAACAAGCATGACAAGCAACAGATCAGCCATCACTGATGTCATCTTCTGAAGCACAGGAGTATGTTCCATACCAATTTAAAGAGAAAGCCCCTCCTTACAGCTTTTACAGTCAACATGTGAAATTGTCTCTTCATCTACACATTCTGGATTATGAGTGGAACATAATAATATGACAGAGACAAATTCACCTAAGCCAAGGTCCCAGTAGGTTAGTAACCACTCGGACACTACCCTGGTCATTTGTTCTTAAAATGAGCAAGTACCCGCTACTTCTTTTAGTACCTAGTTTTGGTATAATCATCAAGGACAAGGCTAAACCACATCTTCAGTTTAATCTGAACAGCTCAGGCTTAAGTTGTTCTTAAACTTTACTTCGTTACTAGGCTATAGGCTAAAAAGCCAAACCAAACTCAAGCCAAATACCAGTCAAAACATCTTTATTTTTAACTTCCTCAATCTGAAAGTGAAACTTAACTGTTATTTTAATGTTTCTGTCAAACAGGAATGGAAACTTCCTATTTTTTCCTTTGTTTCTTCTTTCCTCCAGAAAAGAAAATTCTGATTACCATTTCAGAATACTAGTTTGAATAAAACTGACATTCCTTAGCAGGTCCCACTTAGCATGGAAAATGTTTACTTCTGCTAGAATTTGCAAAGCAGCATTATACTGATTCTTTTATCCTCACTTTTCTCCCTTAACATGAACACCAGTGCACACCATATTAGTTTTTGTCCCTGCACACACTGCTCTGCAGACTCTGGGGCATTCTGCTGAGCTCAAATGTTTTGTACCTGCCTAAAAGAAGTTTGAACTAAAAGGTGATGGAAGGCAGGGCTTTTCATTCTTCTTATTGCATGGAGAAAAAAAAATGGGACCCACTAACCTGATCTTCCACACATGACCCTCCCTTTTGGTACCCCCTGCACCAGTGTACATGTGTTTCAGTATCACCATGCAAACTCACAGGTATCTTTGGCAGGTGGAAGCATTCGCAGGACAGCAGACTGGACTGTGGGCGTCCATTACCTCTGCTTTCTTGCCACAGCTTGTGCAGTTCAAGCTACCTCCCAAAGGTCTGCAACAACACAGCTTCTCCCACGCTCCTCAGTCAAGTTAATAAAATACAAAGAGTTGAGGAGGAGCTGCTGTACCTGTAGTGAATGTGAGGGACGTCAGACTAGCAGATGAAAACCAAAGCTGTTACTGAAGCCACCCACAGGAGGGGGCTGTGGACTCCATGTGGCCCTCTCCATTTTGAAACTATGGATTTTCCACTGAGAACTGGTTCAGGATTTCTGAACTAACTAACAGTTCATTAATAGCTTGAACACAAACACCTTCAGTAAGAGCTAAGTTAAAACTAGAATTTATCCTACCAAATGTACTTGACTACCTGCTCAAATTAAAGGTCTTTAAAAAGTAACTGTTCATGGTAACATCTTGCACTCTGTTTAATCAGATAATAAGCAAATAAAAATGGTCTGTTATGTACATTTGCTTCACTTGAAAACGACAGTTTTCGTTTTTCCTTTGCATATTACTCCACCAAGTGGCCTAAAGTTCTTACTCTTTTCTGTTCACTATGTTTCCTCTAGAGACACTACAGAAAACAAAATAAAATTTAAAAGCTGAATTGTTACCTAAAATAAAAAATGAACTGGCCCTTAATCTGAGAGAGTCACCCAGACACTTTCATTAAACTTTCTCCTATTATAGCTTACAAGTGCAAATTTAATACATGGGTAAGTTTTATTATCTGTTTCTCTTACAGCAACTTAAAACTTATTAGGTGAAGGTTCATCTTGAGCTTTATTTGGGTGATACTCTAATGGAGTAGTCTGATGTGTCTGCTATGAACACTGGCATTTTCAGTTACTTCACTAAATTTAAAATATTACATAAGTAATTAAAACGTATACTGCAGGGAAAAAAAAAAAAAAGATTTCAAATAAAGTCTGGCCAAGCAAGTGAATCAAGGAAACTCAGAACAGGCTTGTTAACTGCACAAGCAAAGCTTGCAGGTATTTGAAATGAGCAGGACTACACCAATGAGGATCAGACTCAGAATCAACATGTCCAAACATCTCCAAAAAATATTAGGTGGCACCCATCAGTTAGAACTAGAGCTCAAACTTTCCATCCTCATTTTCAATGCCCACTCTCAGACTACTACAAGATGGCATGGAAATCTGCTCCACATTTAGCTAACATTTAGCTCATCATTTAGCCAATATTGAGCTAGAATATTTTTGTCAAAATAACGCATTCCTTAAGCTATCTTACTGACAGAATCTTATCAAGAGTTAAATATTCCTCCACATCTTATTTCAATAAAATTATAGCGAATGCCAAGCAAAACTTTGGACCTTGTTGTTTCAAGCACTACAGAAAAACAGTAGCCAGGTTGAATGCAGCAGTCCCATAGATTTGAGCTAGATATGCACAGGAGCAGAGATAATTCCCTGCTACATGGCTACAAGGATACTGCAATCACAGAGGGAAGCTTGTGTTCCCTATTTATTCCCGTAAGTCCACTCAGTGATAGCTGCTGCCCTAAACAGCTTAGAGTAAGCTTGAAGTAAGGGAATATAACTACTAAGCAAAGTGAACACCACAATGGGATGCAGACTTCAACTACTTCCACTCAGGTACCCAAGTGTGATTTGTGTTGAGAAAGCAGTAGCTAAAGAGAAAGCAAGTGGAGAGGGAATGAAGATAAAACAGGGAGGGCTGGACCAAGTTACCACAGGGGACAATACTCTTCATTGAAAAATGGCCTCTGCCAGTAACATCACTGTGCCCTAAGGAAATTACCTGCTGCAGCTGCTAAACCAGGCTTCAGTTCCAACTTGCTTGCTATTCTGGTTTCTCCCTTCTTTTGCTCCAAATCCTCCACTTGACTAGGGAGAAGCAGGGATGATGGATAAATCCCACTTGTCCATCCTTCTCCACTCATGAGGAAAGCTGTGTGGACCCAGCTGAATCCTGTTTAATTTTCCCAACCTGGGCAGCAATAGCAGACAGGAACCAAGGCCATAAGCGTTTAAATTTCATGCAATTTCATGCATGTCTAGCAAAAATTTAGCTATTTTAGTTCAGAGGTGTGCAACAAGGTATTTCTTCAAGTGCAGAAAATCACCTCAAAAGAGAGTTATTAAAAGAGGTGCCCAAAGGATTTGGACAAGGTCACAGGAAAGATACTTACAAAATACAAACTTATACAAATACACACACACACATCTAACAGCATGATTGATACGACTGCTCTACAGACAATCAGGTAATTAAGACTTAATTACAATCTTATTATAAAGTTCATTACAGTCTTAAGGCTTGGGGTAGAAACAGATATTTGCCTATTATCATTAGTAATCGAATTAGGATTACTTTTCCTAGACAAGTAAAGAGCCATTTCTTCACCACTAATAACTTACAATGTGTTTCCAGAGGGGATTTACCACCTCCACAATATGAAGCACTTCAGTGCTAAAGTAAAAAAGAGAAAAATGCATCATAATGATGATATTCAAACTAAGGGAAAAACTTCCATCTGCCACACTAGATTTTGTCAGGACATACGCACACGGAAAAAGACACTGTCCCTTTAATACTCACAGAATCAAGAAAATAGTCATATTGACTCTTTCAGCTAATGAGTAACATTTAAAAGTCATATTGATAAGAATACATGAGTCAATAAAATATTGACCACATTCCTTACTTCAGCCATATATGTTTGTATATTTTTAGAAAGGTGTGCTAGTGTAAAATACTGGTTTTAAATAAATGTCTATTGCAAAACCAGTTTATCCCAATGTCTCTGTGTCACAGGCTACTAACCAAATGCACTTATGAAAACCTCCCCGTGACTTTAGCATCCCAAGCTTCTACATGCTTGCACACTTGTGGAAACGCTCTTCCAAAGATTTTAGCGCGCTTGCCTCCTGTGCTTTACATTGGTCTCTGCATCTTTCTGCTGTTCACAGAATCTGCCTCTTCCTCCTGGACTACACTAGTGATTAAAGCAACAGGATTTCACCAAATTTTTTAAATCTCTGTTAACACATTAAATTATATCGGTTATGCTATATATACACTGATCAAAGACCAACCCACAAATGACTGTGCTTATTGCTTGCTCAGTGTTTTGGAAAAAATCTGTGACCAATTTAAATAATTACATTATTTGCTGTCTAGTTGAATGAATATACACTAATACGATCTTACGCTATCCACAGGTCTCAGTCCAAGTTCTTTTAAGGGATGAAAGAAGGTATATATGAAAATACTTGGGACATCCATTTCGGAACATTTTCTCCATTTCTCTTAGTGGCTAACAGTGATAGCAACATGCATTATTTTCTCTCATTCTTAAATGCTAGTTGCTATAGAAACTTGACACTGATTGAGGAACACGGTCCTCAGAAAATATTCAGTGAACTGAAATTATTAATCTTGCTCACTCAACCAACAAGAATGAGACCTGGCATTTCTAATACCAGACAGTGATAAAACTCTTCACTGGCTTACAAATTACATTTTAGAAATTATGCCCAAACGGACTTTTTCTGAATGATATCATACTTGGAAACAATGTGACTTGAAGCAGGACTTTACATGCTGACAGTTTCTGCAGCTATTTGATTGCTAACAAAAAGTATTTCAAAGAGCATAAGTAAGAGCTTTCAAAGCAAGTATTCAGAAGCAACTGTTGACAGAGAGGTTCTTAATCCCAGCCCAGCTCTCAGGTTTTTTTGTGTATATAAGCTGCAACAAATTTCCTTCCTACTCTGTGATGTAATTCTGGAATCCATTCAGTTATCTAAAATGTCTCTGTTCACATTAGCAAAACACACACACGCACTTAGGGACTTCAGCTTGCAGTCACGGTAAGCATTCTACCATTTTATCCCACTAGCAAAAATCATACAGCTTCAGCTGACATGGAGATCTCGTCACAAAGCTACAGGTAGATCAAGTAACAATAAAAGCTGTTAATTTGCCTAGGTGACAACACCATATTTTGAGGTCCAAAATGATACTGTCTTTTTCTTTGTAATTAATAGAAGCTCTATTTGCATTCCCTCAACCAGAGAGACTATTTTGCTCAAAAAGCAAATAATGCAGGAAGGATAAATTTACTTCTACAAGTTGCACATAAGAAGTGATAATCTTTATCATCCACTCCCAAAACCAAGTTCTTCAAACTGAACAGAATTTTAGAAGTAGAAGACCTCTCATCTATTTAGTCCTGCTGTAAGGCCACAATGCACATTAATCTGAGAATGTAAAAGAAATACCTCTTGCTATGGAGTATTAACATCTAATAGCGTCCTTTTAAAATTGATTTTGTTATCTGGAAAGCTGTGCGTTAGAAAGTGTATTACCTTATTTCCATGGTACTTCTTATGTAGTACAACTTACTGCATGAAACTCCTTATACAGAAATTTTCTATATAATACTTATATAGTTTCCAGATAATTCTTCATACAAGTGAATAATAATTACATCATTATTTGGTAGACTCAGTACCAGTATACAGCATATATCATGCAAAAAATCTTAAAATAACTAGCAGCTAATTCACTCCATGTTAAAGCTTATTTATGGAAGGCCTCAAAATTCCTACACAAACTGAAAATAATGAGATGACATGCAGAAAAGTTACACAATTTTTAATAGCAATAAAGAAACTTCAGGTACATTTTTATTTCCAGTTTGGGTTCAAGACTGTTGAAAGAAAAGAAATTTGAACACTCAAGTCATCTGACATATTGTAGAGGGTTGTGCTGTGCTTGTAAATCAAAGCACATGCTTCAATAAACAGATTTTTAAATCCCTATACGATAAACCTACCAATAACTGCCATCAACCTTGTTCAAATTTGTCTATTTCAGTGCAAATATACACCAAGAAAATTTTTTTGAAGAAGGGTAAAAGAAAATGTTTGATGTCAAATACCTTGTCTGTTAAAGATAGTTCATTAGGAATAAATTAAAGCCCTTCAGCAAAAGTCCAAGGGAAATCAAATCCTAGTGTGTGGTTTTAGTTACAAGACAAGAACAAACTTTCCTGTCACTGTCATCTGCATCTGTCACCTGTACAGTGGAGATAGTCACTAGTTTTCCTCTCTATTGTGATTTGAATTAAAGGAAAAGGAGAAAAAAGAGTGAAAAAGAGGAAAAAGGAATCAAAAGGAGGAAAAAATGGTATGATGAGATTAAATGCTCCACCCCTCAAGTAATGATGCAAAATTTTACACCTCAAAGTGAGGTTTATAAAACAGTTGCTTCAAATCCGAGTGACAAGAAGAATGCTATAGAAGACACTACACTACCAATATGATGTATTCTTGCTGCGTTGGGATTAACGTTAGGATTGTCATACACAGAAACAAACAACAGATCCATTTTTTAAGTTTCTAGAAGGTTTGAAATTCTTTTTCTAGACATAGCAATTTAAAGCAGCAGACCAGCACATTCAGGGAGCATGACAAAACCAGAATTTTTGAATGTGTATTGCATGCCAAGTTGGGTCCAAATCATGAAGTCCAGAATATGACTAACGGACATCATAGAACTATCAAATAGAAGAATCCAGAAGTCTGAGAGTCAGAATTCCAAGGAAATCACCAGACTGACTTAAACAGTATAAAATGTAGATTATTTGAATGTGGGACTTTTATTTGACTTGCAAGTTTCTAGTGTTTGCCTATGCCATATTTCCAAGTCTTTCTCTATAATAGTAGTATGTATGAGAAAATTTAAAATTACAGCTAAGTACATGATTCCAGTACATGGGAATCTGGCAAAACATTAAACAGTGTGAAACTTGTAATAAATCTGAAAGAAACATTCAGCCTTCTGAAGTCTGTAGCTCTGTCTACACTGACGGCTCTTCTGTGATGGCACGAAGCATACATCATACTGGTAAAGCTTCAGCGATCTTGAGTCAGCTCTGAAAACCACCAGCTTTCACCCAGCCTCTCCGTGGATTTGTAGGACATTCAGGATTTCCATCTTGTTTGCTCAACTGAATTCCCCTGAAATTGGAAGGACTGCCCCTGATCAGGGCTGAGAAGACATAATGTATTAGAAGAGGAGGCAGGTGTAAGACTCCTTTAGTTTTCCTCTGGTGCTACAGAAAATAGCAGAGTCAGCTCAGTATGAATGAACACGGGCTTTTTTCTCAGGAAGGGACAAGACCCAACAGCGATGCTCTTGAACACTGCAGAGAAAAGCAGCATCCTCACTTCCTAAGCTTGCCTGAGCTGAACAGTGCTTTAGAAGGCTGCAAAAAGGTTTTTTGAGGGGCAAGAAATACTGTTCTTTTAATTGGAAAGGACAGTCAGAGATGAGGACAGCAAAGCCGATGTGTATCCTAGGTATGTGTGTGTGCACCAACAGTTAAGAAAAAGTATCTTTTTCTGATCCAGTGGATCAGAATTATTGAATGAGACACCTAGAAAGAGCAGCTCTCAACATTGGCAATATCTCACATTACTTGCTTCAGTATAATGCTCTCAAATTTCATTAAATTCAGGACAAGATTATTCGGGAAATTTCAGAACAACAATTGAACAAATGGTCTTGCCATACAACATTTAATAGAAAAAAAACTTAGAAAGTCTGCCAGTCCTCTTGTGGGAATAGAGGATATAGTGACTTTCTTTTTTCATTCTGTAAAACACGCCTTTTAAATATTTACTAGTCTTGTATTTCCTACATGTGGCCACATCCCAAGCAAAAGCCCTCTACCTCTCACTAAAGCATGCTTAAGAACATTCACTGAATATGTAATAAAGTATTAAAGGATCCAGACATGAATTAGAAAAACAACTGAGTCTATTAAAGCTCAACTTCAAACTGCTGGAGCAAGATCAAGCAGGAAAGTTGTGGTTTATTCCAGAGCACCACCCACACAATTCTCTAAGTTACCAAATGACAGTAAATCTAACCAGTAAAATGCAAAACAAAGCTGTCACATCTGATTAAATTCCCAGTGACTGAATGGACAACGAACAAGAGATTTCCTCTAACTTCTCAAGCTTTCAAAATAAACCTTGTGTAGATGTACAGCCACACATATAATAAATTTCTAATTAACAACTATTCTTTGGCTATAAAATATTACATAAGATGCAACAAACTTGAGGAATATGTACAGGACTATTGTGTGCGGATAAAACTAAAGCTTCCCTTTTGAAAACGACGCCGTTCATATTTGCACTCCAGAGAGTGAAATTTCAAGGTGCATTACAAAGTAGGTGTTAGCAGAAAGCAATACCTACAGTGTTGGTGAAACGGCAATGACAGCAGTTTAAGTTGTATCAGCAAATACACTACTAACTTTCAAAGACTATATAATCAGTGCTATATGTAATTTTGAAAACGATTTGCTTCTTTTGGGAAGTACTGCCAGGCATGGCAAATGCCTTAACTTCCACCATTTCTAGGAGGTCCTAATTTCTAAGTTATTTTCAACCTGTAATGAACAATACACATATATTTTCCTTACATTTATAACCTGAATATAAAGGATTTGTTTTTGAAACTGGTGAGCAAGTTTAAGCATTCAGTCTGCAAGGCTGAGCCTGTCCCAGCCCGCAGAGGACAAGCACGACCATCACTGCTTTTTGTTGGGGCACAGGAGAGACCTGTCCCTGTGATCAGTACAGATGCTCGGCGTACCTCTGCAAACTCTCTACCCTTCCTCACGCATATAGAGCCGCTGCTCTTCTACTGGTACAAATCTGGGCACAGGTTCTCAAACTTAGGGACCAGCGGGCCACTGCTGAAGGCCTTTATCCTGTACTGAGAGTCTGCCGCGAGCTGGAGCTCTGCCCGGCCCTCGCGACGAGGCAGCGGCAGCCAGGTCACAGTCCCGCACCACCGCCAGGGAGCGGGCAACCGCCGCAGCCCCTTTGCGTCTAGTCAAGTGCGATGTAAACTGCACCTTCAGGAAAGCAAGCTTCCCCAGCGCCCCTTCTGCTAGTATCACACTTGTCCCCTGGTACTTACAGCCGTGGCAGGGGAGATTCTGCAGCACAGCCTGGTGTAAACACAGGAGGATTTAAGGCGAATCCTGCCAAAGCCACCGAAACGCTGCATTGCCCCAGAGACGCAAGGAGGGGGGACAAGAGACACAGGGCTGCAGGCACAGCCGGCCTCAGGCAGTGAGGAAGGGGCATCTCCGAGGAGCAGGAGGGAGCTCACTGGCGGCCGTGCCAGGGGAGAGCGCGCGGAGGGCGGTGAGGGGAGAGCGCGCGGAGGGCGGTGAGGGGAGAGCGCGCGAGGACTGAGGGCTGTGGAGAGTCCACGCTGCCCTAGGAACGGGGCCGGGCCGGCCAGCCCGCCCACCCCGGGCTGAGCAGGGCCGAGCGCGGCTGACGGTACTGCTTCCGACAAAAAGCCGCCCAACCTCCCTCCTCACCGGCGGAGTGGAGCGGAGCCGAGCACAGCTCTCGGCGCCGGGACGCAGCTGCCCTGACCAAGGCAACCCACTGCCGCTCTCCCGTCCGCGAGCGGCTGCCTCTGCGCCTGCGCCGGCTGCACGCGCGGCTCGTCGTACCTCCAGGCCGCCAGGAGACGCTGCGCGGCCGCGGCTTCCCTCATCTCGCCGCGTTCCCGCTCCTCCCGGGTGCGCGCGGCGCCGCTCGCCGGCGGGGCTGGTGTCCGCGACAGCAGCGCGGCCTGGCCGGGCCGCCGCCGCCATGGGGAAGAAGCACAAGAAGCACAAGTCGGACAAGCACCCCTACGAGGGTGGGTGGGCGGGCAGAGAGCCGCCGGGCACGAAGACCCCGAAGCGGGAGCGGGCCCTCGGCCCCTCGGTGCCGCCCGCCTCACCGTGGGAGTAGCGCGGCCCAGCCAGGGCCACTCGCCGGCACAATTTGAAAACTTGGGGATGAAGCCAAGGCTGGGTGGGGGGAGGGGGACGGGAACAGGGGCGGGGAGAGCGGCCTTCATGCCACCGGCGAGCCCGGGGAGGGGAGGCTGCGGGTCGGCGTCGGGATTCGACCCGGCGGCTCTGCGGCTGTTCGGGGGAGAAGCAGAAGCAGTGTGGGCTGGAAAGAAAACGAGATCTGGTTTAGTGACAGCCTTTGGAAGGACTCTGAGGCAGCGGAGAGCTTGTGCTCCGTTGTTCAGGTAGAGTAGGAGAGTGTTTACTGCGGTACTCACACGGCTCGTGTCTCTGCTGTCTTAAGAGTATGTAGAAAAGCCACTGAAGCTGGTGCTGAAAGTTGGAGGAAGTGAAGTTGCTGAACTCTCTACTGGAAATGCAGGACTTGATTCCAGCCTATATGATGACAAATCTGAACATGAAAAACACAAGGACAGAAAAAGGAAAAAGCGAAAGAAAGGAGAAAAACAAGTTCCTGGAGAAGAAAAGGAGAAAAGAAAGAGAAAAGTTAAGGTACATATTCATGCTAGTGCATTTTAGCAAAAAAAAAAAAAATGCTCCAGTTTTCTCTAGTCTTTGCATCAAAAGGTGAGCTGATCCTACTGTAACTTGTATCCTTAAGCTGGAATACATTCAAACTCAGTATGTTAGTTTCTCCAATTCCTTTTCTCCAGGTAATTGATTAAGAAAAAGATGAGTGAAGTAATCTGAAATTTCTCATCTTTCAAAAAATATTGGCAAGTATAAGAGCATAGAAGATTAAAAAGGGGGGGGGGGGAATTCTGTGTCTAATTCTGTTTATATATAACGGAATGAAGACGTCACAGGTTCTTAATCCAAAAGAAAATAATTTATTTCTCTCTCAGGGTTCTTACCATGATAATAATTATAACACATTTATTTGAAGCATTCTGGCTACCTCAAATTTTAAATTTCCTGACTATTTCTTACTAGTTTGTCTAAAACCTTCATAGAGGCTTCACTGGAGACAATTCTTTGTACAGAGAATAGTGCAGAGTCGTTCCTGTCATGCTATAAGTGGCTACTTGTCACGTTTTTTTAAACCAGGCCCCCATGATGCATTTTATAGCTGAATTACTTTATTGTCCAGCAGATGGAGACAGTACATAAAGAATACAAGGTTTTTAAAAATTTTCAAACTATATTTTTTTAAGCTATGTGAGGTTGTTTTGAAAAATCCACAGAGCATTACATACAGAAATAATGCTGGCTTTGCAGGTTTTCTACAGTTCTATAACAGTCTTTCTCTTTCTAGGAGGATAAAAAGAAACGAGATCGAGACCATGCAGACAGTGAGGGAGAACAGGAAATGAAATGTCAGACCCCCATCAGATTGGAATTGCCACCAGAGAAACCACTGACAAGTACTTTAGCAAAACAGGAAGGTAGGAAAAAAGACATTTATTTTTCTAATTGCAGGTTTTTTTTTAGTTGACTCACATTTTATTGTTCGTTGTTTCTCTAGGAAGTGACTTGACATTTTTTTTGCCATCTCAGTGTTTGTCCCCATCTCATACAAAATTTTGGCATTATGTTACTCTATACTTCTTTTGCAGAATGGTATCTGGTACCTGTGTCAGAATGAGCAGAATGTTGAGTAAGGCCAATGAGAAAAGTAGATCCGTTTTATACATTGTGGGTTTTGCCACTATATTCCTTTCATTTATGATGAATTCTCAAGTTGCATCAATTTTGTTTAGTTGATTTCTAATATGTTGGAAGTTTAGTACCTCTTGCAGTCAGTTCTGTCTCACACCCTTTCTCCCCCTCTTCTTTGTGGTCTAGAGGTGGAGCAGACACCACTTCAGGAAGCTCTGAATCAACTCATGAGACAGCTGCAGAGGTAAGTGTCTGTGCCACAGGCTTTCAGAGCTATGAAATGAAAACAAAATGCATTAAGGGAAGAGGCATATAAAAAGCTGAGTGAAAATATTGTTGCTAAATCTATTGCTAATGGGACTATTTTAGGAATTTAAGTATTAGTTTAAAAATGTGCACTTACAACTTCTCCTTAGCTTAGGCTTCTTGTAAACACCTCCAGTTTCAAGTTCATAGCGCTTTTAAAAAACTTTCAAAAATAGAAAAATTTTCCAATAATGCAATCCTTTCTTTATAAGAACCTTTTTTCAGAGAGGCACAAGAGTTTGGAATGAACTTGCCAAAACTTTTTACCTTGAGTTCTCCTATTTTTAGCATTATTTACTATAAAAACAAGGCACACACTTGAAAGCTTAGACTATGCTCTTTTACTGTCTTAACCAAATGTCTTTTGATTAAAACAATCAGATTTGCCGAATTCACAGTTGTTCCAAGTAGTCTGTTATTCAAGATACTCTTTCTTGACTTCAAGAATTAAGAATATTTGTATGTCTTGTACGAGAGCAGTTGAAAGATCTTTCCCAGATTAAGCTTGAAACTGTTCAGGAGTTTTCTCTTAAGCTTAAATTTTCAAGACCTTTGTGTCAGTTTCACGAAACTATCAACCACTATCAAAAAGAGCGTGGGTTTGTTTTGGCCACCTTCCCACCATACAGAAAGCAGCTGCCACTTTTCATTGTGACTCCTGTCTCTCAGCTGGAAGCTATTGTGCAAGTGTTGCGCAGGCATTGCAGAACGTCTGCGCTGTGTATGGCAAAATGCTTTTCACTGCTCTGTAGCAACTTGGAGTAGAAATCTGCAAGTCATAAGTAAGCTCAGGAGAAAGGCCTGCAATGCCAAGGGTGTGTAGTATCAACACTGGTGTACAAGACCAGCCTCATGCTATAGAGTTCAGTGAAAAACAAAAAAAAACTGTGGTTCTGGAGGAGAGATTCCTGCCAGCTTATCAACTGATCAACTGATCCAAAGGAGAAAGTACCTGCCAACTTTTTAGATTTTAATGCTATCAGAAGCACCCAGGAACATCAGCATATGTCAGAGATGACCAAAAGTCTTAGGAAACTTTAATGTAAAAAACTATCAGCATTACATAACCTGAAGATTAACATAAATCATAAAGACACAACTTCTAGCAAAAAGCTTTCCTTTCTGTTAATTTCAGAGTAAGCGATGAATGACAAGTGTACATTCTTCTGACAGTTGTTCCCTTTATTTTTCAATGACTTAATTGTAATATAAAACCACTTTTCAAAAAGCCTAAACCCAAAAACCAAAAGGTGGAGGGTTTTTTTAATCTTCTTGGGAGTACAGGTAGTTATCAAAATGTGGAACTAACTTCAAAAATACGTTTGTAGCACTTTTTCGATATATAGGTTTGTGTTTCTGGGATCTTTTCAACCTTCAAAAGTGAAAGATTATGCTGACAAAAGCCATTTCTAGCTTTATGGGTTTTGATTCCTTTTCAGCTTAGTCCTTTCCTTTCTATTTAATTCCAAGCTGTATGTTCTTTGTTAAAAGTTGAAAGATGAAAAACTGTCTTTTCATTTCTTAACAGAAAGGATCCAAGTTCATTCTTTTCATTTCCTGTGACTGACTTTATTGCCCCTGGCTATTCCATGATCATTAAAAACCCCATGGATTTTAGTACCATGAAAGAGAAGATCAAGAACAATGGGTACCAGTCCATAGAAGAATTAAAGGTAGTTCCGCAACTTTTACTTTGGGTACAGATATGTATTATGCTCAATTGACTTGAACTCTAGTATTTTATGAGAATATGAAGATTTCAAAAGAAACGGTACTTCTGCCTGAAGAAATGTTTCCTACTGAATTTTTGTGAGCAAATAAGTTCTGAAAGTGAAAGAGAAAACGCTTCTGGTTTGTAAATATGCATCTCAAAAGATGTGGATGGTTTCACATTTTATGCGGGATTAAATAGAACCTGTCAGTTTGTCCTTCAGCATGCCATTTTAGATCTTAAGAACGAGAATGTTAGCGTTTCTGTCATACTGCTCTCTTTTTTTGAATGTATTGCCTCAAAAAACAAGGAGTCTGGTGAATTTACAGGCTTTGCCTGTCTGTTACTACTACGTCATTTGCCTCATGTCACTCTGTGCTAGCCAGGCTTACCTAGTCACGTAGATCCACAGCTAGCGAAGGTGAGATGAGCTCAGTCCTGTTGGCAGCAACCGCTTAACCCTGTGCTGTAGTGTGTCTAGGGGATTCGAGGGCGTGTTTTGAAGACCCCTAAAACTTTTAAAAGGTGCGGGGGCTTCTTTTGGTTTGTTTTCTTCAGCAGAAATTCTCTCTAGTTCTTTACTGGGTTGGATGAGGACCTGAGAAACATAATTTGTGTGTCATTAACAGTCGAGCTTGGGCAGATAGTTGTCAGTTAGTAGTACTGGTTGTATTTTCTTGCACATTCTTCTTTAGAACTCCAAAACTTCAGAAGAATATGCCCTGTTGTTTCAGCTGTCTCTGGTTAGGTTTTCATTTTAACTTTTGTCTTTGTAAATAGCCGAGAACGCAATAAAACATACCTACCCGTAGAGGCTCTGCGGTCAGTATAGAAGTTTCTAGTTCAGTCATTCAAGAAATGAACCTCAAACAAGCATACATTTCTTTTCTTCACTCTAACTGAAACTGGTATATTCCTTATTATGATTTAACTTTTAATTGCAGCTTTTCTGATTTTAATGTTAGCGCTATTGTCTCTTTTACATTGCTTCATTTTGTTTTTTCTTCTAGTGACTGCTGCTTTGGTCAGGAAAGTGGGTAGTTTTCACTAAGAGGACTTCCATTAAAACTTTTAAAACTACAAACAATACTGAACACTTCAAAATACTTTCAGTATGTTTATTGGGGTGATAGTTTTAAGACTTGAATCTAATTTACATGCTTCTGTTTAAATTTATAATTAAATAGATTTCTTTAATTCATTAATTAAAAATGTTCTTTGAAGTTCTTTTTCCCTAAAGCTTAAGACACTGCATTTGCACAAAGATTTTAATACAGTATGCTATAAAGTTTTAACTTTCATTCCAAAATTATTAATGTCTGTACAGGATAACTTCAAACTGATGTGTACTAATGCAATGATTTACAACAAACCAGACACCATTTACTACAAAGCTGCAAAAAAGCTGCTGCACTCAGGGATGAAGATTCTTAGCCAGGTAATAGAATACTCAAACAAAATATTAAAAAATATTATTCTTCCTTTTTGATCCCTCTTACTTTCTTTTTTCCCCATTTTTCTTACAGGAATCTCATGATGATTAATAAAAACTTGCTTAGTATTTGTCAAATGCTTGCACATTAGAATTTAAATAGTACATTGTTTTAATGCTTATGCTTTAGAACCAGATCAGTTATTGAAGAAATATTTGCATTTAATATTTCATTTTCTAAACTACCTTTATATTTGCTAGTATAAGAAAGAACGAACTGACGTAAAATCACCCTCTGTGGATAGGTTATGAAAAGAGTCACTGAACTAGCAAATAAAAGGATTCCGGTGTTTTCTAGGAGAGAATTCAGAGCCTGAAACAAAGTATAGAATTTATGGCTGACCTGCAGAAGACAAGGAAGCAGAAGGACAAGACAGAACTGCAGCAAACTGGGGAAGATGAAAATGGTCCTGGGAAAGACAAAGGAGAACCTGTGGATGGTGACACCAAAGCATTCAAAACACCTAGCAAAGAACAGAAAAAGTGAAGTATTGTCTCGATAACAATTATAGGATGCACCTTTACATGGTACAGAAACAAGATGACTTTTAGGGACCAGTGGATGTGGGTTTCTCTCTGGTACTGCATATACACCAAGACTCCATTATCTCAAGGAGCAACATTAGTATAAAGTGTCCTTGTATACCAAAAATGAGTTTAGAATCTTTTATTATACTATCATTTTTTAATGTAGGTAACTCTGCACTGCTCATCAACTCTGTTCCTTCACTTATTTTCTATTTTAGTGTCTATGTCACATAATAGCCTTGTTCCGGAGAAAGCTTGCAAACAGAACCTTTTAAACATTTTGGTACAGATAACTATGTAGCCAATTTCAAGTACCTTTTTCTTTTTGTGTAGCAGTTGTATTTGAAACATGTAAATGCAGAGCTACAGAACAGACACTTCCTGAAACATCTTCTAGTACCTAGAAATACCCCTTTTAGTGTTCTGAAATACGAGTGACTTTATTTTTACAGATTTGAAAATACAAATACTAAAATTCAGAATTCACAAAAAATACCCTTGTTAGTTTTGTGGGAGTAATGACATAATATCTGACAATATGCTAAACTAGGACATCAGTATGGCTGAAGTGAGCTAAACACAGAGACTGCTACAGTTACTAACATAAAAAAGCATTTGCTGATACAAAGTTCTGGCACATATTTTCCCTGGCTTTATTAAATACAGTCATATTAAATGGCATGCTTTTTCTCTGCTTGTTGTTTTGCCTACAAAAACAGTTTGCATAGTTGGCAAAACCAATTTCTTCACTGTATCCTTCCATGATATTTAGCCAATTAGTGTCTGTTAAATCTATCTGTTAAAAGTTAGTAACTAAGTGTGTTTTATTCACAGGAAGGACAAAGATCTACTTGAAGACAAGTCAAGGAACAATAGCTTGGAAAGGGAGCAAGAGCAGATTGATCGCATTGTTAGAGAATCTGGGGGAAAGTTAACAAGACGACTTGCAAACAGCCAGGTAAATCTGTGTGTTTGGTAACTGCTTGTACGTTTTCATAACCCAGGCTTAGTTGGCATCTTACATCAGTTGAAACTCAAGGCATGCTTTCACTACAGTTCACCCCATTTTACACAACTGATCATCCGTGAAACTTCCTAAGGTTAAAAAAAGCATCAGTTGAATGCATGAAGGAATCAGCAGAGCAAGTTCAGCTTAAATTTTCAGAAATTTTAGATAAAATAGTATAAAAGGATGAATATAAGGAACCTCAGGAAAGTATCTCAAAATCTGACCTGCAAAAAGACCTGTAGTTCTGAAACAGCCACAGATCTGATCAAAGGTTAGTAATGTTACAGGAGAAGGAACCCAGTTTGGTAATACTGGGCCTGTTTAATTTTCTAGATTAATTACATATTTTGTCTGTTAGCCTCTGCAAAAACATTAATATGTATCATAATTTCTTAATTCCTTGTGCTCATACCAACAATAAAGTGAAAATCTGATGAAAATAAAGGAGTTAGACCAGCACTCACTTCTGAGTCTGCCTGATCTTTCCAAATCACTTTATGATTCTTATGGATAGGACAGTCTCATTAGATGTTTTTATTAGTTTAAGGACCCTGAATTTCAACTAATATGTAAATTAAAATAGTCCAGTCTCATTTCAGTGTGAATTTGAAAGAAGAAAACCAGATGGTACGACAACTCTGGGCCTTCTCAATCCGGTTGACCTTACTGCAGGAGGTAAGTTGGCATGATTCAGGTAACAATCTGCTTTCACCTACCTGGTCTGCTGCTTTTTTGCTAGGGCAGATCAGCAAATGTTGGCTAAGAACTGAATGCCTCTTTACAGTCTGATAAAGATCTGGATTTAAAAAGCTGCAGCTGAGGGAGCACGTAGATGGGGACCAATTGTGGCTTGTTAGGAGCAGCTGGAGGGAGCCCTGGGTTGCTTCTTTTTGTATCAGCTGTTTGCAGGAGCTGCAAGAGAAGCTTTTGCTGTTGGAGAAGAGACTACCTGCTGAATGCTTGGGCTCATTTCATTCCCGGACTCCCCTTAAGTTTGGTCCATGTACAGAGTGCCATATCTGCTGACCGAAAACGTCACAGATGTTCCAGAACTGGCCACTGAGAACTAAGTCCCAAATCATTTTGTCTTGTCAGTGCCATCTATGTAGTGCTGCTAGCTGAAAGAGTGCAGGTGCTTGGCTCCTTAACTGCTGGCTCATTACACAGCTGAGCTGAATAGGTCTATAGAATAGACAGAAACCAAGCTGAAAACTTGACTTCTCCCTCCCCTCGACTGGTGCAGTAGGAAACATCAGCAAGAATAAAGTGTGGTCTTTCACGTTAAGAATCAGATCCTCTTTAGCAATGCAGACTCTTAGGGGAGGACTGGAAGGGAGAGGACTGATAGTGAAAACATTTAGGTTAAATCTTCTGTATTGAACTAGCATTACCACTTAGTCTGGATTCGTGTTTAAGATTACACACTGTCTTCGTGTGAAGCATTTGAAGAGGAAATCACACTTTGAGAGTTGGTTATGGTTTAACCCCGGGTGGCAACTGAGCACCACACAGCCGCTCGCTCACTCCCCCCACAGCAGGATGGGGAGGAGAATCAGAAAAGCTGCGAAACATTTCGGCTGAGATAAGTACAGTTTGATAAATAAAATAATGATAGTGAAAGTGAATATAGTAAAGAGAAAGAAGTAAAACCCAAGAAAAGAGAAGTGATGCACAATGCAATTGCTCACCACCCACTGACTGGTGCCCAAGCAGCAACCCACCCCTCCCGGCCAACTCCCCCCATTTCATATACTGAGCATGATGGTCTGTGGTGTGGAATATCCCTTTGGCTGCTTTGGGTCAGCTGTCCTGGCCATGCTCCCACCCAGAGTCTTGTGCACCTGCTGGCTGGCAAAGCCTGGGAAATTGAAAATCCTGAACTTGGGATAAGCGCTACTTAGCAACAACTAAATCATGCGCATGTTATCAGCATTGTTCTCACACTAAATCCAGAACGCAGCACTGCACCAGCTACTGGGAAGAAAATTAATTCTGTCCCAGCCAAAATCAGGACAGAGTTGTATCCTGTTTATTTTGAAGTTTCTGGCTACGAGTTTTAAATGAGTTTGGACATCTTCCTATGTCACCTAATTAGGCCTTCATTATTGCTGTATTTTGATATATCCTATTGCAGAACCAGGTTACTGCCCTGTAAAGCTGGGTATGACAGCAGGAAGACTTCAGTCTGGAGTTAATACATTACAGGGGTTCAAAGAAGATAAAAGAAACAAGGTTACTCCAGGTAAGTGCTGATTCTTTTTTTTTCTTAAATATAAATCATTTTCCTTACATAAACAAAATAAATGAATCTCATTACTAGCACAAAAATAGTTTGGAACTAAGGGCTTTTTAATGATAAAGCACATTGTTGCATGTACCTATCACACAACTAAACAGCAAATCACAAAGCCTACCTTAATTTACATATACACAAGAGGAGGTGTATTTAATAGAATGTTCATCTATACTGCGAAGAGGAACTATACTAGACAGAGAAAGGTTTTTGCTAGTGTTGAAAGAGCTTAGTAGGGAGCCTGAGAACCTGCTGCCAGCACCAGACTGAATTTCCATGTTGTATTAGGGACAGAGTATTGCTAATAAAACATTTGTAAACTGAAATGCATTTGATGTAGATGTTACTAGAAGATGTTACAGTGTGAACAGATGGTATTCTGTGAAAGTTTGCTTTCACCATAAGAAATACGTTCCTAAAAGTTTCGTTTTGGGGACTGTTTTACAAACCCTTCTCATTTTTATCTGACACATGCCTATCAGGGGTAATAATTAGTGCTGGTTTTATTCCTTAGTGACATACTTGAATTATGGACCCTATAGTTCCTATGCTCCAACATATGATTCTACGTTTGCCAACATAAGCAAAGAAGATTCTGACTTAATCTATTCAACATATGGGGAAGACTCTAACCAAGGATCTTTCAGGTAAGGAAACAACTAGGATGTGTATGATAGCTTTCATGTACAGAAGCAGTTATGTGCAACTCTGCCGTGTGGGCTGTGTCTCTGCTGTTGAGGTATGTCGAAACCCAGCCTACTGGGTTTTGTTTGTTTATTTTAAGAAACAAATACTTTAATAAGCAAATTTGCCTGTAAAGGGAAATCAGCCAAGATTGAAGGAATTCGATGCTACCAATACATAGGAAGACACAGTCTAACATTTACGTATATTTATGGCTAACTCTGAAGGACTCCTGTTCAAAGCCAGAAGAATGTTCAATGGTACAAATGTTTATACAAACTGGGATTTTTAAACATTAATGACCTTAATTACTGCCTTGAGCGAGAGGCATCTTTGTTAAGATGTATAGATCAAATACTGGCCAAACGACTATGGTCATAGTGGGGGAGAGCTGAGCATAGAGACAGCGATTAGTTTGTATGCTGCTTGATTTTCCTATTATTTACTACAGTAAAAATAATTAATTCTCATTGTTTTTCTTATTCTTGAGTATAAAAAACTTCAGAGTTAAAGTCCTTTTGGTTTTTTTGAGAACATTAAAAATAGAATACATGGGTATAAATTCCTGTGAAATGTGGGAACACTTACGGGCAAATGCAAAGTGTCTGTGCATGTTTGCAGTCAGTTGCTGCAGCTGCCTGAGGAAGGATACTTCTAGTTTTTTGGTTTTTGTTAAGAAACTGAATGGGTTCCTCAGCTACAAAAAGCACAGATAAACTAAAGCAAACCATTTAGATCAAATTCTGTGCTACATTTTGTGTTTTCCATGTTGTACATATTGGTTTGATTTTACATAGCTTTTTTCCATTGAATGTTTGGTATGAAAGTAGTTACTTTATCTTCTGATTTTCTAGTATTCATGATTTTTTGATGAAATCACAAGACTATCCTTTCTTAATGGCTGATAGTTTGCTTGATGTTCTAACTAAAGGAGGACATTCCAGAGCTCTCAGAGAACTAGAAACGGTAAGAGTAGGTTTGTCTACTGTCTGGTCTTTGGTTTTAGCACACAAGCTGTAAAGCTAGAGAAAGACAGAAAGATTATGCTGATCCTCTTGCTGGGCTCCCTTTTAATTGGTAAAATTTGAAAATGAAGGCTGATACTTGTCTCCAGAGGGTGGATTTTCTGGATAGGGATTATTCTTGACTTGTTAATTAGTAAAACATGAAAATTAACAAAATACTGTAGATAGTCACACGTTCTTTCTCTGTTTTTCCACTCCTGTTAGCACCCAGCTCCTGTTCCATTTAGTAAGAAAATATCAATAAGCAGTTGTTCAGAACAGAGGTGATCATAGACGGGCTTTCTTGTTTCCGTGAAAAGTTTATCATGTTCCTGGCAGCCTCTCTTTAGTTCAGGAGAATTAGTGACTAGTTTTTCCCTTTACTTGGTGCAGTGCTTTAAACTCAAATATGTGCTACGTTATTAAACAGCTCCTTTCCAAGTTCTTAGATTTCAGAACCTGTGTGTGAGGTACAAACATGACTGGAATCAAAGGAGCTGACAATCCCAGAATTAGTTGAGAATCTCCACAGGACAGTGCCTGTAAACTATAAGTCTCAATTTCAGTTTCCCGTCAGTATAAACTATTGAAATAAACAGATCAGAGGCTTTTACCGATGGGTCAAATATTAGCTACAGTAATATTAGAAATCGTTCATGGATCAACGATCAACCCTTGGCCCCAGTTGTGACCTTTGCTTGGCATTACAAGTTCAGCTCTTTTCTAGTACCCAGCAGTGACACTGACTTACAGGGCTCAACCACTACAGCTGCAGGTATTAAGAGAAATACAGTTATGTAGAGAAACAGAATACATTTCAGCCTCTGATAATCATCCTTCCTTTTCTTCCTGCTCCCCCCTAAATAATCTGTGATGTGACATCACTGGGGGAAAGCACGTGGACTTTGCAAAGAGCACTAAAATGATAAAATGTATGCTGTAAAAATGTATTTTAGTAACATTAACATCTGAAGAAAGCCCTCTAAAAAAAAGCTACTTTATAACTTGGTTTATAGAGAAAGCCTATTCTATCATTAAAAATGCTGCATTTTGTAAGGTTTTACTTTGATCTTTAATTTTAATGCTTTCTTTAAAAACTGTTTCTCTATGCAGCCATTGGAGGAAGCTGAAGGCCTGTATGAAAGAAGTGATGCAACAAAAGATGTAAAGGTAAAATTTTTCACTATCAATTAACTACTCTAACCACCCTGTCTAACCCCACAGGCAGAGAACTGCCTACAGCTCTAAGACCTGTGCAGCTACACTGAGACTTTGGCGAGCTGTGAATGTACGCTGTGTCTTGTGCCAGCAGCGTGCTGTTCTGTAGCCATTTGGAGAGTAAGAATCTCCAAAAACTCAAGTCTGTGTGTCAGAACTGGAAGAAAATGTTTAGATATATTAGTTTGTGATTGTTCAGCCATGTGATAGATCTTCTGGTTGGCAGCTGTACTTGTTTTCATCTGATTTGGTTTAACATGACCTTAGAAGTGTAAAACATCCCACAATACCTAGCTATTTGTGAGACATTTTATCAAAACCCTTGTAAGCCTACAACAGCACAGTGTATCTCTAAAATCTTTCCACTGAACTTTATTCAGTTAGAAAAAGTGTAATAGCAAAGGGCTGCTCTCCTGAAGCCTTCACCTGCAGCTGGTTCCCAGGCTGAGTTTGATTTTGGCCTCAGAGCTTAGATAAACTCTGCTTTAGGTGAGCTCAAGGAATTTTTTTTTTTTTTATTGGGATGCTGGCCTTAAGTTACTATATCATTTGTGCATGCCCCCTCTGGTTTGGGCAGAGGCCATTTTCTATTTGAGTATGAAATAGATTAGTAAACTGAGTATTGAGTTTCCCCAGGTGTCTTTCCAGCTTTCCCTCTATAGGTTCACTTTTTTGTAGAGCAGGGTAATTTTAACTAACTCTGTGTTCTCATTTTCCTCAAACAATTTTGTTTCAAGGCTGATCTAAATATTGTCTAAATTATTACTTGCTGCTTTTTTTTAGACTATGGAAATTGATATTGCTGCCAGGTTGGATTCTATTAATAACGACAGACTTACAGCACTAAAAGCAGTTACAAACTTTGGCATGCCTGTAGAAGAGTTTGATTCTGAGGGTAAGTTTTATTGGTACTTGCTCTGCTGATATGGCTTGTAACTGTTTTAATCTCTCCATCCCTTGCCATAGTCAGCCTAACCATATTTTATATAATCATCCAAGTAAATATGCTCTCTTACCAGTTAGGACCTTCTTTTCTTCATTAAACAGAGGCTGAAATCTTCCAGAGGAAACTTGATGAAACAACAAAGCTTCTGAGAGAACTCCAGGATGCTCAAAATGAACGACTAAGTACAAAACCACCCCCTAATATGATTTGTCTTCTGAGTCCATCTTACAGAGAGATGCACTTGGGTAAACACACTTTTTCTAATTGTGCTTACGGAATTTATCAAGTTCCAACTTGTATCAACTCCAAAAAAGACAAAAGTTTCAACAGTTACAGTGCTGACTACATGCCCTGTTAGGCCTAGAAGATTTAAATTTTGTAGTAAGTCAAGTCAGATGAAAGTTTTGAACAGTAATTACAAATATTTCCTCTTTATTAATAAATTTCCCTAGACTTGATTTGGAGCTTTCTGTATGCCACAGGGCAAACCATAGCCAAACACCTCTAACTCCACGATTTTTATGATGACTTTGAACAGGGGTTGCTTAAATGTTACCAAGTTGTTAGTGTAAGGCTGGCTGTATTCCAGACTTGATCTAGTTATCCGTCCATTCTATGATACCAATTCACACCAGTCATACCCTCTGTAAGTATGCGAATAAAGCTTCTTGTCTCACTGCTCAGTTATACAGCCTGTGTGAATGGCAACCTTCTAAGGCAGGACTGTGTGCAGAGAGGGACTGTTTTGCAAGTAAAACTTGCTCGTGCAGTATCAACTACAGCATATGGGGTCTAAAATAACCTCCATGTGATAAGAGAAATTCCCCACTACTGAATAAATATTACCAAGGCTAAACCAGATCAAATACTACCTTTCTTGAAAAATTTAAGTAGCTACAGCTTTGTTCTTGAAGGGAAACCACATTTGTAGTAACAAGAACAGTTTCTCTAGTTTATGTACAAAACTAAAGCCAGGTATTACAGCTGCTCTGTGGGTGCCACCACATCTTCCCCAGCTGCTGCACTGGTTGACCCAAGTCATGAGTGCAGTCTTTACCTTTCGGTGTTTCTAGGTGGCAGGAAGCCTTGGACAGCAGCTCTTTTGTTCCTCCTAGTCTTCTCATTCATAGTTACCAGTATGCCTTGCATGATTGCACATGGCACAATGAAACTCTTCTGTTGCAGAAACATTACTCAATGAAATTCCATTTGTACTTAAATAATTAAACTGTTTACAGGGCAAAGGACTCTTTTCAGCAATTTTGTGTCTATATATAGCATATAAATACATCCACTTATCTTTTCTAGCGGAGAGAGTAACCAATAACCTGAAAGAACTTGCACAACAAGTGACTCCAGGCGATATTGTCAGTACCTACGGGATCCGGAAAGCAATGGGAATTTCGGTTCCTGTACCTGATACAGAAGACAGCTGGGTAGATTTGACAGAGGGTGAGTACACAAAAGTGTATTGCAGCATCTGTTCAACTAAAGCAAACCCACATCTGCAAACCATTAAACTGGCTTGGGGTAGAACTTGCAGTAACTTAGTTCCAACTTTCAGTTCTCCCCTTTTAAAATTCTGTTACTAATGGAAAGTTGCTGACTTTGGTCTCAGTCCAAAATTAATCTTTTGGACGTACAGAACTTCGGTTCAACTACATAAAGTACTTATTTCACTGCCAAATTTGAAGGCTTGGCAACCCTTTCAGTTTTAGTTTTTCCATTTAGCATGAAGTTACAAGAGAAAAATCCTCACTTGCTAAAATAAGGACATAATGCATCCTCTTCTGCAGGCTTTTGGCCATGCACTCCTTTTGCTTAATTTGGCCAGCGGTAGTGCTTTGTAAGTTGTCTCCACTCATCCAGCCAAATGAAACTACTGTTTTTTCTGGATTAAGGAGTCAGGTCAGTGGAATGTCTTATGTGCCAGAACCAGATGGTACTGTGTTGGGGGCGGCCTTCTGACATGTAAATGGTAAAAGCATACCCAGAGTTTGTGTTCATCCCCTATTTTTTAAGGCAGGCAAGAATTTCCTTTCAAGAAACTTAATTCACACCAAAAATGTACTCAATCTGTGGTTTATAAAAAGTTTCAGTTAAGATGTTATTTAATGAAAAGAGCAGGATTACCTCAGGAACTTCCTTATCTTTTCAAGGAAACGGCTCAAGAAATTTCAATTTCAAAATTACTGAGCGTTTTCTTTTTCACAGCAGACTCAAGTGAAACACGATCTTTTCACAGAGAGCTGACTCGGGATTAGCTGCACAAATAGTGACTGACTTTAGGAGGTATATGCATTTCTTTCATTTAAAAGTTATACATGGTAATTGACCTGGTCTCTGCTGTGAACTTTCAGACTTTCAAGAACCGAAGAAGACAGTCACCATCCCTGAGAGTGAGTGTGGTCCAGTCACAGTCTGACGCTTCGGTTCAGTTTGCAGCTGGCTGTTTGATTCTAGTTAAGAACCAGATAAGCTTTGTCAGGTGCATTCGCAGAGCAGGTGTATATTGTGTGTTAAACTACTTTTGTTTGTTAAATCTTGGATCTGGTGACATTTGAAATGAATTGTTTGTATTGGAGTTACTTCTGCTACATAAATGCACTAAATTATTCTTTTTGCATTCCTTAGTTTAAAGCATCTCTGTAGCATTTAAGTTCCAGACACTTAACTGGGGAAAAAAGTCAAAGCATAAGTGGAAAATATGCCTATATATGGTGCAGGTACTCAAAAAAGTTTCTAAAAAGCAATGTATAGACTCTCATATCTGAATCTGATTGGGGCAAAATGATTAGCATCTGAACATTCAAGTCTCCCTTTTTACAATTACTGTGCAACTCCGATGATCATGAGGAAGAGGAAATAAATAAACTTTTTAAATAAACCTGATGTAGCCTAATGAAATAACAGAAGATGAGCTTTGTGAGACTTTGAACATGGATGAATCTCCTCTTAGAGAAACACCACCATCTGCTCAGAGTATTCCCAAACTCGAGGGCAAGCTTCGAAACCTGTTACAACAGTGAGGTGAGACTAACAAACACTCAACTCCTGAGACACTCGCAGACAATTCTTCCTGGAGGTATGACTAAACATGGTGTGAATAATGATTTTAGGCTGGCTAGGCAGAAAGGAGAGCACGTTGAGAAAACTCCTAGTCAGTTCCCCATTCACCAGAACTGCAGCCACAGCAGACTGGCCATCCAGCTTCCGGACAACTCCGGCACCGCTGCAGTGTTACATGCAGAGCCAGTGCCCCTTGTATGAGCAGGTGATACACAGGCTTTACCACAGGCACCCCTAAGTGTTTGTAAATGTTGTTTCTTTTTACCCCATGGTTCCAGTATAACTTTGGACTCGAATGGGACTGACGTGTGGTGTTTTTGGCTCAATCTGATTAGCAATGGCTCGTGCACAGTAGTGTGGAATTGAACTACAAGTTAAAGGCAAAGCCCTGCTACCCATGTCTTATGGCCAACATCATCCTTCCTCCTCTCTAAAAACAGCTGCAGAAGTGTTAGTTGTTTTTAAACTTTCACAGTTCTTAAAATTCATTCCAAAAAGGCTGAACTGTCATCCTGGATTTTTCTCCAGTTTCAGTTTCAGAATTTTTTCACAGTTGTGTGTACTTCCAGCTGAAATTTTACTCTAGGGAATGAATTTTTCCATTAATATTTAAGACATCTTCATGCTGCAAGAGAAGACAAGATGCCCAACAACTGTGCCAGCCAAATTGTCATTGGCTCACTCTACAGCATCTCATTTCCCATCACTTACCTTTCAGATAGTGCAGCAGGTGGCCACAGATGACAGAAAACCAATGACTGAAATTATTCTTCAGCTGTTGAACACATATTTTCCACTTACACAAATTTTTAAAAAAATATGTCAAGTTTATGAATGAAACCAGTCTCATTAACTTTGTAGGGGTCTAAGAAATACACCTCTTTTTCATGGGAATCTTCATCAAAATAATCGAAAAGTTTCAGGAAGTTTTTTATTTAATGGTTAAACCAAAAGTTTGTTCTTTTCTTTAAAACAGATTGCTAATTCAAGACATTATTAGCTCTTCAAATTAGGTACAGTGCCATTTTTTCAGTTTAAGAAAACAATAATGCTGTCAGGAAGATTTTTCTAACAAGGTTATTTCCTCAATCTTAAATTTCACAGATCACGCTCAAAACGACTGCTGAAAACAGTTACTTACATGCATTTGCTTCTCAAATTGAACTTTGTCTGTGGTTGAACATCGCTCTCCTGTTACACACTGCCAGTTCTGATGAGAAAACGGGTCATGCTCAGATACAGCCCCCTTTCCGCTACAGACAGTTTCTAACTTCAGGGATGCCCTGCACAACACTTGAACATGGAGCAGCGAGCATGGTAAGTGCGTCAGGTCCTTCTCAAACTGCAAGAGAAACCTGCTCCTTCCAGTGGGAAAGCTACAGCTCTTCACACCACTTCTTACGTTGAAGTTGTGCCGAAGCAAGTTACTAGCCTGACAGGCAATACAATGTAAACAAAAGCATTTCCGAATGCTGTTACAGGCAGCAAATTTTCTTCCATTGATAACTTACATCTACATTCTACTAGGTTCGTGAACAGGAGCACCTCAGAGCCAGCTCTATCTATAGGCATAATTCAAAAGAGATTCATGAGGCAAATAGTCACTTTACCTAACATGGCATCAAAGACTGCTGAAAAGAGCCTTAGAGACATGCATAGTCCTTACAAAACAATAAATAAAACAAATGCTGAGCATCTGTTACCTTGAATACACAACATACAAGAGTAGCAAAAGCTGTTTGAAAGTTTCTTCAACTACAACACTGACCTTACACTGACAAGACACTAAGTATGAAACTTCTTTCTCAGCAGAGTCCGCACATGAACCAGACAGCCTCTAACTAAGGTTTTCTAATGTATTTTCTGTTGGAGACTTACTACAAACACAGCTTTGACCTACCAAATTGATGAAGGCTATAAGCACAATTTTTAATCCACAGCTGGACAATATTAAGTTTGTTCCTGTCTTGAAACATAGTCACTTCATCTTCTAAAGAAATTACACAGTAATTAGAAAGCGGCAGTGATGCACAGGACTGCTTGTTGAACACTTGGCCAGTACGGTTTAGTACTAAACCCAGAAGAATTAGTAAACGCTGCTTTGTTTGTAGAAGAGTAAGGCTTAACAAAACAGATGCTGACCTCATTAATGGTGGTGCTGTTAGACTATGTGTGGTGTATCGGGCGGAGGGGGAATCCATCCTTGGTTAACAGCTCTCACTGGGCACAAGATGTTTGCCTTACAGAATGCTCCCATCTCCACCAACAGGAAACAGGTTCAGTGATTGCAAGAAGTAGAAAAATGTTCCTTTTGAAATTAGCAAAAGCCGTCAACAGCTTAAAAACTTTACAAACTAAACTAACTTCAGGCAAGTCCATTTCCGTGACCTTACTAATGCTCTACACCTACTTTCAGTGTTGAGGCTCTGCTGAAACATTTCCCTTATGAATATGTTTTTTCATACTTACTTTTGTAACCTTCAAACCCAGTTTGTTTCAATGAACTTCACTGCCTTCAAAGGGTATACAAACCAGCCAGCAGCCAGTCACAATGAAGAGACAATAGAAACAAACCAACCAACCCACCCACCCCACCTCAGGTGCAGATCTGTTTATACAGTACCTGCTACTGTTTCTAATACTATCTTACTAGTTCTGTTCTTCAGTTTCCAAACAACTCAAAAGACATTATTTTTCCTTCGCTAAGTGCCCTCCAGAACGCAGTCAGCACGCAGAATTACCACCAGGCATCAGTGACACAAGCTGTTAGCAGAGCCTGTCCCAACCCAGCGTGCAGCACAAACTGTGGGCGCTCAGTGCTCCTCCAGATCAGGTCTAGTTTTTGAAAGTTAAAGCCAGAATTTTAAAGACATTCTCTTATGCAACTGTGTAACATGTGCATGCAGATACGAAATACAGCACAGAAATACAGAGGAGAACAGGTACTATAATGTAAATGCTCTGGAATAGATGGCAGTCATTGCTGAACAGCCATTGGTCATGCAAACATTTGCATAATACAAGGTGCTACTCTAGAGGAGAAGATAAAAAAGCGACCCAATACTGTGCAATTAATTGTTTTTTCCAAAGGAGCTCAGCACAGTTATATGGTATATCTGAGTTGACTTTTGCCCCTCTCCCCATTATTCAGCCATTCTCTGCTGTGAGGTCACGAAAGCAGGAGATGCAGTGCCCAGCACATCACCTCACGCTGTGACCAGCGCAATCCTGTAAGCAGGTGTGTGCCAAGGAACGAAGCAGGGGAACAGTTTCATGTGGTCATGAGTTCTACAGTGCATCCAGGTGTGTTGTTCCTGGAGCCGTTACGACTCCCACAGTGCCAGTAAGGAAAGGAACTCACTGAAAATGCTTCATGGCAGTTCCAGGTAAATCCTCAAATCATTTCAGGAAAAAGTAGTCTTTTCCAGTCTGGTGGTTGTGTGCCTTCTACTCTTGAGATGTAGACGAAACAGTATACATATGTTTTTAGAATAAAGTCCTTCACATAAGGAGGGAAATTCTAAGTCTTCACAGAAGGGAGGCAGTTCTAAGTCTATTTTGATTAACTTCATCGTAGCCTCAGTTCAGTCCCATCCCTTGGAATTTGGCAGTCTCGGTGCAAACGAAGTAAGTCCTCAGTTCTCCCTTGCCTTTGACATTAATGAGTCCCCTGCATTCACATGAATATCCCAGCTCCTGGAGTATTTTACTTGTTTCTTCTGTGACCTTTGTATGAAAAGAATTAGAAACTCTTGTGAAATTCTTCTGATTATTCGCATTAAAAAAAAAAATTACAGTCAATTAGAAACATTTCTCAGACATTCCGAGCCACAATGTGTACCTGGATTTTCCCAAGTTCCCCTGTGCTCTCCATTCGGCTGGCAACGTTAACAGTATTGCCCCAAATATCATACTGAGGTTTCCGGGCACCAATCACACCAGCAATCACGGGGCCATGATTTATCCCTAGTATAGACAAAAGCATGTGTCATTACTGAAATAGAAAGTTATGTGGTATCTACCCTCATTATTAGCCGTAAGTCATGAGGTTCAGGGGAAAAACCCCAAAACTGAACCTTGCAACATGTTCCTAGCAATCAGTACTACAGTACTGTCTTTGGTCAACAGTTAATAAGAGGGTACCTTCCTCTTCATCCACACCTATCCCCTTCTCCAAACTCAGCCAGCTGCAGTCTTCATTTTGCTCCCTCCAGTGATGAGAAAAGCCCACCTGTGAAGGGGCTCGGCACATTTAAAAAGCTAGACTAGACAATGCTACCCTCAGCTATTCAGCATTTTGTAATAAACTCAATACTGCACTCAGCGCTAAGAGCAGCTCACAGCACTCGGCAATTTATCTAAGTCATCCTACCTCAGTTTTAGTTTTTACAGCGCTGCACAGTTCACGTTCTTCACAAGCTGAACTCACCAATTCGTAAGCGGAAGTTGTTAAAGGAGTGTCGGTTGATGCCATCCAGTTTACTCATCAAGGCAATTCCATATTCCACCATAATCCCGATGTGAGCGTGCTGTCTTTCCTTGTCCTACACAATTCGTAACACATACTGATGACCAAATTACAACACAGGCGGCTGCGTGGGGCTGCTATTCCAAACCAGTACTAGTGGTGAATGCAGTACCTATTAGGATGAGACCACTCATCCTTGTAGCTCTGCAGAATTGCGTAGTTCAATGAACATTCCAACTGGATTTAAAAGTACACATTAAATTCCATTGAAATGGCTAGGAGGTGACAAGAATTATGATTAAATTTTATAACGAGTTTAGGTCTGTCCTTTAGGATTCCAGATTTAACTGTACATGTTTTGTTATGTATCACATATGTGCATCCCAATGTCACACATGAACCTGCTATAGTGAGAGTGAGCCTGAGCACAGAAATCAGTTTTACTTCTGGTGACAAACAGTTTCAGATTCAGATCTAACGTGACACTTGAGGATTCTCTTTTTCTCCCAGTTCTCAGGTATCACAAAAAGCTTCCTGTCAGGTCTGACTGGCCTTTTCTCTGGCAGCCATTCTTTGACTTCTCTATTATTAGAGCTAATCTGTTATGCATCTAGAAATATTAAGCTACTGGAATCAAAGATTAAAGATGTAAAAAGTGTGCTGGGATTACAGACTTAATACCTGCTTAGGAAAAAAAAAATGAAACTAGGAGTTAAATAGCGAATTCAACGGGAGACAATACACTTTTATCATCTTGTTCCACATTTCAGAAAGTCATTCTTGGTGATTTACTTTCTGTTTTCTATCACATTACATTCTGTTACTTTGAAACACACCTACGTACACACACAATACTGAAGGCAGACTTCAGGGACAACGTACCTGGTTGTTCTCTTGGCCTGGCGTAACACTGAGACCAGCTGCTGCCATGTAAGTGCTTCCAATGGTTTTTATTTTTTCCACACCACTAAATTTAGGTTTTAACAAGAGCTGTTTGAAGGGAAGGAAAATAAAGACTTGAGACTTTAATACCATATTTCAGTGTCTACAATAAGCGTTAAACATCTCGAGGAAAATATCAATCACATGAAGGTTAGATAAGGAAGTACTGAGGGTTAGTTTCACAGTTTTGTTCTACCTGCTCATAGGAGAAATAAAATGCCTAAGTACCGAAATAAAGCCCTGAAATTCAGGACTTTGAAACCATACTACTAATGCACTTCAGAAGCCCCATCAGATGGGGAATATCTTTCAAGATTGTGAGGCAGAATATTAGTTCAGCGTAACAGCCTTTTTCCCCCCTCTAATGCTCACAGACCTAGTGGAACATTGTATTTTGCAGTACATATGCAATCCAGCCCATTTTTGCCAGAAGCTTAATTACCTCATCAAAATCAGCGATGATTTCATTTAGCAGCCGCAAGCATTCCAGGCCTTCTTTATTGACATCACATTCAGTATAAAACACTTTAAAATCTGGTATAGATGCAAACATGACACAGACGCAGTCATAAGATTGATGGTACCAGTCCTGCAGGAAAACAATAAATTCACACGGTCAGCGGTCACCTTCCACCGCAGGTATTCGAAACTGTGATTATCGTTTGTAACCAGTAATCAAATTACAGTTTTCCTATGAAGTCAACTACAATACTTTACAGTGGGCATCTCTTATCAGAAACATTAACAAAGCTGATCTGCCCAAGAAAAGCTGAGGTATCGATGTATCTTAAAGATTCTCATCTCCTGCACAGTGCCAGTCTTCTGACACTTCCCACGGCTCTGGAATCAGCAGTATTTATTCTGAAGACATGTTGGCAGGATAAGATGGATGTCTTAAAAAAAAAAAAAAAAAAAAAAAAATCACTATTGATGAACTTCTCATGGGGGTTGTTACCAAGAAGATACTATCTGTTCCTCAACTCACGTCTTTAAAAAGAAGCCTGTCTACTCCAGTAAAATACGGCCTTTGGAAAGCTGTAAATCCTTTTCAAATATTTGCCAAACTCAAACTGTGTCCTGAAGCCAAACTATCAATCCTGGAAACAGATTTCAGAGACTGATGCTAAAAGCATGCATCTCTTGGAGGCCATCCAGAGAGCAGTCTCGGGTTACAGAGGCCTTGGGATACCAACAAGAGGCAAAGAGTGCAGAACCTTATAGTCCTCTGTGTGCTTGTCAGCATGACACTCTACGTCACAAAGTCCAATTTACCGTCCTTCAGGCAGCAGAGATTAAACATACCTCATTTCGCTTCTCACCAATGAAATAGGCAGCGACGTGTGCTGGAAGTACGTTTTCCAGCAAAAGCCTGTTGACATTCTCCATCGTTTCAAACTGTTCATGTTCTTTTTTAAACTTATTCTTCCACAGACAATCCAGTCGACAGTAATAGTCAATCTGCAAAGGGACAAATACAATAAAACAAATCTATATAATATCTCACTGAAAAATATTAGTCCATTTATTCAAAAAGTGTAGTAGCAATAATGTTTCTTCAAGGCCCTTTGAGCCTATATAGTTATGAAAAGTGTGCTTTGAGAACGACGGTCAGAAAAATCTGAAGCAGTCAGTATGATTAAATGCCATTCAGTACCATCAGGTGTATTTACCGAAGTGACATTTTAATAACACAGTGATTATTTTTATCTTGCATTACTGCCTTGATTTAGAAGGAATATTGACATATAAATACAGATAGATCCAAATTGGAAGAACTTGAAAGTTCTGACTTCTGTAATGCAAAAACAATTGAAAAATAGAAAAACGTTTCCACCCTTTCACAGTAAAATTTTTTTGCATTATCTGTAACTGAGTCCAAGTACATTATCTAAGTACAAGAATATTAAAAAAATAGATACTAATTCAGGGCACAATTTCAGTGAACAATAGTTTTGCATTTTATTTAAATCAATTTGCTGCAGGTGAAAGAACTAATCTTTAGCTTTGTAAATACATACCTGTTTGGCCAGTAAAATCAGGGTTATGTAAAACAGAACCAGATATAAGTTAGTCGATATCCTTGGCTCTTTGATGAAAAGCCTGAAAACAAGAAGGTGATACCAAGTCATCTGTATCCATGAAGAAAATCCACATGATAGGAGTTGGGTGGAAGGAGAGGGGCAGAAGAGGGTGTCTTTGTTCAGACATATCCGACCAGTGCCATTGTTCACTTGAGCCAGTGGCTGGGCTGGTCTGTCCCAGTAATGAGAAAGGACTATCATTCCGTTCAGTTCATGAACTGCATTTCACGTAATGACAAAATGGGAGCTGAAACCTTCTTAAGAAGGTGTTGTAGTGAGATGCTGAAGTGCACATGGCTGTATCTTATGGGGGCAACTTCCACTGCCCTGAGCTGCAGCTTTCCAACCCACGTTGCCCCAAAAAACCACAGCCAACAACACCTTGAAGTGGGAAAAGAAACTTTCTTACTTGTGGAAGGGAAGATGGTAACAAATGAACACCTGACTTGCTAAAACAAAGCCATCCATTAAACCACACCTGTATAGAGGTCTACACAAATCTGAGGCACCACTCGTATTTCAGAGATTGGTCTGTTTTGCCCCATCTAGTAACTTTCACAAATGCATCAAAGTAAATTCTTTTTATATGAATAGCCTGGGATTAAGACGCTCAATTAAGAGCTCATTTTGGCTTTTTTAAGCTGTGGTGACAGCTCACAGCCTCTGCAGAATATATTTATCCTAATCTTCAGCTATGAGACTACGCTGAGAATCTGAGAGAGACTCACAAATGAACAGTAAAACCTTCCACATAGTTTCCCTGAAGTATTTTTTTTAGTTTCTTCAGTTAGGTCAGGTAAATTACTGTTACTTTTCAAGATCTGTGCAGTTACTAAGGTATGCAAATGAAGGGTTCACTATCCTATTGGCTAGCAAAGTCTCACGAGCCCGGCTTGAGCAACAGACTTTTAGCGAGGCTTTTCTTCATAGTTTAACAGAAGATCAATCTTACCATGAGATTAATATTCTAGCCCCTGGTCTTCAATGCCAGCTAAGCTTCCAGAGACTTCAGAAGCCATATTACAGAATTTTTTAGAAAACACACAGTTGGAAAAAGGGCCGAAAGGAAAAAGTAACCATGGTATGGTCTCAAATGATTTCTGTATCATTACCTTTATAGAAAGGTTTGTAATGTCTAACTTACATGACTTTGATATTTCAATATTCCAGGAAGTGTACAAAAATCTTAACACCTCCTTCAATGAAACATTACTGTCAATTATAAGAACCTTTACACTGCACCTGGTACTGTTGCCATTGAAGCTCAAGTTTCTATGCTGAAGAGTATTAAAAATGATGAGGTATACAGTCACAGCAATGGACAGGAGGAGAACTTTGAGTTCGAAGCTCATTTGAAGAAATACCGAGCAAGCAATGAACCCCAGTATGCAGCAGTAAGCGTAATACTGTAAAAGAAGAATATAAAGAGCAGTTGCATTATTCAGGCTTTATGCCTAAGAGACTTTCAAGCCATAGTAAATGCTCTAAGTTCAAAATCATTGTGATTTAAATAGAAGAAATTACAATCACTGGCTAAATACACTTAAAGCTTTATTTACAATTGCACTAAAAGGCTGAACTTAACACTTTGTTTAGTTTACTTTTTTAATTTATTAAAGACAAACTAAAAGATTTCAACAAAAAGCATCACATCAACATAAGCAGTGCCAGGTAGAAACTTCAGGATGTGAGAATTTATCTTCTGAAGTCTATTAATTTAAGCAATTATTTATTTAAAGTCGAACACTAACCTAAAGCAGGTTCATAGTCCAGTGAACAGGCTCTGAACCAGGAACTCCAGTATTCTGGTCTTATTTTTGACAGTGCTCCCCCTTTGTGACCTCAAGCAGATGCCACATTCCCATCTCCCCCACCTGTGGCATGTGAAGACTGTGACCTGTTATCCAACCTCAGACACAGCTCCTTCCTAAAAACTTTGCTGCTGGTAAGTGTTTTCAAGCTGGGGCCATTTTCCAATGGAATTACTGAAAAACCTGCTGGAGGAGTCACAGTTCAGGCATGGTGTCCAAGGTCCATGCAGCTGGGAGCACGGAAACTGTCAGGTGGTGCAAAGTGCACGACGCAGCAGGATTTATCCCTGTAGCTGCAGGCACAGGTATAAGATGCTGAGCCAGCATACTTTAGTCCACAAACAACTCTAGAATTGCCTCAGCTTCTGCTCCTCAAGAGTTTATTTCTCTTCGTGGTCAAAGCACAGTTTTTCACCCATAATAGCACAGACCTACCACAGATCTGGGAGATTCTTAGCTGAACAGTTAACGTTGCTGCTGAAGTGAATGGAACCAGAACAACCTGTGGCACCACTCAGGATCAGAGCCTGTGCAGTAACTCAGTACTACAGTACCAAATCTGTCACCCTAAAGGCACTGAGTGTAACCTCCAAAAGGTAATGAATGCTCACAGTTACCACCCTGAAGCTAAACCTTTGAAAAAGAAACCACTACGCAAATGTCCTGGTTTGAGCTAGAAGAGAACCAGTTCTGTTCAGAGATTTTACTTTTCAGTTAAGTCTCTTCTAACAAATGCTGACACAGGTCATTTAAGCCCTTTCACTCTATCAAGACACTGTATTGGGACACTTGCAAGTACAGCTCTCACCTCTCAGACTTGAACATAATCATCATCCTGTTCTATTGCTTTTTCCTCCATTTTAGATCTACTTTTAAGTCTAGAATTCCAAAAAACTGCAAAGCCATACTTTATTCAGCACAGCAACAGCACCTGAAACAACTTGATTTCATGAAGAACTTTTCTGCTGTCAGAAAGCTAAAAAAGTTGTGTTTTATATAGCAAGGGAACCTGACAGTTGTCAGTAACATATCCAATATTCAAAGATCTGGGGTTTAAATTAACATGTATTCACTACTTACAGTTTCCTCAACGCAGAATTGAGTTGTATTTCCAAAAGGCTGATTTACAGACATGCAAGAACAGAAAATTACCAGATGAGTACAATGTGCATTATGTATGTGCAACTTCTCATTTGTCATAAGGACTTGAATGAAAGGATCCTCACGCAACCTGCTTTGTAGTGTTTAAAAACATGTCCATCATCAAAAGGGGTGGCCAGGTGACAAAGGGGCATCCCAAACATTTAGTGATCTCGTAACAGAACACTACTTTGTAGTTAAAGAGATAAAAAATGAAACCCTCAGAGCTCAATGACTGCCTTTCGTTAACAAGTGCTGAATTTATCCTAATAGAAATGCCAGAGAACACCTTTCAAAGGTGCTGACTAACCAAAATAAGCAAAGACTTCGGCTTTATCCATGAGTACTCCAGACTCAAAAATCCCTCAAAGATGCACAGCAAAGATGGAAAATATCCCTAGAACTGCCTTGTGGTACAAGTAACTTTGTGTTCAGTGATTTTAAAATTCTATCTTTATAAAAAGATGAAGATATCAAAATGCTGCCATCTGTATGTGTACATATATATATATAAAATCCATCTATATTATCTATACACCATCCAAGACTCATTTCACTTTAGTATTAGGGATGAAGATGGTACTCTACTCACATAGGTGTTAGCAGTCAGGTCATTTGATCCAGTAAAGCTTGCAGGTTTATTCTTTTCAGTAGTCTTGATTTATTGGGGGGGGGGGCAAAAAAAAGAAATCAAAACCCCAAGAACAAAATCACCATACAAACTTGTTAGCAGGTAGTCACTAATTCTAAGTCTTTTTGTCCATATATTAGACAATGAGTCCTCACATCTGGTTGCCCTTTCAGTGCTAGTGCAATGTAAATGTTGAAATACAACGAAATCCCATAGAGCTGTATTAAACATACATGCACACGCAGGGTGCAAGAAGGTTAAAATTGCCAAGTATTTACTTATCTTTTCATTTGGAGAAAAGTTTTGCATTATGGCTATGCTAATCTATGGCACAAACATGTGGTTCTGTCTCACCCCCCAGTTTCACCGCTGCTGTTCCTGTTTTCTTTTAGGACGTGTCTGGTGGTGTTCACATGACACCCCTGTGAGGCAATTCAAGGCCCTAAGCCAGCAGAAAAACAACCCTACAAAAGAAAATTAAGCATATTCTGCAGTAGAGCTTTCAGAATAAACTCCCCATAGAATCAGAATGACAGACCCAGTGTGGGGGATCAGAAGGACATCACTTTTAGTAGCTAGCTATCAGAGAGATTTAGCTGTTAACATGATGTGTCGCCTAAAGCGTGTTCAAAAAACTCCTCAACAAACCACAGCAGAGTGGCCTTGAGCATGAGGTTGCTCCAAGGGCTGTTTTTCTGCTGGCTGTTGTTTGTACCCCAGGTGCAATACAATACTCAAACTAAAGTCCAGAGAGAGGCGCTGTTTGCATCTCAGTCTAGCACCAACTACCCACAATGTCTCTGGGTCTAGAGCAGAGCCAAGCTACTTCCTTTCCTCCCCATCTGCGTTATTACTAGCCAGGGCAAATAGCACAGTAAACTGCTTAAAACTTCTACCTGCTACAGCCAACATTTAAACTCACATTAAAGAAATGGAAGACCATCTCAGTGATGAGGGTTACAGTTGATAGTAATTATAAATGCCATCTTGAAAGCAAGAAAAGGTGGTGTAAACTAGAACTCAAGTCTATCACATGTACTTTTAGTTCTGCAAACTCAGCATTTTTACCGTTAATGCTTTTACAGGACATTGTGCATTATCCTTGTGTAAATCAACTCATGTTGCAAATCAGACAGAAAAACCAGCAAAATGTTATATAGTCGATGAAAAGAATACAGGAAGTTACTTAAACTGTGGATGCCACAGTAAGTCCACAGAATAAAGATAATGCGGATACTTACCAAATTGAAAATGGCTATAATCAGCAAGGCACCTATAGTGATGACCGCTAACGGAAGCCTAAGTAAAGGCATTGTTTCCACCTTCTCCGAGACAGCACAAAGGTGGCGCAGGAAAGGCCACTTCTCTGAGCAGGACTTCTGTAAACAAGATTTGTTTGTTTCAGAAACACAGATAACACTGATACACGGGAAGAAGTATTTCTAAACCTAAAATACTTTTTCTCTGCAGAAGAGTGTCAAGAGTCTTTGCTGATATACTAATTTAGAACTCTCAATCTAGTCATGGCCTGATGCCTTCCCACAACTGAAAACAGAGATAATGCTTTCTTATTTCAGAGAGGCTGGGTGCTAAAATTTTCTGAATTGCTTTAAAAATACAAAATTATGATCTGATTGAAAGTTCTAGAGAAATGTTACTAAAAATATAGTGACAACCTTTGTTGTATTCTTTAGTTATAGAGCTATAAGGTTCCATTTGGAATTACACATTCAGACTAAATCTAAATCAGTCACGGACTTTCTTGCCACCCTTACACCCTCCGTTTGTTGCTAAAAAGAACTCGTCTAGTAAAGCACAAAATTCATCCACTCTTATATATATTTATATATGAACACAATACACACAAAATCCTCACATGCTACCTAAGTCTACTTTTAAATTAATCATAAAACTTTATCCCATGTACAGACGGCCATTTTTTTTTTTGTTCCCTTTTACACAACTTGATTCTGGCTCTGTAGGAAACCAATTCTTTCTGTGGCAGCTCTCCTGAGAGACCACTGTCACCATTCTGCAACAGGATGTTGGTGGCTTGTTCTCCACAAAACTCAGAATTCCCTCATCCTTGGTCTAGCACAACAGAGTTCCTCACACTCCTCAAATCTAAAAGCCCTTCCCTCTCCCACCCCTGCCTCCAGATGGTCCTTGGTGTGGAGAAGGATTTTCTTTTTATTTTGTATCGTTGAACTCTGCATCACTATGGGCTGTCTCTATGTCACTGCACATTTTTCAACAGTAATTGTGCACCTTTAATAATGCAAAGAAAAAGGAAGTACAAATGCAAAGCGTCCTAACTGATGTAATGGTGAATTTGGAATTCTAACAGCTGTGAAATTCTTGCCAATAAATTATTCATAGGTTTGTAATTTTCTTTCGGCTTTGTAAGTGATTATGAAAACTAATCCTGCATTCAAACTTATTTTGATTTTAATATTGTTTCTAGTATAGAAAATACCAGGATTTACAACCAAAATTACTATTAAGGACAAATATAAAAATAAATTTTAAAAACCCAGGCCCACTCAGCAAATGTTAATATCTTCCCCATCTGTTCTGGCACCAAATAATTCTGAATTACAGTGATAATTTTCAGACGTAAAAATCTGTTTCAGGCCACGAAATTTGCTGCTAACCCGAGCTTCAAGGCTCCTGTCAGTCCTATTGAAATTAACAGCTTAATTCAGCATCCTAAAAGATAGACCAAGTTGCCGAATTACATCCATCCACTTTTGAAAAGAGCAAACTTGTTTCTTTAAATGAACTTACCAAACATTTGTCAGCAAAGCACACAAACAAAATAAGTACAATGATGACTGCAACGACACCGAAGGAAATTCCTAGTTTTGCAGTTCTAAACAGAGTAGAAAGCATTAACCAAAACAGTGTCACATGAAAAAATCTGCAAACTGCAATTCAGACTACTGTTTGCTAATGGTCTTTCACTAATTTTAAATATTTTTTTTCTTCTGATAGCGCTGGATGACCATAACATTGCACAGGTGACTATTGCTCTGTTGCACGAATACTGCTTTAAGATATTCCACTCTTCACTGACAGCCTGAGCCACTACCGCATGCATAAACCACATGGAAATGGCACTGCAATGCCCATGAAAAACAAATGTGCCATAAACATCAGAATTATCAAACATCTGCTTTCTCGGAGGAAGGAGAAGGAGCTCAGAGTTCCCTCCTTGTATGTCTCCAGACAAAACGATTACTGAGCACATTTTAACCAGCTAACCCCATTTTCCTGTTGCTCATTCAATGTGGTTACAGCCAAATATTCCTACAAAATAGTATTTCTCACTTAACTGATCATCTCCCTGTGTGTACTAAGCAAACACAATATTAAAGAAACATTTCTATTCTATTTTCACAGCACTATCTAGGCTCCTATGCCAATAACATGAATGCACTCCTTTATGAAGGAGTAAATTAGGCCCAAGACATATATGTTTCTTAAATGTAAACCTTCAGGAACTCCAAAATACTTTTAAAAGTTTCATGCACATGAGTTGCACTTCAGCTATTGGTTAATTTGAATTATAGATTATTAAAATACTAACACTTACTTTGGCATTATAAACATCTGTATCAGAAATATACAGAGGAACACAAAACTGGCACATGCGAAGTAACTCTTCAGCTTTAGAATAGGAATGGTGCGATACTGAAACAGATAATAAAATCTTAAGGATAAATCCATGGTTTTCTTAAATCCTATTATATTTTGTGATGACATATATAAGAAAATTTATACTCTACTATTAAAAATACACATAGAACTAAAAGAGAACACAAGAAAACCACCAAATAAAACTCACTTGAACTTCTGTCAAGAAAACTTGCTCAGTCCAAAGAGTAATTTTAAACCCTGAGGGAAATCCACTGAGAATGTAAATAGCACTTCACAGACACATGTAGCCAAAATCCTTATAAAAAAGGACATAGACAGAAGTAATCCTAAAGGGTATATGCAGGCACACACATCCCAGTAACTACATACAGTACACTACAGCACAGGAAATTAAACAGCAGCTTTTCCAACAGAAAGAGTACACTGACCTACCAAATAACAGCATTATACTTGCAATGAAACAATCACAGAGAGCAAAGGATTTTCCTTATGGATGTAGAAATACTTTTTTTATTTTTAATCTCATTACTTTTGAGAGAAGTTATTCATACAGTAAAGTTGCCGAACTCCTACTAACTCCCGTATGGCAAGAAGTTAATAGAGACAAGTTCCTTTAATCTATAGAATTAGCATTCTCAAGGAAGAATGACCAACTCAACCAAATCATGAGATCTGCTTTCTATTAGTAACCGAAAAACCTCTTTGGATGTGCAGTCACCTCCAGAATCCAGTTTCAAATGAAAACAGTTTCAGGTATATTCTTATGCTGCTCCAAAGTGCAAATCAAAGACCAAAAAGGATTTTTTGTTCTTACCAACCTCTTTTTCAAGACCAGGTTCTGCAAAAATCAGTGAAAATCCACAGAAGTCATCCGATTTGCCACACCACGGACTGCGTTCAGAGACACACGTTACAAAACATAAACAACAGGCCAAGAAGAGTGTGCAAAAGCATCGCTGTAGCTGGGACTCCACAGAACACAGGGTGAGCCTGCCACTGTTTTACATACACCTGACAGTTTTGCAAGGTCTTTATGTTTCATAGTTCACATACGAGCAGTTACGTTTTCACGTAGCTGACAGGCAGATCCAGAACACTCTTCCAGTCAGCAGCATCTGCCAGCTAAATGCAAAATGTAACCCCAGACCTTCCCTAAGGTTTACAAATAGGAAAATACAACAACAGCAGATGTTAGAGATGGCTCACAGCCTCGAAAACATTCCCCTAAATAATATCAGACCCCTATTAGGAACAGCTGAGGTACAGGGATAACAGCCTTGCTAAAATTTAGATTAAAGAAAGTTTTCCTTCTCTAATTCCCTGGTTTACACTTGATAGGAATTTAAATACTGTATTTTAAATTAAAACCAAACAAACCCCCAATAACATTACCTGTGTTTGTCTGCTTTTAAATGCAAATATAGTGCCAAACGCACCGTCTGCTACTGACGGACCACCAGACACTACAGCAATTTTACTATTATCCCCAAAACTGTGTTTTAACTTTACACGTAGGTTTTGTTCAGGACTGCACCCCATTTCCTGACATTTTCTTTTAATAAACAGAACACAAACATGAACTTCCTATCCCATCGTGTACTGCAGCTCAGCTCATTACTGCAGACAGTCATAAGAAACAAAGCAGTAATTTTGCCACTTCATAGTACTATACCCCACTGAACAGCTACACTAACCATTGGCTTCTCGCTATAATAATGCTGTGACACTCTCATTATTTTAGTTCCTTTTCCGATTTAATTTGAATATAAGTAAAAAACAAAGATCAAAAAAAGGCAAGACAAAAATCCTGGTAACTTTTCATTTTTGAGAAGTAAATTTTATATCTAGACTTAAAATTGAGAATGCAGATTATTCTCAAAGAGAAGATGAAGAAAAAAATAAAATACTGCATACTTAGTTGAACTGAGGCCCTCAATGGTTGACATCATTTCATCATAAATATCTTCCTCTATCCTTCCCTTCTGAGACGAATTTCTGGAAAAAAAAATGATGCTCATGTCACAACTGCTATTCAGAAACAATGCCTGGCTACAGAGGACTGTGCTTTCTCAGTACACAAGCAGGGTAAGGTGCCAGGGAAACGCTAAACAAGAATGCTCCAACCTGATGAATAGATAAAACCACAAGCACGTCACTAAGCAGCTCTGTAGTTACTCAAACCACGCATTTTTCAAGACAGTATTTTGATAAGTTAAGAGAATGTTTTACAAGTGAAAATCACCTACTTGGTTCACTCAGTGGTACAGGTACCATTGGAAGCATTTCTACATACAGTGGCAATTTTTCATTACGCTACAATGGCATTCATTAATACTGCCAACCAAAGACCTATCTTGTAAAAAGGAATATATAATGACTTATAATAGTATGTTAAACTGTATTTATTATGTATGATAATATTTACAAATCTAGCACTGATGAGTAAGAAAACAAAAAGCTGAGGTAGCACAAGCAGTTACCATATGTACATGTACACAGTATAGGAGATGCTTTGGTTCGTTTTCCACTGCTCTTCAGGTCTCTTACTTCCCTACTCCCTCTTCCATCCTCCTAGCCCGTAAAGCAAAATGCAGCCTGAATGACTGAGGGGGCAGTAAGACAAAAGGGGAGGGAAAGCTCCTTTTGCGGTCGGCTAACAACAACCAACGTGAATTGAGAAGCCTTTTAACGGGCAAAGACTTAGCCTAACCTTCCTAATGCAGGAATACCACACACACAGAGACTGATCAACCGCAAGATCGCGTGCTTACAGTACACTGAACTGCAAGAGGAGCACAGGATCACCTATTTTAAAAAAAATGAAAGTACTTGACAAACCTATCAGATGTTCTCTGGCGCCCAGTGGAACACAAAGGTATTTCCTATATCAAATAAGGAATTAAGAGTAAGTTACACACTCAGTAAACAGCAAATAACTATTGAAAATAAACTTCAGGAAGCTGCCAGAAACATTTTTATTCACAAATAAAAATTAAGACTCATTCTCAAATAGAAAAGCTTATCAAAATCAACCCTTTCCAGCAATGGTTTCTGCTTTAACAAGTGAGCATTTTCTAACAACAACAACAAAAAAAGTGTATTTCACAGATCTTCCCTCTTGTTTTTCTCCGCACACTGAAATGACTAACTAACATCAGCACAGCAAGTAGACTGGAAACCACTTCAACAAACCTGAATGGACAGACACTTGATTTAAAATTTACAACAGCTATCTGCCCTCAGAGGGTAGTTCAACCCTGGTGTCCTAAAAGCATGATCATCTCCTCCTATCAGTGTTCAGGAAGGGCAGATGGAAAGAATTAGCTTTAATTTTAAAATCTTAAAAACCTTAAGAATTCTTAATTTTAAAAATTCTTTACTGATAAAATCCTGTTCCAGGCAGAGCGTGTGGAGGGACTGTTTATTTTCTATACACATTAAGTAAATGTTGAGTGCATCTGTAGTCTGGGATAAATTACCTTTTTTCCAAAAGCACATGTAGCAAGCAGGACACCAAGATGGAGAAAAGTCAGGGGGAAAAAAAGATACTTTCAAAGTTTTATTTTGAAGGCTTACTATGAGTAGAGCATGCTAGAGACTGGCAGAGCTTGAACACTGCTAAACTCTGACAGAAATAGCTGTTGCCCAGATACCTTCTTACTTCTGTGTACACTTTTAACCCCAGGAGTAACAGCAAAAATTCAGCCTCAGAAACCACGTCAGACAGGACGGGAACAGCAGTTTGCAATTGTAGGATGACAATCACTACTTCAAACCTCACCTTTTTTCGCCTTCCTTGTGAACTCGAAGAGTCACTGCTCACACTTTCTCTGTGGTTCAGGTGGGCAAAGGGCCTGGCTGCTCCCCAGGACTCTAAATAACGTGTCATCCGAACAGATGCTCGCATCTTCAGCCCATCATTAACTCTTGTTTTAGGGAGATGATTATTTGATACGCATTGTTTGGACTAAGAAAACACACATTCAGAAAACAGAGAATGGAACAAATCACAAAGAAATGAAGCTCTGTGTACTTGCGTAGTTTAGGACTACACAATCTAGCTGTTTAGTAGGACTCAAAACACGTATCAGCAATGTGTCAGCCAACTGCAATTCCTTTCTCTCATTTAATTAATATGAGCTAATCCAAATCATGACATAATGAATTTGCTTCAGCTGCCTTTACTAGCCCTCACTTGCAACAGTCAAACTTCCTGGTGATTACAATGAAGCGAGAGATTGTGGGATCTTACGAAAGGATAGAATTTCCTTGCAGTCAGCACAAGAGCAGAGGAAAAGATTCCCCATTCCTGAGCTTGGGCATATCAAAAGAGTGGTTAGGAGAAGATCCCACAGATTACCAACTCAACATTAGATTACATCCCCATGTCACAGGTGAAGAGTCAGGCAGTACATACAGCGTATACAGCAATACCCTTGTGGGTTTACAAGGAAGGTGAAACTGCAGAATAAACCAATGTATCAATGACTGGCTATTCTCTAACATTTCACAGGGATATCCAAGTGAGCAGGGACCATTTTAATCAACTTAGATCCTCATTCTGAGGATATGTGCTGTGTATGTGGAAGGGTGGGTTGCAGTGTTGAGTACAGAAAACATGCAACAAAGGTAATACTGCATTCTTGCTAATTAAAAGCAACTCTACACTGTCCCTTCCTGTAAAGATCCTGAAGAAGTTTGTAATTTTCATTCTTTATTTTTTTAAAATATTTTACTCATCAACCACAAGCCATTCAAAGTAGCAATACTCCAGCTGTTTGCAGTTACCAGGCTCTATAGGGGCAACCAACAGCTGTTAACTTTACAACCTGAAATGAATGTGAATCTTACATCTAAGACAGTGAGGGAGATGTCAGAAACTATTTTACAGGGACTATTTTATCTGAAAGTGGCCACATGTATACAGGTATTCTTTCATGAATTCATCCCACCTTTTGACAGGGAATTGTGAGAGACACACTTCACCTAAATACATAGACAAATACGCGTTTTTCACTCTAAGTGCACCACATAAGAGGTTTCATCATAACACTCATTACCTTCAAGCTATCAGACATGTCATAAAACAGTAGGATATGCATTCAGACCTGAAATCCCAAATCCAAACTACTCAGATGACTCATACCATGCTTTAATTCTGTTCCTGAATTAAAAAGGTGCATGCACCACAGACACCTACGTACTTAAAATGTATGTACGTATTTGAATAACTACATGTTTAAAAAAGCACACATACCCTTGGATCCACCACTAAGTAGGTTTTGATATTCATGGATTCAAGGTAAGGGTCCCTCAGGTGTCCATTCCCTTCTTCTACTTCATAAGCTTTGCCTAGGTGATTTAATGTTGCTTCAGTGATGTGAACACGGCTGAGAAGGGAGGAAGAACAAGAGACCCAAACACTTACAGAAAGGTCACATGAAGCATTTTGTTTACATTTCATCGGCCACTGCTGACTTTTCTCTTTTCAGCCACCTTATGCCTTGGCAGACAACTGCAAAATCCTGCCAGTACTTAAAATCATATTTGCAATCCTTTACGCAGTTCTTTGTTGCACATCTTTCATAGTAAGTATGCTAAAAAACATCTCCCGGAATCAGATAGTATCGATGTAAAATTAAACTGAAATAAGCAGAGACATATAAGACAAGAAGAAATGGGATCAAAGATCTGATGACTGACAAGACAGTCTCACAAGCACGTTGTTTTGGATGGCAAGAGCTGCAGGGAAAGCTCACAAACAACACACAAGCAAGGACGGTCTCATCCTGGAAATGCATGAGCAGGAGAGGAGATGGTTACAAAGTTTGGAAAAAAAAGCTGGAAAAGGTTTTCTGTCAGCTAGGAGAGTAATTCTGAAAGCCTGTCTTTCCTGACTGAAATGTAAGTAAGTAAGACTGAGGAGAAGTAACAGGGCAACAACAGCAACACACTTCTACGGGGAGCACTAGTATTTTTCTGTACCCATTCACACTTCCCATTAAATGCTATTTAGTTCAGCAGCCCGAATCACGTATTTCCATGTAAATTACAAGTAATATCTTTACATAGAATTTTTCAACAAGAGACCTGAGTGTGTTCATAAAACAGCATTTCTTTTCTTATACTCTACTTTCTCATTGCTCATCTTCCCACAGCTTTTCTCACTTTTCTTTGGCACGGAGGGGTTAAACACTGTGCTGTCAGTCCTACAATCCATCAGCACAGTGTTGGGAATAGAACACTTTCAGGATGGAAGCTGACAGTGTGTAGCACTCCTGCCTAACTACAGAGAGCAAGGGAATCATTGTTCCACTCGCCTCTACTTCCTTATGCTGCATGTAGGCTTTCCTGAAGGTAATTTAGCCAAGACCTGGAGCCACTGGCTGTGGCTTCCCACAGGAACCAACAAAAAAATTCCTCAATACTTTAAGCCAAAAGGTAAGAGTTTTGGTATATAGAGGATGCATGGTTTTATTCGTTCACCAGTAGGCGTCTCAAAAAACAAAGTGGTCTCTTAATTGTTACCTTGATTATGCAATTTTGCAATCAAGGTGAACCTTTGAATCTGAACTTTTAAAGCTTGCTCTAAATCATCATCTTCTCCCATAGGGACTGAGGCATACTGAGTGATGTTGTAGTAACTGAGCCTTAAAACACAGTCCGGTGCTGCAGCAAGTTTTCAGTGGTTTTCACTTATCTCAAAAGGCAGTACATTTGCTCACTATCTACCATCTTCCATTCTACCAAGCTTCCTCTCCCCTCTTCCCTAAATCATACACTGCAAGAGTACATTTCAGATCTTACTGCAAATGTCTTTCCATTTAAATTACTATGCCGATGATTGCTCAGCAGATACTAATGCTTACTGGATTCCAGGATCAGCACATAACCAACAGCTGCTGCCACTAAAGCTGCCTCTCAAAGGTGAGCTGCAACACGTGCTATCGCACTTACCACCGTACCAGCACGGGACACCCACATACTGCGCTCAACGTCCTGTGCTAACAGGCCTGGGAACGACAAACTCTGATCTTTCAGGTGTGTATGTATTAGAGAGAACCGATCATAAATGCATTTTTCATTTTGGTTTTATACTAGTCCTTTCTGCTTTATTAGTTGTCCTGATTTTGGCTGGGACAGAGTTAATTTTCTTCCCAGTAGCTGGTGCAGTGCTGCGTTCTGGATTTAGTGTGAGAACAATACTGATAACATGCTCATGGTTTAGTTGTTGCTAAGTAGCGCTTATCCCAAGTTCAGGATTTTCAGTTTCCCAGGCTTTGCCAGCCAGCAGGTGCACAAGACGCTGGGCGGGAGCATGGCCAGGACAGCGGACCCGAAGCAGCCAAAGGGATATTCCATACCGTAGGAGGTATGTATGTTTTCGTGCTATATTCAGAGTCATGTTGTTTGCTTTGCCAACAAAAGAAACTTTAGAAGTCTATTCCTGTTTAATCATGCTGAGTCACCACACTGAAACACTCCACCTGGATGGCATTGCAACTGTTAACCAAGCACCAATGAGTTTTCTTTCTGTTTCGGTCACAAACGCAAGAAAATACTTTGATATTCCTATCCCCTTATCACTTTGCAGAAATTATTTTTTAAGTTAAAGGATATACCCAAAAGCTGTCTGAGGTATAGAAATAATAAGAAACCCTATAAAGTCACTGGTTAGAATCATTTTCCAAGAGAAACCAATACTTAAATGCTTAAACATATTAATCAAATGGCATTCATGTGGGTATAAGTACTAATTTGCACAAACTGACAAGAATCTAAAAAATCATGGTCTCATTTAGGAATGGAAAAAGGGAAACTCTTAATATGGTCTTTTTTGCAGACTAGCAAAAAAAACAAGTTTCCTAGCTGAATTCTAATCCCCAAGTTCAACTTAAATATATATATATATATGTAAGTATACTTCCCTAAATCAGGAAAATACAAAATTCTGGTGTTGTTTAGAAACATTTTTATTTGTTTTTTTCAATGAGCATCTTAAAAAAGGCAGCATGAATATCAGCCTCAGCCTCATACTCAATCCTCTGCACTGCTGAAGCAAGTTAACTTACTGCTTTGCCTCAGCTCTTCCACTCAGGACCACTCACTTTCCTTCCCATCCTGCCCAGGTACACAACAACCAACAGCTCCACATTCTCTTGCTTGGATACTCCTCATCAGGCTGCACTTTAATTTTTGAGTTGTTTGTGGGTTGGTTGGTTTTTGTTTGGGGTTTTTTTGGGGGGTGCACATAGAGCTAACATAAATCAAGTGGGACTGCTCAATATATACTGACATGCAGCTTTGCCTTGTCAACATCAGCAGCACGCCTATTCTTTGGCTAAACTTACAAATACTGTATTATTCCTGTGCACAACAAAGTCCACACAATGCTCTGCTGAAGACACACAAGTTTCCCCAGTGAAGGGAATGTCAAGAAGCATTCACTTGCTTAAGAATGGAATTTTATAGTTCATTGAAAACAGAATCAGAAAATATTAACATTTTACAGCTCTGGTAATTACACATTTGCCCTATTTCCATCACCCTATTATAAGGATTTGTGTCACGGCACAGTTACAAATTCCAGATTCATAAACCAGGATTATGAAAACCCTGATGACAGAGTGAATCAGCACCACAGGGAAGATCCTCACCCAGGTACGCCTGCAGACTCCATGCGGTTTGCTAAGGACACGTCGTGTGACCAGACGTCATACTGCCACTTCCGGAGGCCGATCACGCCGCACAGCACGTTCCCAGAATGAATACCAACCCGCATGTTGATGTCCACACCCGTGGCTTCTCTCACTTGCCTATGGAGGGAGCGGGGTATTAGCGCATACATTACACGTTTGATTTTATCTCCTCCTGCCGGAGATCTGCTAAGGTTTAGTCTAGATAAACACTTAGTGCAAAGACAAGAGACAAACAGTGTCTCTTGTCTACAACTCATGTGTAACTATCCAACCTCAGCTAACAAATACACTTTGAATGCTGCGAAGAAAACTCAGAATGCTTTTATTCCATATCTTCATAGCCTCGATACATTGAAAAGTCTTCTGTGCTATACTTACTTTATTGCTTCACACATGTCGAGTCCCATTTTAACACAGTTCCGGGCGTGAACTGGTAAGGATACAGGTAGGCCTGATACACAGTAGTAACAGTCTCCCAAGATTTTTATTCTCATGCATTCATTCTCCTGTGAAATTACAGTAAACATATTTAAAAGGAAAAAATAAACTGCAAGTTCAGCAATTAGGATGCCCAGCCTGGTAGCTTTGCAGGAGCAAAAATGGGTTTTTTTTTGTTTCAAATATGACTGAAGAGGAAGTCAGCACACACTACAGTTTGCTATCACTAATTAAACACCCTTCCAGTCTGTGATTCTGTTTGACTGAGGAGTAGAGATGGCTTAATTTGGGCCAGGCGACACCTTCAGCTGCCCAACCCTCCCTCCTGCTGTGGGAAAAGTACAGCAATTCTTCAATCAACTCCAAAATCATCCTAAATCAGTGGCAATTTACCAAACTAAGCTGTTATCCCTCATCAGTCAAAGCCTTAAGAGAATATCCATTGTTCTCCACCATCTGAAGCCATCCAGCAGGTTCCGAGTGTTGCAGCAAGCGACAAGTTCAGATAGCCCTGTGCTTCAGTTTCAGAGATCAGCAGGGGAACCTCACCCTAGATTAGAGCTGTTGGACTTCACTATCCAGCTCAGTGTCCAAGTTAGCCATCGACTTTTACTAGGGAAATTGCAGCCCACAATATTTCTGCGTTATGGAAAAGGTGACTGAAAATACACCCCAGCAGAACAAAACCAGCACAAAAAACAGGAATCTCTTACAGCTCAACCACAAAGTTGCAAAAGACCTTGACTCACTAAATCCAGACTTTTGTTTTCAACAGTGCAATATGCAGACAGGAATGAGAAATTAAAATGTATCATTCAAAATCTGGAATCTTTTCTTTTTGTATTTGAGGAACAGTTGCAAAAAATGACCAGATGTTTTTAACCTCACCCTCTACTGTCACACAAAAGGCTCGTGGCAGCTGAGATGACATGACTTCATCTCTGTGTTCTTAATAGCTGCTTTGCAACAATACAGTTACACCACAGTTAGTGTGACTCGTTTGCTAGTGCTTGAAGTTTTAATAGAAAATGAATTCATATAAATACGAAGATCAGCAAAGTCATTTAGTCAAAAAGGTTAACTAGGATTTTACCTAGGTTTTAATTAGCGATATATTTAAGAATTTATTCAATGACATCCACAAAGGCTTACTTAAAGCAATCTTACTCCTCTGCTATATTAGAGTTTTACCACTTTTTCTGAGGAATTTTTAGAATCTCACAAAAAGAATATTTTCCAAGTCCATTAGTTTTCTGACTTGCATTCAGTACACCCAAATATAGTCAGTTATGAAATCACAGCAATATATTTAAACCATGGAAAGTTTTGATAGGTAGTCACTAGTCTTGCTAATGCTAAATTTCTAGAACCAGAATTTGGGTTGGTATTTGGTTTTCTGATGTCACACAGGATGCAACAAAATGCAGCATTTACTTTCCTAAAGCTGTATTTGCCTCATAATACTAACAGAAGAATCAAGAGAAATGACAGAACATGCATGATTAGGGTCAGTTTTAGAGGATAACTGACATCATCACAGAGTCGATCATGCAAACATGTACATGATACAGTCCCTATAACCAGAGAACTCGAACACTGAGTTTGTGATTACAGCTGCAAAGAAATTAACCTCAAGCAGCACTTGGAAGTGCTAAGAACTACTGCTAGCCTGAAGGGTCTATACTGAGGGTATGTCTTCAGAGGGACCATTTTAATATACTTCCCATTCTCACACTTTTCTGTAAGTATCCTTTACTAATTATTATTGCTGAGCTAATGAACATCTTGGTCTGATGGAATATGACTGAATTTATTAATTTAAATGTGTGCCTGAGAGTTCTCCATTTGTAGAGCCAACAAACAATCCTTCTAACGGAACATAGCAAAGCTCCTCAACAGAGCTTGTATACAGTGCTTCTTAACAGCCTGGCCCTGTTACAATCATCTATTGCCATCAGACAGTTCCCTGAACACCACAGATAAACCTCCAACTCAAGAATTGCAATCACAGTAACAACTTGCTAAATTTCCCACCTTTGTTTTAAGTTTTGTTTTAATGTGATTTTGCTAGTTAGCTTTAAAGACAAACCAATCTTCTCTTCCTGACTTCAGAAGCACCAACATCAACTGCCTTCCGTCTTGCAGAAAAGACTTCTTTTCCACTGGTGGCCTTTATCCCTACTGCACAACAAACTGCTATGCCTACCTTTGCAATCTGGTCAAACTTCCCAAAAAGTTCATTCAGCATCACTACTAGTTCCTTAGGAGAGCAGTCACTGGCAAGGCGGGTAAATCCTACAATGTCTGCATAAAGAATGCTAGACAAGAACAAAAGGAAAAAACGTAACTGAAACATGAAGACAAGTCTATTCCACAGTCAGCTTAAGTATTAAAATGCATTTAATAGCAAGCATCTCGCTCTTTGGAAAGCAACTCCAGAAGAAAGGGTTCACGTATCTCAAATGATTTAGAGGACAGCACATCAGTTTAAGACACATTACCTTCCCACTACAGGAAAGAAGCTCACTTCAGTTTGAAAGTCTACCTCCAAACTGTAATTTCACTGATTCACACACACTGTTAGGGATTAGTAGATTATATCAATACAATCACTTCTAAAGTTTCCACTTACCTAACATTTTGGTGTCTTTTTACATATAGACTGTGGAAGTTGTTGTCGTGCATTTGTCTATTATCATTAGTTTCCTTTAGTCGCTCTATGATTGCCAACTTCATTTCCATAGAGATATGAGCTGGCAGTATGGATAAAAGCAAATTTTCCTAAAAGGAGAGGGGGAAAAAATAATGATGAAAAATTCTTAAAAAAAATTGAAACTGTGGGATTTTAGTGACCGCAAGGAAGGAATTAAAAAAAAAAAAATCCACCCTAACAAACACCTTTATTCAAATAGCTTTTGACTAATGCATGCCAGGCTTTCCAGAAAAGAGTTTTAGATTTCTGTTCTCAAAATCATCAATTTTACAGTTAAGGAAGGGTGCTGCAGATTTTTTTCTTTTGTTTGTTGTGACCTAGGTGTGACATCTCTCTGTAACCACGAAGCATAAAAAAATTCAGTATTCAGTACCACAGTTTCTGGGTAAATGAAAACTTACTTTGTTGACCAATCTCAGTGTTGTGTTAGCATCAGTTGATAAAGCTTCTGGCAAAAGCTTATATTCTATAACAAACAATCTGTCCAGTATTAAAAACCCTTGTGATTTCTCAAATGCTGGAAAAGCAGCAATAGATACAAAAGTGTTGGCAACATGCTGCTATAGCTCAAATGAACTAGGAACTGATGCCACTCAAACACAGTCTTTTGAACAGAGTGAGCATAAAGACTCTGCAAAAAAACACATTGTTTGACTATTCAGTGCACTGTTTCACACTGGCTTTGACTTAAAAGCCCATTCTTCAAAGACCCTGCTAAGTTGCTGGGCAGAAGAGGAAGACAAAAAGTGAGTACTTTTAACACAGAAAGGGCTCTACCGCCCCAGAGACAGAGTCACCACAGAAGAGGAAATGTTGTATGGAGCAGCTACAAGAAGGAACCTTTTTGGATGACATCGCCAGCGAGGTCACCACATCGTTTAGCTAAGTAAAATGCTGTCCCTTTGGTCCAAATCTCCGCCCCCTTTTCCTGAATTCCCCATGCAGCAGCATACAGGTGGCAGTAAGCTGCCAGGTTACTTAACCAGTGCCTGCCACCAAAAAGAGGTGCCTTGGGATCACAGTGGGAAGAAGGAGATCTTGAGCATCAAGTACTGGCCTACACTAGGTATAGACAGCAGTTTAGTTTGAGACTGCCCCCAGAAAGAGAAATACATCCTTCCCCTCCTCTCCTACTGTTAAAATGCTAGAGTCAACCTTGGGGAACAATTTAAGCTGACAGCAGAGCCCCAGTGAATGTAACACGGCTGTCTGTGTCTGCACATCACACAGTTTTCAAGAAAGAGATGATGAACCCTGAACTGCATTTCTCACGCTGTTTTCACAGAAAAAAAAGTGGGTGGCAAAAAGGAGACTCCAAACTGTGTGGCAAATTTCAACACAGATTAAAAGAAAACTGTCCATAGACTTAAGAACATCCACACTTCAAATGAGCAACCATAAAAAGCCCCAACCACTTAAGTTACTACATTGCCCATGGAATGAGAGCACACTGCCTGAGTAAGCTGATCAGATGCCGCGTGGGGAAATTCTGCCAGGGCTTTCATGCAGATTTATCATCTCATCTCACAAGATTACTATCAGAGGACAGATCGCTCTGGCAGCGTGGCATTTTCTTCTTTTGAGTTTGACCGTCAGTCCCTTTTCAGACTGTTCCTTTTCTTATTAACTGGTGGGCAGAGAACTCAGTACACATCAGCCTTCTAGAGCTGCTGTTCTTAACCCTACTTATACCAGAATAAAAGAGGAAACACACCCTAGTTTCAGCTTTGATACTTCTTTACAATCCTTCCTCAGTAAGAAATTCATGTTCCTTGCTTATTCTTTAAATACCACTGGAGTTTATGTAAATAAACAATGTCACACTTGAATAGAGTAATCTATTATATGTTTTTTTCTCCCTTAGGCTCCAATTTTCTCCTTCTGGCAAACGAAAAATAGTTTGTGAGACAAGAGTATACAAGAACAAATAATACTTTAGAATTCAAAACAAAAAAATGCATCCAAAGGAAGCACGAAACTAACTGCTGAAATGACCTTACAAGTAGGGCATTAAGTGCGTGTTCTTCTAAGTGGGCCAGTTCCACTAACATTTGATACTAGGAAAAAAAGTATCTAAAATAACTGGCAATTACATTCCTGTTACAAATACTGTGATTTTCATAGACAAGCCACAGAAAACAGCTTCCTCCCTTTAACTTCCTTCTTTTGTTACAAATGGCACAACTTTTATTTTTGACACTAGGTGGGTATCACAAAGATTGGGCCAAGCCTGTCAACATGCATTAGTCACCAACCTTATAAAATTATACAAACTTCAGAAATGAAAACAAGCAACTCAAAACATTAATTAGTTCACTCACTTGTTGCCTCTTTTCAATCTTCAATTTCATTCGGACCTGGATGAACTTTAATGTGTATCTATACAGATCCCACGAAGCAACCTGCATTTGGCGTTTGTGAAATGCACCCATCAAGTTACCACAAAGGAAAATGACAGCATTGGCAAGTAGCTGCACAAGAAGAAAAATATTTACCTACTGCAGAACTGTCATTGATACTTCACTAACACACAGACTAGTCCCTTAAAAACAATCAATCCCAGGCCGCCTTCAATTTTCCTCTTGCCCCCAGTTGTAGTGTTGCAATTACCCAGGATGTACCTGGGAAAGAGAAGCCAACTTCCACAGACACAGGCATTCCCGCACGAACATACGGGACTATAATGAAACAGAAAATTCTGCTGTATCATTTAACCTTTATTTGCAGACACCAGTGTTTGATTCAGGGAGAAACCAGTCTACAAACCCGTGCATCAGCGCGCTGTGTGAAGTCTGACACACACCTGCATCAAAAGAGCTGGGGTGCTCCTCTGAACACACCCTATTAATAAGCGTTGGGAGCCCTGGAAGCACCCAGCAGCACTCTCAGGCCCTGCTGACTCCCCAGCGCAGCAACAGCCCTTTTGATCCACCCTGTAGGCAGTGCCAGATGAAGTCAGACAGACCCATCTGCAACAGCGGAGATTGGGAAGAATGATTGTGACAAAGTTTGTCATATTTTGAGTAACTTAGTTAAAAATTTAAAATAATAATTCTGCTTCTTCCACTTAGGTCAGAAAACCAAAATGCATTACAGATGAAAATAACTGCCATTTTGTGAAAAGCATGCAAAACACTTCAGACTCAAGCTCCAAATCCATGAATTTGAAACATCCACGTGGAAGTTTGGAACTCATCTAAACAGGATAGTTAAGCCAATATCAAATGATAATACGACTAATGGTATTTTAATTACTTAACCAAGCAGTACTTCCTTACCTGAAATAGAATGGATTCCTTATTTTCCTGAGAAGTCACGCTTACCACAATGCTTAGAACGATAATATGGGAGAGCGCAGAAAGAACGCTAATTATGACAGCGCCTCTCATCCCAAAGGGTAGCATGGTATAAACTGTGAAGATTATGAATAGAAAGAATGGCACCTTTGGAAAGAAAGAGAGGAAAAAATTTAAAAAGAACAAAAACAAACAAAAAAATATCACACATACACGTTATTAGGTGCCTGCCAAAAATCACTACAGAGTAAAGGGGACAGTCACAGGATTCTTGCCCATTGCAGGCTGAATAAAATTTGAATAAATCTTGATGTTTCAAAAGCACAATTAAAACCATAAGGACAGTGGGAGTCCTAAAAGCTTTGAGGGAATTAGCAGCTATAGATTCACAGATAAGACAGTTTAACACACCGCCTTTAAGTATTTCAGTTGTCCTTGCCCTTCATCCTTAACTTATCCATTACAGCTGAAGATGCACTTTGTACATCACATCAGGAATCACGTGTTGCAAGGATAGGAATATCAAATAGAATCTTTCCTCACCTGCTCCAAGTTACTATTTTAACATCACCCTATCACATGTGTATCATTACTCTGTATTTGAGAAAAAAAGCAAAAATCCAACCAACACTTCCTGGTGCTGACATAGAGAACAGTCATTAAGGACACTAACTACATAGTTAGCTGCACAGATTTTACAAAACACACAACAGTCCACTAAACTGCTAGGGATCAGAAGAAAGGTCTACAAAACTTAAATCCATGTTTATAGATTCCTTATAGTGTTTAGCTCATATATATATGGAAACTAACAACCCCGATCAGAGGAAAATATCACAGTGCTCCTGGCTCAGCTCCATCTCATCACTGCAACTCAACTTGTGCCGTTCCAGACATGAGCTTCCTTCACGGAAGTCTCAAGGTCCAGTCTGCACTTAATGTTTTGCCAGAAGAGATAGGTAGTTTGGGACAGCAACAAACAAGCAAGCAAATAAAAATTTTCACTCAACAAAAGCAATCTTTTCACATTCATCTTCACTATTTTAGCTGGACTAAAAAAAGTATTTTTTTCTGCTGTGTATACAACCCCTATCGCACAACGTTCTGAACACTGTGTAATAGTTTTATAATCGTGGGCAAGCAAAGATCATACCTGCATTTAAGTAGTAGCTTTAATTAGTGATAAATTCATAACTTGAGATAAAAGTCTGAAATGAACCTATTCCCTTCTACTTTCTCATCTAGGCTTTCCTTGTATTTTAGGCTTTAAATCAACATAAATGAATTATTATCACATGACAACAACACAAGACATTGGCTTGCAGCACTGAAAGCAGCAAACCAAGTCTTGCTTCATTACATATTTGTACTTAGTTAAGAACAGTGTAATTTGTTTTTTCCTAAGGTAATAATTTCTTCCTTAAGTTAAAAAACACTGAATAGCAACTGTAAATACACGGTGCTGCACCCAGGCCATAATACGAATCAGATTTTGGTTGTTTAACTGGTGATTTATATCTTTCTTTGTTTGAAATAAAGAGGGGAAAGGGAAGAGTCAGTAAACAAGATAAAAAGTAATTTTTATTTCATTTTAAAACTCTTCTGTTACATTATGAGAGCTTAGGAGGAGTTTCCTACAAATAATGATATTTTTGGCATCATGAAATCCCCCGTCTTCTGATTGGAGATACTAAGCAATGAACTTTATCCCCACCCAGCTATGCCAGGATGTGTCATTAATTCTTATTGTTCACTTCACCTCTCCTGATTTGACAACATGCTCCCTAGGGCACACCCAGCTCTGAAGTCCTTTATACATTTCTTGAGCACCACTTTTACCCACATAAATTAACAAAGCAAGTATTATTAACAAAAATTCCCTCAAAGATGAGTTCATTGTAATTAAGATTTAATAATTAAGATTTAATAAAAGTCTTAAATAAAAATGCAATTCAATTACACCCTGAAGATGCAATTCCTGCATAGATTTTAGATTTATGCAGTTATCAAATTTTCTCAGCTGAGCAGTATTATCACTACAACAAAGAATACAAACTCAAATTTATTATAATAAACCAATAAAACTGGTTTATAAAAGTGAACCTATATCTCAAGGGAAAAAAAGCAGTTATAACAGTCAGAAAAAATAAAGCACACAAACACATTCATACATACTGTCCACCAGTTCTGTGAAAGTGCCTGAATGAACAAGCTACACATACCTGTTCCCACAGTTGATAATCATTTTCTTTTTCAAACAGAGATACATATCCTACGATTAGGAAGCAAATCCAAATCATAACTCCGAATAACGTCAGCCACCTCCGAAACAGGGATTCAATACATAGAAGTAAGTATACGATTGCAAATATGACAAGAGCAGCACACACTGCAATAATGAAGGCAAGATGATAACGAGGTTCCTGCAAAAGCAAAACAAAGTGTTACATTTGGTCTAAATGGCCCCTTTAGAAAAAACGGAAAACACATCTACACTGTCCTGGAAATGGCTTAAGCTAGCTTTAAAATATACTAACTTGAGTGCCTAGGTAGTCAAGCTGTGCAGCATTAACACTGTCTGCTACTCACACGTACAGTGACAATTTCAAAAATACTGCTATAGATATCCAGTTCTACCCCAGTTCCAGCACTGTTATTTCCCAAAGGAGCGGTTTTGGTTTTGTCTTTTAAGCTAAGTCCCAACTGTACTGTATCGTACAACGCAGATGTACCCAAAGAAATGCACTTAAGGAGTTCAAGCTTTGCTAAAAAGGAGTGTTAACAGCTCTTTTCCTAAGTTTTACAGATTACTTGTAACATACAAACAGTGTTGCTACTTCTTTCCTTTTTTAAGAAATAAAAGCTAAAAGGGATACCAGTGCAATTGGTAAGATTAGATTTGTTGCAAAAGAGGGACTTAAACACCCTTTATCATGAAGCACAGTACTTGGAAAGCACTGTTAGAAGGCAATAAAGGATTATAACAGCTTCCTTGTTACCTTTTCACAACATTATCTTTAAAGCATCTCCCCTTTTTACCAGCTGTCAACTGGGCTGGCTTGAAGAATATTCCCTTTCTTTATAGAAAATTATATTAAACTACACAACAAAAAAATTCTTTAAGTGGCATCTTTCCCATGCCTATAGGATGCCTGCTCTTTGCTAACTAACTGTCAGTTCAACAGATCCCCCCTTGTACTGGGAGATTCCTGTTGTGTTTTCATTACCAAAACAAATAGGAATGAATACCTACAAACCCTCAAAAAAAAAAAATCACCTCAGGAATTCATAACCAATGCATCGCTGTATTATTTTACATTTCTTAGATGACTCTAAAAAGAAAATATGAGAAATGCAGGACACCTTAACTTACATTCTTACTCTACCTTGGCCTCTTTCCTACTTATTTACTATCATAGTTTCCATTTAGCATAGGTTATGATTTGTTCATAATACATAGGAATGAAAGAACAACCCTTACAGTAACTGTGCATGTGTCTGACAACCCTGTCTCCTCTCTTCCCTGTCCCTTCAAAAACATACACAGCATTACATAATTACTTAATTTTCTCAACATGGCAACTTTGATACCATGAGGTTCAAAAAATTATTTAGACAGAAATGTTTTGTGTGCTGTTACAGTGATTCCTCATTGACAACACCGAACACAAAGAAAAAAGTATACTCACGTTAGTGACAAAAAAGATTATAATTAGAGTGGTCCAGAAGACGATTGCAATGAAGAGCAGCAGTAGCAGGAGTGGATGCTGCTGGCTTGTGTAGCGGTACTTCTCATACAGCGGGTCTGATATCCTGCAGTCATCATTTTCATTGAAGAAGTATTTACCTTTAGCTGGCATTTTCTCCCAGGTTGGCTGCTATTTCTCTCAGTTCCCAGGGCATGCAATAAGACACAGCTGAAGCTACTGCTTCAAAGAGAAGTTCTGTCTTTCCGCTGCTGCCGCTGCGATCTTTTGGCACACCAAGCAACCCACGTTCTCTGATTTTACTTTTCATGAGCATTAACTTCAGATCTCCAATGCAACCAAAAGCAGAAGAGTTAGCCTCCCCAAAACCATGGGACAGTCATCATCAGCTCTGCGCGTGAATCTGTAGATGAACTTGTATTTGTGCAGATAGTTGTTGGCGTGGGTTTTTTTTAATTATTATTTTGCAAGTCTCTAACTCCTTTCCGTAAGTTTGACTCTTGCTTCCTGGGATGAATTCTGCACATAAACAGTCTTACTAAATTAATGTATTCAGTTAAGTGAGCACAGTGTTCCTCAAGAGGGAAAAAAAAAAAGTACACCTTAACTTTCCTATCTGCATGCTCCAACCAGCGAGCAAAAGCGGTGTCTTGCTGGCAGGGTGGACGCCCAACAGCCCCGTCTGTGGGCAATGCTGCCTGGCAGCCACAGGGGCAGGGCTCGGGCAGCGCTCGCCAATGGCTGCTCCGCACACACCTCTGCGCCTTTCCCTGCAACTGAAACGTTCTCATATGAAAAGTGTACCGAATTTATTTAGGTTCCTTTTGAGCAAATGACACAGTTTGCATGAGCCTGTTGCGTAACTAAATACTAAACCCTTTTGAAGTGATGTGTGCGCCTGCTTGTGTATAATCTTTACTCACAATACACATGGTTTGTATTCTTTTTCAAAACATGCATAGAAAATGAGGAAAGAATACAGCCGTCCAAGCCAAAATTCATTAAACTTTTTTTTCTAAAAGATACTTAGCATCTAGTTCTATATATGTCATTCAAAATCCAATTAAGTGTTTCCAAGGCAATAGGTGTGTTCTGTTAACAATGATCATTAAAGAATTAATGGTATCATTAATTACTAATGACCAATGTTTTTCAAATAGATTCATGAATACAGTTCACTCAACGTCAAGAGACATAAAACAAAAAATGCAGGGGGATGGGATGGAGGGGAGCGTGAAAAGCAGGGTTTCAGAGAGAAGTCTTATAAAACTTGATAACAGAACAACAGCTTCTTTGCCACTTGACTGCCGTCTCCATGGTGCCCAAGGCCATTGCCCCGTGGAGAAAGAACCCGCTAAAAGACTTGTAGAAAAGCCAAATCCTAGCCAGTTACTCTCAAAAGGCAAAATGTGTAACCACACGCATATTTAGACCGCACTCACACTACAGCCACAAGTGGTGTTAAGGAAAAGGTTTCAGAAACCATATAGAGTAATTCAGCTTATGTAAACAGAGCGAAACACTAGAGCACTACCCAATTACTAACGACCAAGCAGGCAAAACCAGATATACCTACACTGAGACTAGACAAAAAAGTGATCTTTCACAGTAAAATAAGCAACTATAACTTCTTGTCCAGAGTACATCACAAACTTGGATTCATCACAAGAAAACAAAAGGCCATATCACATCACTTTTATTCAGTAGCACCCAGAATAAACATATCAAACATACTAAAAATGGAAATAAAATTGAAGACATCTTTCAATACATCTTTCCTGTGTATAGTTTATGATACACCTAATATCTCATCTGTACTGGTTATTACTGAGCTTTTCTTCAAAATAAAAGGACTCCCATTTTTCACCTGAAAAATTTCTCCTGGTATTCATACACCCGCATGTGCATAATAATGCTCTTGCAAAGGTGTGTGAATGCCTCTTAGAAATCACTGAATTCATCTTTCAGTAACAAAGACAACACACTCAGACAGTGGGAAGGTTACAACTGTGGTGGACCAGAGGGGCAGACAACTCACCAAACACCCTCAAGAACTCCTTTACCATGAGGGTGGGAATGCAGGGATGCACTCTGCCTGATGTGATCCACTACACACAGGAGATGACAGGTTTGCTATCCCAGTTCCCTCTAAAAGTGTATTTTCAGAATAAAAACAATGAAAAAGTTCTTCAATATTCTTGCAGAAATATGATTTTTAGGGCAATTTTTACAATAGGTATTTTGAGAGGGAGCTTTATTTTGCCAGCTAGCGGAACCAAATCCATTTTCTAAAAATAACTACTAATTGCTAAGCAGAAATACATTTGCAATTATGAGAGAAGAGTAATCCTATCTTGTGCTACTTAATATTGAAACCCAAAAAAAAATTACTTCACAGTTTGCTTTCTGTAATTTATTCTTCAGATTATGTCAATGAAAACACAATACCAGGGACAATCTCTAGCCTACAGAACTGTACTGTGTGGCTGTGGTTCAGTTACCTAATGTTAAAAAGATGAAAATGATGTCAAATGTCGGCTTGGAACTATCACTCAATATTATTTAAGAGTCTTACAGGCCATCAGTGGTTTAATCCATGTTAATAAGAGATTGCTACCTTATCAGTTTGTTTATTCCTCCACTGATCTTCACAGACACACATTTCGAGTAACTATGAATGACTCCTAGCATTTTCTTTTCAAAACTCTATTAGGTACTTTATTGATTTACCAAGAATCTATAATACATTGCGTAGATGCTACTTAAAGATGAATAATTCAACTTCGAACTAGTCAATTTACATCCCATGTCCCGCTGTCACTACCATCCCCCTTCTTAAAAAGTACCATGAAGAAGCTTGTGCTCCTTCAGTACAAGTTAAATATTTTTTAAATTGCAAATTACTTGCAACACACCAAATTAGCTATTTGAGAATCATGCAGTTGTTTTAGTTGAATAAACACATTTTTACATGTGACAAACCTGTAATGACCTGCCAATCAACATCTTACAATCAAGAACAGAAATATACACACATACCTATATCAGCACAGGAATTGTATTTCAGCTCCAAAACCATTTCAAACACTTAAACAGCTTTTTGGGGTTCAGCTTTTTTCTTGTTTTGTTCTCGGTTTTTTTAACATTACTGTCATTGCTTCTTTCCATTAACATACAAGGCAATCTTTGGTTTAAGAAGCTTTAATAGACTTAGCTGAAAGTCACTGCTTTTTGTGCCCTTCTCTCTTCTCCAAATTTTTTCTAGCAACTTTCTGAAAATATAAAAGACTGACTTGAGAGAGAGAAAAACATTCTGTCTCATGGATGGTATCACACACAAGTAAAATCATCAACTTAATACACTTCTGTTTATATATTTAAGGATCACGTGAGCACTGTGCACCACAGCACCACCTTTTTTTTTTTTTTGGTCCTTGTTTCTTGGAGATTTGCCATTCTGACACAACAAGGCAGGTGTAACCCCAAAACAGCAACAGGCCACAAAACCCAAACAGCACTCCCAGAAAGCACCAGTGGCAAACTCAAAGCTAAATGAGGACTGGATCTGGGCTGCTGCCGTAAAATCATGGAGCTCTGATCATCTGCTTATCCAGAAAAAAGCCTCTTTTCTTTAGAAGCCTTCACTATGTTCTGAAGCTTTAGAAAGGAGAAGGAACAATTTGTCAATGACCTTAGCATATATAAGAAACAAGCCCAGCAGTATGGGTTGGAAACTGCACTGAGAACCTACAGGAACGTCTACCAAACGAACGAACACGACTTAGTCAGATCTGGGTGAGCTCCACAGCCACCTGCATGCCAATTAGCATGAAAATCATTTGGTCAGATAAAGAAGTTTGCCCAATGAATATGTAAGAATGAACACTGGACATACGATAGGTATAAAAAAATTGGACAACAGGATTCATTCCAGAACATGAATCTGAACGGCTACAGCCTTCCAAATCCACTCCGTTTCAAGCCACTGGGAACAAGTTTCTGTTCAGATTGATCAACAGAAACTTACCTAGGTAAGTCCTGGGCAAGGACACACACACAGAGCCACCTTTCACTTGCAAGCAAAAACGACAGCACTTCTATCTTCCACAAATGTGGATATTTCTGACTGCTCTATGCTTTCCTTCCCACCAATAGGCATTTTGAAGTATTGCTAAACTCTTCAGTCTCCTACTGACAAAGGATTTTGTTACAAAAAACATGAAAGCAAACATTTCATTAGGCTACTAGGCTTGGACTGAAGCTCTTTTGTACTCCCGGGCTAGTTAAAACCGTCCACGGTGCTTTGTGTCAATACCCAACGTTTTCTTAAGAATTGGCCTGGACTCAACAGTTACAGAATAGCCGTGACTGTACCACAGAGCCCACAGAGACCAAGCGTGTTAAAGAAAACTAACTGAAACATGATATCTCAGCCTGCACTAACAAGTGGTATTACAAAAGTCAGAGGAGCCTTTTTCTTTTGCAGTTTGCTCAAGATAAGTAGCGACAAAAAAGCAAGTCTCTTCACCAGGAAAACTGAGCTGGGAACATGCATCACACAGACCAACCCTCTGCTGAGGCAAAGCAGAACATTCAGAGCAAATGAGGCAAACCAGCTCATGGGGTGAGAACATAATTCCTTGTGCCTCCAAAGCACAAAGGACTTCTCTCATTTCCCATCTCCAGCCTTGTCATAAACACTACGCAACGTATTGCTATTGACAGCCTTCCCCACACATTTGCATTGCAGGCATATGTTCATAATATATTTTCATGATACGGCTAGTTACTAAACAGAGCATCGTTCCTCCCATCTCATTTTCTAAATAGGCTACTACTACTTTCCAAGGCTCATCAGCACTGTATTTTCGATTCTAATAGCCAACTGTCACCCAAATAATTCTGTTAGCACCTCAAATTTCATTCTCTGGTCACACGACCATCTGTAAAATAATGTCAATGTTTGTGAGATGGAGGTGATTTTTGCCTCCCAGTGATTCATTCAGCCCTAGCTGTGCTCCAACCAGTATAGATGAAGCAGCAAGCACTGAACAGACAGGAAAAATCAAGTTTAAATCAAGCGTGGCTTGGAGCCACAGGAAGGAGCTGCTTTTCTATGCACATCCATCCCAATGATCTCCTGGGCACCCACTTTCCATCTAGAGCTCAAGTAAGTAGCACAGGCCCATGAGTTTTCCCCCACAACATGTAGGTACATTTGTTTCAGGGACTTTTTTTTTTTTTTTTTTAAAAGTACTGCAGGTCACACATCAGCCTAAAGGTGTTGATGCATGGGGTAACTTTAGCACCTTCCTCCCCAGCAACTGTCCAAGGCACAATGTGAGGGCAGATGGAGGACAGAGGATGGAGAAACAGGAGAACTTGAAAGCATGAGCGCAGAGCAGAAAGCCACTCATCACAGTAACTTCTCTCCTGAACTGTGGCATAAAGAGCATTCTCCCCACTGGCAACGCAAGGTGGAGGAACAGAGAGAATGATGTGCTACCTCACACTATACCAACAGCACGGTTCTTGGGATGGCCCTTCTTTACTCGCTGTACGGGCACAGCATGAAGAGCTCCCAGCCGTAGCTTGGTTGCAGGCTAGGGAGTGGACTTGGTAAACCTGCACCCTCCTGCCCACTCTCATGCAACCGGATGCACAGCCAGCCAGTGATCACATCCTTTCTCCCCTCTCCTGAGAGAATCATTCACAGCAGCTGCTGAGCAAGTTAATGTCTTTCTGAACAGGATCTGAGTATGTCACAGTTCTGTTCTTGATTTCAGAACTCCTGACGTATTCACAAACACATCCAGAGTTACCACCGGGACAATTTTAAAGTTTATTTTCACTTAGCTGTTCATTTGCCAGGGACTCAAGCCTTGCTCACCTAGAGCTGTCTGCTTACTAAAAAGCAGTCTCACCCATGGAATATCAAAACAACCCCTAACAGCACAAACCAAGTGACGTGATGGATGTTGCCTTCCTTTCAATAACTGCTACAAAAAAGAAAGCTGAACTAGTTTTTCCATCTTTAACTACTACAGCACAAAAGACAGCGGGTAAGTTTTATTCCCATTCCGTCTTCTGTTCCACACAAACACCAACAGGGTTTCTGAAATTACTTTAGCAATTTCCATGACAAGAATGATTGCTGACCGTAATTACCCATTAGCAGATATTAAAAGGGAATCAGGAACCTACAAACATCCAGGAGAATAATTGAAGACGATTAGTAGGTGAATTATGAATCTCAGGCAAAAATAATCTCCAGGCTAGTGGACTTCACAACTAATTCAGTTTATGAAATTAACTTTAGCAATCCTAACATAGACCACAGGAAGTACCACTCAGGTTAAAGACAACACTTCCTCCTTTTAGACTTCACTTTCAAGTGCTAGCCTGCAGTCACCCGAGCTTTTTCTACTCATATGAAAATACTAAATGGAGAAGAGATACCTTTTCAATGATCTACCTGCCAGCAGTGGTAAATATTAACTTGCACAGGTAAGTTTCTTTACAAAGGTAAACTTTTTTTATATTTTGAAGGTTTTCATGTGAAATTTCACCTTCCTTAATTACCTTTAATTTCTGAAGAGCTCCTTTTGCAATACAGAAAAATCTTACTTAAATTTACCTTCTATTTTCTTAAAAAAAGTGAGTATACCCACTTCAAGACATCAACATTCAAAACTATATTTATATAAAAAAGCCAAATCAATAGAAAAAAGTAGTCTGTCATTTGGAAAAAAATCATAAGGCAGAAGAAATCCCACCACATGTCAGAACAATCTGGGTATAACGCAACACTGGGTAAAAAACATCATCTGGGCTGTGCCTTTGAACGCTGAGAGCCACGGCAATGACAGTGCTAAATACACTGCAAAGAAAGCGTTGGAACTGAACTTCTTAATTCACATTCCTATTTCAGTAGATTGCTGCTTCTTGTCATGTTTGTTCTACAATAGCCTTTAAAATAGGAATAACAAGTTGTGTCATTTGAGAGCAGTTTTTCAGGCACTTGCAGAAACAGAAGATGTGAAATAACAGAGGCTGTGGTTTCACAGACACCTGAGCCCGAGAGCCGGCTCAGGCCACCCATAAGAGGAGGTCTCACCCACTTGGACCTGCGGTCCTCTGCCTGCTGCAACGCCTGCCAGCACCCTGTCACTTCTCTGTCAGGGTGGTGCAGTGTGACAGCTAGCAGAGGTACAGCTTAGCTCCAGAGCTGGCCTGGTGTTTGGAAAGGAAAGGCAAACCACAAGTAGCAAAGCAAGGGCACAGTGGGTTGTTAAATTGACTCGTCACTTCTCATGGGTCCACAGCCCAAGAAAAAGAATACCAAGAATATAACTTCTAGAGTTGAGGGGTTTGTTACTCATTTTTAAATACCACTATTATTACAAGATGTGCTTTGACGAAAGAGATTACAGTCAACAGAAAGAAATCTCTGAGCTACTGATCCAGGTAGGACAGAGAAATGGTGACAGAAGATGGCTCAGGAAACTGAAGATTTGTAATTTAAGACTAGCTGTCAAACCAAGTTAGCAAAAAAGAAAGATCAATCCATATAACTAAATTGGTGAAACCGAATTACATGGGTTTACTACTGTTCGAAGGTAGTTTATTGTGCAAACACATGATGGTTCAACCAACAGATCCATTAAGCCTTATAATTAACTGCTGGGTCTGGCTCAGCAGGGAAAAAAGCTAAAAATAAAAGTCCTTTTATAATCCTGGTTTTCATAATCAGCAAACTCCAGGGTGTAAAAATATATATCACACCAGAAGGGAATTGAGCTGTGCTTTGCTTCTTTCGAAGTCCAAGGTGTGTGATTATTTTGTGATTCCCAGGCTCCCTGCCACACCTTAGAGATAGATTTTTCTGACTTTAGCTGGTTTAAAATTGAATTTACCACTACAAAAGTCAATATTCCACTTACACTTTAAGTTTTGAGTGACCTATTTAAAATTCATGTCTTTGAACGGAGCGGCCTCAGAAGTCAGGATAGCTTTTCATTGTGTAATTTCAGTTTAATGATATCAAAAGCAGAATGCTTGTGTAGTTACAGTTATATATATAAACCCCACAATATTAAACTATATAAACTGCAGGAAAAAAAACCCCTCAAACAAGAATATTTAACTTGAACACTATGGGGAAAAACAGAGTTTTTCTGAGACAGGAATAGGGATGGAGTGTGTATGTGTATGCCTCAATAATTTCTACTAGAATACTCCTCATCTTTACAAAAAATTACAATCCCTGATATTTTCAGAAGATTTTTAAGGAAAAAATATGTATTACACTAGGTAATACTCAGTCTATATTGAAATTAGTGATAAGAAAAAAAATCACTCCAAGAAAGGTACATTTAAACTGTCAAGAGTTTTTTTCAGACATTATCACTTGGGATATAGAATTATAAATATGGCAAACAAAAGTGCTCAGGCTGATGAACTTTCTAAACTCAATATAACTACACCTAGAATGAAATCTCTCTCATTTGTATAGCAGTATTTTAAATATGCCTCAGCTTTCCTATCTCACTAAAGCAATCAAGCAGCACAGACTGCTGATGTGACAGAGCCAGAATACAAGGATGTAACTTGACTCTTCTAACTATCGCTGGATATGCCAACAGATGTTCAGAAACAAACAAGTCATGGTGAACAGGAGTGTAAAATGGGCACCACACATCACTCTTATTTTTTCCCCTGACTTGCTTAGTTATTTAGGGGGAATGTTACAGTTCACCACAGAAATGCATCTTTCCCACCTCTAGGATAAACAGTGTATTTGCACAGCCCAGGTGCAATCAGAGCACGGCAGGGGATAAGGGCCACGCTGTGGGTGGGAAGAAGATAAAACCTGTCCTGAGTGAGATAAGAAACCACTTGCTATTTAGGTTCAGTCCAGCTAAGCCAGTAAAACAGAGAAGGAGGCTCAAAGATAAAAACCTCTCTCTCCTATTTACAATACTTCCACACTACTGCCGTGAGTGCAAATCCATACAGGCAGCTGAAACTCAACTAATGCACCGACGTCAACAACAGCTTTGGTTCCTTTGGCTTTTTTTCCCCCCAGTCTCCAATTTTTTGGATGAACTAACACAGATACGTACACTGAAAATGTGTCACTGAATAGCAGATAACAGACCTTTAAGGCAGCTCAAAGTATAAATCAGCACTATATCAGTATAGGGTTCTACTACAGAACCAAGTAATGTTTAAAAGCAATTTTGCCAAACTTCATAACCAATATGCAAGAGCAGACCATAATGTAAGAACATCACTTGCATCTGCTGCCAAAGGCCAAAAGACAGTAGCTTCTCTCTGAATTTCTGCTTACTCAACAGTATCATCTGCATCGTTCTTCAGATCAGAATTCCTCCCGAAGCAATCAGAGCCACTGGCAATCTCACTTTGGAAATAAAGCTCAGTCCAAGGCCAAGAGATGGACAACAGAAGGAACGCGATTGTGCATCAGTATCTGCAGCAGTGTACTGCAAGGTGATATTACAGTACAACAGTATTTTTGTTAAGGTATAAAATGCTCTTTAAGTTTAAGAAAGCAAAGCCTTCATACTATTTATGAATGTGGCAGTTTGAGGAAAAAACTGCTTGAAAGGTTTTGTTTTAAACTGACCAATTGGACTATTCCCTTCCATGCTACGATTACACATCTCATTGGTTGAGAAAGTTTCTCATGAGCGTACTGTGCCTTTAAGAGCCGGGTACCACAGGCTCTTTCGCGGCTTTTTGGGGGTTTTCGGCTCCTTTCGCTCTCCGGGACACTTCTGGCTTTGCGCTGCGAGGGGCGCCGCGGACCTTCAGCTTCGCTCCAGGAAGAGGCTTCTCCAGACTCGCAGCTTGGCTCCGGGGACCTTACAGGCTGTCTCTCCTCGGCTCGGACCCTGCCCGCCTGCCTGCTTGCGGCTACGGCTCCCCCGTGCTGCTGGAGTGGAGCGAAGCTGTGTGCTGGGGAAGTCCCCCCGCCACACCGCTTGGGATAGACTGCTCTGGCTGCTGTGACCCGTGCCTCGGGGCTGTGTCTCCCTCTCTGCCGCCAGCACTGCCGCTTCTTGCTGCTTTGCTTCCTTTAATTCGCACGACCAGACTGGTAGGAACAGCATAGCTCGGGGTTTGCACGTTGGAGCCCGGCGTTTGTAACAGCCGCGGTTTCCTTTGTTTACTCCACGAGGGCACACACGTGGCCGGCGCCATTTCGTACTCTGCGCGGCACCGTCCCCCTCTCTCTCTTACTCGCGTTTAACCCTCGCTTTTCCATCCCGTATAAACCCTCAGATTTTGCATTGGTTTTTCCCTGCATATTATATATTTTGTTTTAGTTTTATTAAAGTTTGTTTCAGTTTTCCAAACGTTCAGAGGTCTCACAAAATCTTTCTTTTCCTTTTCGTATCTCTGCTTTTTAACCCTTTCTCTCCCGGTCAGGGGAAAAAGGGGTTCAGGGATAGGAAAGGGCACATCCCCGTGATTGGCTTGCCTCAGCCAACCGGCAACAATGAAACAAAGGGGAAGGGGACAGATTAAATCCAATGCCCCCTTTACTTAACGACTAGTCCATCAAGAGTAAGGCCTATCAAGTACATGTTTTAAAAATCTTATTTCTACAGACTATTTATTACAAGGGAATTTTAATGTTCCCCAAACTTGTTCACATGTCGATCATGCAACATCTGTTACATCACCACATTCGTACTTCACAGCCAAAAACCCTGAAACTAACACTTGCAGTAAGGAAGTTCCCTCCCTTTGGGGTTAAGCATTAAAAGCACTTCTAAAGAGACATACCTACACTAATAGAAGTGCTGTTTCTACAGTCGTACCCTATCTCAGGACACAACAGCAGTCAAACACACACAATTCTTTTTTAAAAGTTTTCCAAAGTGTAACATTGGGCTTAGAAAGGTCCTCTGTGGACTCATTCTGAAATAAAACAATGATAATGGGATGCAAACCTCTGAAATCTTGCACTTTCCGTCCCACTTGACAGCAGCACACACTTCAAAACTGTTAGTGTTTATATATACATTTTTCACTAATCCAGACAACTCGCCAAGGGAAACACGGGTATCTCACCTGGCAACAGCCAAAATGAAGCAGACACTTTTAAATCAAATTCTCCTTATGTAGCTTTATCCTTTCCATTTGCCATTACTAAGTCTAGTTAACTAGTATTAAAACAGAACTAGTTAATACCAAAATCCTGAAATAATATGACGGGCGCAGCAAAACTTCAGGATATGGCAAAAGCTATGCAGCTACTGCCTCAGAGCAACAGGAAGTCCACAGAAGAACTTTCCAAAACGGCAAAGTATGCAGCCACAGCACTGGTGAAACTATCACCGATCAGTACCTCACCAGCCCCCAGAGCTGTGCGCAGGTGTGGAGAAAGCACTTTTTACCTGGGCTGTAATGCTGTGCTGTGCTACACAGATTACTCTGGGGTTTTATGGTCCTGTATGTTACTAAGACTACTGATAAAACACACTTGCTTGTTGTTTGCTTACCATTACAGGCCACAGAATTCATTGGCAAAAGTCATATTTCTCCACTCCACTGTGGTCTGTTCAATCATTTTTGAAATTCCTGCAGTAGAGCGAGTGCAGCTCACCCAGGTATGATCCTTGCCCCTGTATCTTTTGAAGTATTATGCACCAATCTGCAACAAAAAAGGGAGTCTTTACTCCAAGGACCACTGTAAGCATGAACATTGCTTCTGTTTCTTCCCCTTGTAGTTCAAGGAAGAAAAAAATACTCAATCTCCATTTTCACATATTATGAACGCTTTACCCAGACAATCAACAGAAGAAGCAGTACTTAACCATACTGTGGCAAGCTGCAGCATGAAAGTAACTTGACTGAAATACTTAATGGTAGATGGAAATGTCTGAGGAGGCAGCTGAAGACCGATGAGAGGAATCATGCTTATGCTAACCAACCCCAATGATTTTCAAGCAAGGCCTGTGTGACAACAAAGGATACTCTTCTAAAAACAGAAGAATGTTTAACTAACTTTTACAGCATTCTCGATAATGAAAGCGTTAAGTTTTTCAGTAAGTTATTACACACAAGATCAAATATCAGCAATTGATAAAACCAGCCCCAGAAGAAAAACTTGAATAAAACAATGCAAAATTAAAAAAAAAAAAAAGCCTAAAATATTGTTTGGGATGTTTGATCACAGATCACTGAATATGACAATATGTTACGAAAACCAGCTAAAAAAAAAAAAATTCCTTCCCTGCACCTTGCAGCTCTGGATAGACTTATCCACCGCTAGTGTGGAAATAAAGAGATTCTGCCCACTAGGTTTGCTTGTCTAGGAGCACAAAGAGGGCAGAAAGGCACAGTTCTAAGATGTCACAAACAGAAAATTGTACCTCCGGGTAGGCAGATGACCAGAAGACACAGTCAGGTTATCATCCTTTAACTTAGCACACCAGCTCTTTAGTAGGGGAATCCATATCCTATGTAACAGCTTTTGGCTTGGTCTTCCTCTCTTCCTACTTTATCATCCTCACATACATTTTTGGAACAACTGTTTAGATATGACAAGTTGCCAAAGAAGTTCAATACCTCAGCAAAGTACCAAGCACCGGTAGGAGGCATGGTTGCTCACTATTCATTGCTGGAATCCAGGACACACCAGTGACAGAAACCAAGAAGGGGAGTAAATGGTTATACAGCAGTGTTGAAACAACAACCCAGAGGAGAAGCGGCCTCGAGCAGGAAATTGGAATTAAGATATCAGTGGGAAACCTGATACAAGTTAAATAGCTGTGCTGGGAAGGGAACATACCAACATCTACTTTGTTGGTCACTCCAAAGCTCTGTCACTAGAGAACCACTTCGGAAACCAAAAGGCAAGTGAAAGTGAAACCACCACATATTCTGGCACAAAATCAGAGTGGACACAAAATATATTACAGCAAAAAGAATTCAAATAAACCTATAGCAATTTTCTGTTAAATTTTTGCTAGGATATACAAAGTACTTTAAACACCACTCAAAACAGGCACTCCACTCTGCCACAGTGGGTTAAACGTCCCGTTCAGAACTAAGTCCTGGAACGGTTGTGACCAAGTCTCATTACCTTTTGGCCAGGAGTTAGCCCCACCTAGCCAAGCCCAACAGGTATCGGTATTTATAAAAGTCAGGTGGAAACTGGAGACGATTCTTATGAAAAAGGTCAAGATCCTGACAGTCTTCTGGCAGCCTTGGAGATAGATAAGAGGAAGAAACAATAAGACATCTCACAGAGTTCATCTGAAAAGGCAGGTACAGATCTGCCGTGTCTGTGCCTGTGTAAAAGCAGATAAAAATAAGACTTTGTTTAACTTCTGTTACATGATCAATCTGGAATGCCCAAATAAGCTGCTGCTTTACTTTCGGCTTATTATGTATCCAGTATTAAGGATGAGTCCCTGGTAACCAGCAGAGAGATGCCTCGTGTTCCTTTAGAAAGGCCAGTGCTGTCTGGAGAGCAATACTGGGCAGCAGTTTACTGGTATTCAGTTGGGAAAATCAGGAGGATGCCCAAATACTTAGGGTGGCCCAGAAATTTCCTAATGCCTTTTAGAAAAGTATACTACAGCAGTTTTAAAAAAATCATCGCAGAAAATCTCTGGAGTGTTGTTTAGAAGAGGAGCTAAAGGACCTAGAACTGTAGTTTTCAATCTTTGTGAAGGTGCTTAATTGTACCAGTTTGTAGCTGTGTTGTACCTAGTTAGCTTTTACAGAGTTCATTTAAGGACTATGCCAAATTCACAAAGTTTCACTGATTTTTTAAAAATTATTTTCTGAAGATGTGCCTAAAAACGTAACATTTGCCAGCACCCCTGACAAACAGTTATAAGCAAGATTTACTTTAATTGCAGTGGATCAAGCTGCTGCTCCCCCAGAAGTTGTTCTCAGGATCAGGTCCTGAGGACCTGACGTTATAAACAAAGGTAACACGTGAGAGAAATACTTCAAAATGTAACGAGGGAAAAAAAAAAAAAAAAAAAAAAAAAAAAAAGAAGAAACCAAAAAGATTCTCTCTGTATTTGCAACTGAAGCTCCCCAGAGGCCCAGAGACCAGCCTGCTGATAAGAGCAGGTTTCCGGAAGTAAAGCGATAGGAAGATTAAGTACTTTGAGGCATTTTTTGAACTGCAAGACAGACGAACCTCTCTGCATTCAACACTAACCACAGGCGCCTATTTCCCTAGCAACAGCTTGCAGGCCATTTTCATTTTGACTGAAGAACTTTTAACCAGTTACATTATGAGCACTGCACCTTGCTGCTCTAACAGCAGTTGCTTTTCACACCTACCAAATTGGTTTTTTGTGTAGTATTGAGCTGTGGATCAATGCTGCGCCTGCAGCATAGATCTGCTTTATCAAAGTGCTGGGGGTTTTTTAAGTATCTAAACTTTATCAAGCTAAAACTGGTTAAAGGTGGAAAAAAAAAAAGCCCTACAGTATTAAAAAAAAAAGGTCTTCCTTCTGCTCCTTAGTAACACCTCTGCCTATTACTATTTCCAAGATTTTTCCTTTGTTTTAGGTTTGGAGTACTGGAGCACAAAAAAGAGGAGGACATGAAAATAGTTCTTGATTAATTTTAGGAAGAATTCATTAGCTTCAGGAAGCACCATATTTCACGTAACAGAAACCCCAGAACAGAAGGACGCAGTATTTTTGTACCCTGAAATCCTAGACTTATCACACTTCACCAAACAAAACACTCGTTCAGTGCAAAGACTTGCAAAATTGTTTGATTTTTCCCAGTTTTATTCAAGACATCCGTTCCCTGATCATTCACCAGCATATTAAACAAATGGCGGAAAGCCAGATTTCACTGTGGTTATGGAAATTATACAGGAGTTAACAAAACATGGGTTTGTTTGACTCCCTTTTGCAGAAGAGCAGCCCCCTTCCCTTTTTTCTTTTGATCCAGTTAGGAGATATACTTTGTGTTCTGGCGAGTAGCTTCATTTTTTAAAACATAAGTAGAAATTAATAATGATAACAGCTTTAACTACTACTTTCAAAAGTGTTCACACTATCCTTACTCGGACTTTCTGACTGGTTCAGTGGACACCTCCACAAACCTCTGTAAAGAAACACTGCAGCGCGCCAAGGGTTTCTGGTTATCTACCGAGTTTATTTATTAACTTAAGAGTATAAAGTTGCCACAACTCTCAAGAGTTTACCCTGCTAGTAGGCAAAACAGCAACACCAATACTGCTGGAGACCTAATCTGAAGGCTCACCCTGAATATCCACAACTGTGAAAATAACTTAATTCAAATTTGTCACATTAACACTAAGTATAATATTTTACAGGAAATCTCTTGTATTGTTTTTGAATGACTTCACTAATAAGTATTCTGAACTGAAATACTGACATTTATTTGAAGTCTTTTTGGGCAAAATAGAGTGGCATAATGTGTACCCAGCACAGGTTTGGAAGTATTTTATATAAAATCTCTTAAAAACCCAAAACAAACCAAAACAAAGAAAAATCAACACATTTCATTACAATAATTTTAACTGAACGATAGTATTTTAAAACAAAAATGTGACTGTATCATTAAAATACCATGCTATACTTCAACTGTATCTTAACTGGCAAATCCTTCAGACACAGTTTTATAATATTGCTGAAGTTATTTCCCCTCAGCTACATGTAAACCACATTTAAGAACTGTCAATATTTTTCAGAAATGTTTAAGATACATTTCATATTACCTTTTTTTAAATAAACAATCATTTATAAATCAAACCAAAGCTACTACAAATGCTAAGATGCTTCTTTCTACTTTGCTGCCTGGCTAACACTTACAGATCTTCTAAAAATCACTTCTGTGTTACCTTAAATGACAGTATGAGGAAACAGAAATTGAACTGATGCATAGCTTAAAGTTTATTTTATTCAGGAATGTCCGAGACAGTTTATTGTAGAAACAATATAAAAACTCAGGAACAAAAAAAAGAAAATCAGAACAAAGCCAACAGTACTAGACAAAAGTGGCACTTCCCCTCCCATACTACCTTCAAAATTACTTTGAAAACCACAAGAAGAGTCAGGAGTGTATCAATTTCTCCCATAAAAGGGATTTTAAAATTCCTGAACTACAACACAAAGGAACATGCTGACTGTATATCTTATAACTCACTGAAGTTCCCTTCTTTATTTTACCTCTTGTTGCATTTGGACTTGGCCGCCACTGTCTTATAAGCTCATGTGAAATGAGATCTTCCTCTGAATACACCTAGAAAACAGGATTTCTACACAAAGGCTGGTTTCTGGTCTCTTGGGAGTAATATTTAATTACTGCAGGAACTTCTTCCTGTATGCAGGAACTTTGAAGCAAGAACAGCACTGCAGGAAGGTCTCCAGGAGTTTCAGGTACCATGTTTCTTGCTCTGACAGGTCTAAAGGTTATGCAGCACCACTGCAGTGGGTTTCAGTTTCAGTAATTAGGGGGTTTCTACCTGGTATAAGAAGATAGTTAAGAACTTAAACAGTAGTTCATATTTAAACCGTTTCACATCTAAAATTGCAACTTGTTTTAATAAGCAAATGCAACAACAGAGTATCATTACTGCAAGGGTGTTTCAAAGAATATATGGTTTCTGCTCTTGCAGCTGCAGCTCTCCAGCTTCTTCCAGTGGAAGCAATCTGGCAAAACTCAGCATGGGTCTCTCCAAAGCTCTTTCCTCAGCACATTCATGCTGCCGTCTGGTTTACCATGTGTACCTTTACAGAGTAGGTAGTGACAGGGATTTACACCAAAACTAGCCTGAGTGAAAAGCACTAGAGTTGAAACCCTATAGGATCAACCAAAGGAGACAGAAAACGTGCCAAACTAATAATGCAACAGTAAACTTCGACTATTCACCTATAAGCCAATAAAATGGCATAATGAGATAAAAAATTAAAAATTACAGAAATACAGAAATTCAAAATGGAGAAAAAGCAATATCCTTTAACAAAAAATGTAATTGAATTACACAACACCCATAAAACCCCCGAGTTTATCTTTTGATGCTGATGGAGGAAATAAGAAGTTTTTAATGAATATTGTACCTGAACAAAATACAAATTTATAATGGACTTAAGCCATAGCCTTAAGATTTGACCTGCTGGTAGTTTCCCAGAAGATCACCCATGATTTGAAGACTTCACCTTCTACACAGAAACACAAGGAGAAAGCAAGCAGTTACACATGGGGACAGTGCTCAACCAAAACCCATGCTATGAAGCACCTCGGGAGCAGATCTGGGAAGAGAACCCAGGCTTGATAGTTCACTGGCCAAATCTTACCTGGTAGATCAGGGAGCTCCTGTAAGCACAAATCACCCACTTAATTAGTGTCACAGCCATTTCCCCACTTTTCATTTCACTGAAGTTGCTCAGCACAGTTTAAGAGCAGGTCTGAGATCCAAAACGCCAAGAATGTTTATTTCAATAACCACATCCTGTGGTTAAAGCATAATAAATTCCAGAGGTATTTTGCTCGCCTATAATCCCATCTTTCTGTCCCGTGCACATACGAATTCTCAAAACGTTCTGAAGCCCTTAGCCTCCGTATGAGAAGGCCAAAAACTGCGGTTAACTCAAACTCCACTTTCTAGCCTTTGGCTCTCCCACGGATTTCCTGCTGGCTAACGAGGTGCATGGTATCCCTTTTTTCTCTCACAAAGGAACCAACCTAGTATCATCATCCACCCACAAAGGGTGCAGCAAAATAAATGAATACTCATGAGACATATTAGGTATTTAGTAGTCCCAAGCTTATAAGACAAATAATTTTGGACTATAACAATGAATTGCAGTAAACATCTTTGTTGGTACTTAAATCTTTTGTTGGACTTTAATATCATACTTCCAGAAACGGATATAATCCCTGGAGGAGAATGTCTGTTCAGCTGTAGCAGGATGCACAATGCTGGACTTTAAATACCACATGAAATAATAATTAAGTTATTGTGTAATATTATGTTAAAAAAATAAACATATAATTAAATAAGAATGCATGATGTTAAGGATAGCAGAATGTCAGTCCTTCAATTCCCACTGACAGACATGGCGGTTACAAAAACAACACAGCAAATCAGTGCTTAAAATTTGATTACAGAAGTGGGGGAATATTTCATTTAAGGCCAGTTTTTTCGGTAGCAAATGAAACCAGTATCTCTGAGCAATGGCAAGACAGAACAGTGGATGAAATAATGAAGTTCCTTTCATTCCTTTCACATGGTTGTAACACGACCACTACATTTTTTATGTACAGTTCAAGCTGACACATGCATCCTTACCGTCGCTTCCTTATTTCTAAGGTGCGTCTCACTGCTCAAGCAAACAAACCCTCATATAACGGGGGAAGGGCCCATGTGTGGAGCAAGAAGTATCACCACCAGGGAAGTATTCGAATACAAGTATCTACTACAGCAATTGCATGTTTATTCATAAATCACTACCGTCCCTACACAGCTTAATGATCAGACATCTAAAGTGGAAATTTTCCTGCCCATTTTAAACAACTAAACCCACAGGTCTTGGCTACAGCTCTACAACAGGGATGTCTCCAGTAATATTTGCTCAACAAGTTTCTCCTCCCCTTCCCCTCTTACTCCCCACAACTCGCTCCTATCTTGTCACCACACCATTCTTTCAATAGGTGCACATCACTGTTTATAGGCCCACAGGCAGTCTGATCTGCTCAAAAATAGCCATTTGTATCTCCTAGTTTTTGTTTCTTTTTGCCTAAAAAGCAGACGGGGTCAGTGATTGTGGGCAGTGCAGCTTTGAGGACAGTGGGGCCAGCAGAGCTGAGAGCAGGCAGCTGCAGAGTAGAGGCAGAACAAGGAAGTGATGGCAGGAAGGTGCTCCTGAACCCGAAAATGCTGCCGCAGCCATCGTGGAAAGGAACTGCTCCCACAAGTGCCCCGCAATGAGGGACAGTCCAGAGAGATGCTAGGCAAGAGCCAGCAAGAGAAGACACCAACTTCTGCGGGAAAACAGACCTCTCTGTGCCTTTGCTACACAAGCAGTAAGGGTGGTCTGTAAGTCTCTATTTTAACACCTGACAAAAGCCATTAACACTTCAGTTACACCCAGTCCACAATCTCTGGGAAATATTCAAGAATTTAAAGAAAAAGGACCATACACAAGCAGGGAAGACTCACCCCAGTCCAACTGGCTCACCCTATCTCTGAAAGATGAAGCTGTGAATGAGGAGATCCAAGACGCTTTCCCAGACTAGGGAGGAGAGTTGTAATTGCATCATTTTTCTAGATGAGCAGTGTCAACCGTTTAGGCTCTGAGTCAGTCCTGAGCCAGTCAATGCCCTGCAGTGGTCCCTGGGGCACTCTGCTATTAGAAGTGATGACTTCCACAACAGGCTGCCGAGCAGGATCCAAGCCGACTTACGCTCACTAAAAAAACAGAACTGCTACTTCATTTTTCAGTATGAGCAAGAACATATTGCTAGTACTTTGGGCAACTTCCAGCAGCCAAATTACAGTTAATGTCCAGAACACTTTCTACTTTTGTCTGGGGGCCTCCAAGATGTGTAAATAAAACCTCATGTACTCTTACTTCTATCAACATTTTGCAGGAAAAAAAAGCCAGAAAAAAAGTCCGACTTGCTAGAATCACCCCAGGAACACTATTCACGCCTTTTGACTGCCAGGTTTATGCTTCCACCACTAAATCACGCTTGAAGTTTGCTGCCTAAAAAACCAGTAAATTTCATACGGGGGAAAAAAAAAAGTGTTCTTTACTTCCGACTTACAACTGTTGCATGGCAAGATGTACTCCAAAAGTATCTGTATTCAAGTGCAGGAAAGCGGGGATGATTAATCAAAGGAGTGTCAAGATAAAAAGAACGATTTAAAAAGTTTAGCTGATGCTTTTAATCAAAAGGGTGTTAAGCACACAAACGGAAAAAATATCAGCCATTATGTGACCATTTTGCAGTTCATAATACATATTTTATATCTTACACATCTTCCCTAGGCCAATCTCAAAATCAAGTATTTTTGCATTCGATTACCAGTCTAGAATGACATACAAGTTCCCAATGAGAAAGAAAAGAAAAAGCCACGAACATTTACATGTGTGTAGAGTGTTTCTGAAGTAACACTCCCTAAATATTTACAAATCCAAAAACCACCTTTACACTAACACTTCCCTCAGACATTTCTGTTGGTTTTAAATTAAGTCAGTTGACTGACTTTCACTATGAAATACCACGATGCTTGAAAGAGAAAGTATCTTAAAGGCAAAAAATTTAAATGAAGCAGAAACCACTGAAATACAACATCATGCACAATATGACAAATCCCATATTCGTACCTATCACTGAGTCAGCCCACTTCATCCAGGAGTTAACAGCCAAACGTTTCAGGGTAAAGAAAAACAAGAACCAGTTGCAACCCTCCAGTGACCTAAACCATGCACAAAACAGGCACATCAACATTTTTAGCTACTCCATGTGTTACACGCAGACATAAAAATGCTGTAACATTTGTTTAAATCATAAGCCCCTGGTTTACACCCAGACTTCTCTACTTTATTCAATATGTTAAGCCTAGGCATACAGACACTAAAACAAGTCAGAAATGAGGAAGGGAAAGGACAAGTAAGTGAAAACATTTGGCATGTATTTTTGTTAAAAAAATCTAATCAACTCCTTAGAATGACTGTAAGCAGTTACTGTTTGATGATATATGTATTCAGACACATATATGTTGGACTACACCAATAATTTCATCACTGACTGTTAAGTATACATAAAAGAGTATACAATTACAAAAAACAGATGAGAAAGTCAGTTAAATTAAATATATTTAATGCAGCTCTGCTCTGTAATCACAAATTCCTTACAACTATCACAGGAACCTACACGCATATTCTGAAGTTCAGCTGGACATTACTAATGCTCTTTAAATGTAACATGTTTTTGTTCAAGAAGAGAAACACAGTTAGGAGGAGCTGGTTGTACGGTGTTGCATGGAAGGAGGAGCAGTGCTCAGCCTCTGCTGCTGAACAAGACATCATTAAAGACCATCCACAATTACCTGAGCCATTCTCTAGCAGAACAGGTGGGCAGTGCCTATAAAAACCAGTTTTTCAGGTCTGAACTCAAATTGTGCGGTAAACACCCAAAAGACCACCCAAGGGTTTGTGACTGACCAGAGGGTCACACAGCTGCAGAGGGAACAGCAAGGGAACCGAAGTCTGCTTGGATCCTCCTCCGGGAGAGCATCAACCAAATCCCAAAGAACATGCCAAAGAAGGGAGGTTCTGGGAACAGCCATGCAGTATAGCTTGTTTTGCACTGATCAGCAATCTCCAGCGCCACCTGGAAAAATGCTTTAAAAATTCCCCCATAACTAGCTATGTGTCTTTGTGACTCTTAGCTATCTCATGCCTCGAAGAGCTAAGTGTTCCTAGCAGATGGGACTCTGGAGAAGTTTACTCCAAATGGATGCAGAGAGTCAGCAGTGCTTTCAAGGTCCAGGACAGTTGTTCCCAAGGTCCAGGCTCTGTAACCAAGCCCAGAGAGGCAGCACCCAGAGCCCCAAGGTGCTTAGAGCACTCACATATGGGGCAGACACAAGTACAGCTAACTGGTGCCTTGCAGAGCAGGCACGAACCAGGGTGGTAACACCACTAACTAGCACACAAGAAAAGAACTTACTAAAATTTAGCCATAATGCTGAAAAGAGAGATGGAGTCGTTCCCCACTCAGAGTCTGCACGCTTTCCCCACCCACTGTTCTGACAATCGGGTTCAGGTCACGGCAACTAAATATTTCTGGACAGCTTCATCTCTGCGTGTTAGGTAGCTGCATGCAAAACTGCTTTTAAAACACACCAGGCTTCCAGAAGACATATGCTGCCTTCCCCCTTCTGGTATCTCCAGAGTCCCCATCCCAACGTTATCACTAATCTGGTCCACTATAGTATTATCATACAATATAATTAAGTGACCTCTGCCTGCAACCTACAACTATCCCATTTCTGTGAGAGCAGTGCCACAGTTAAAGAAATCCTTCCTCCTTTCCCCTCACCTCACTTTTTTCCCCCTCTTTGAAAGCCCCTCTATTTCTAGTGAAAATGTTTTTATAGGATGTAAGAACTGCAACACCTCACCCTCTTCACAACTACCCCAACTAAACACTTGATCACGGCTGCCTCACCCCTTGCCTTGGTTTAAATGAGAAGGCAAATTAACCGATTCCCAGCTTTCTGATTCTCAGACTTCCCACACTTTCCACAGCCAACACTCCTCAGACTTACCAGCAAGTAATAAGTTTGGCTGTTTTGGTTTCTTTTGGCAATTGCTTCTTAAAACATTGGTTATCCATTTGTAAATGCACAAGCCCAAGGAATGATGCCTGGGATACTGATACACAGAATGTGATGAGAAGCCATCCAGAAAGATAAAAAGCAACAAGCACATTTATCTTTCAGGTTCTGTAGCCTCCAGAAATGACACTTTAGTAAGTTTTCTTTATTTATACATATATCTTTATATATACATTTTTTTTTGGCAGCAGAGAGAACTCCAAAAAACCCCTAGCCCTCCCTGATTAAGGATCCATATTTCAATGCAGTTCAAAATAAGCACAGCAGAATGCATTTCTAAATACAACAGCCTGCATAAATGTAGACAACAAATTAATTCAACATGTAAAACAAGTGTTTAGTGTTACTCTGGTAAACCAGTTTAGCTGCATCTACATCCAAATTTCTTGTGTAAACATGATGTATAATCAGTTATGGAATATACAGCCAACGTAAGAAAAGGAACAACTCTTAATTCTTGCCTAAATATGCCCAGAATCTTGAAAACCAAAATTTCCCCCTTGGTTCTTCCAACCTACTCTTCTTGAATTGCCATTTAATCTCCTTTATCTAGCAACATTGTTAATTTATTGATCTGCACCTGACCAGAGGCAATTAACACCCACAGGCCGTTCTGCTCACACTGACAACCTGTGTCATTAAATCATGTTCTACAACTCTGCAAGTGAGCTCTTGAACACACAAGTAATCAACACGTCAGCTCGTCAGGGAAATAAAGCTGCCTGTGTGGAATTTCACCTATTGTGGCACTGTAAGAACTGCATTAAATCATTTTTACAAGTAACTATACTGGGGTTTTTTACTATTTCTTTGAAAGCTAAACATGGTGTTTATACTGTTATCCAATTAAATTCTCACTTTTTCAGAGCAACTCCTAGCTTTGACTACCTTCCAGCAGCTGGGAATTTTGCATTATTATTTTACCCGCACTAACACAGCACCTTCTCAAGCGAATCACCACATATGCCAACGCAACTGTTGCTACAGCACTGTAATGCATCTTTTGCCTTATTTTAAATTTAAAGTGCAGCATCCTGAGGAAAAAGGGAGTGGGGGGCTTGCAACTGTTACTGAATTACAATTTGCAGACTAAAAATAAAATGTAAAAACTACTAAATCCAAAACAGGATACTTCTCAGGAACTTACAAAAAAACTGTAGTTGATTTTTAAAAAGTACTACAGTGAAATATTTTCACATTCATTTCCTGCTGTACAAGCAAAGCAGAGGAGCAGAGTGCTTTCTGAAGTAGTACTGAGGTTGGGCTAACAATTCAACTGTCAATGCCTCCAACCCAAACACATTCCAGGTCACTTTTCCAGCATGTCTGCAGAAGTATAACGTACTACTTGGATAACTAGGAGCACAGTTTTACAGTATTGCCACCGCCAAAGAGGAGGGAACCGTCCCTGCCTGTCTCTCCAGAAGCTCAACAATACATTTTTGCTACTTCCTCTAGCCTGGCTGTTCTGTTCTTACACAGAAAAAAAAAAAAAAAAAGAAAAATCAGATAAAAAAAAAAAAAAGCTTATCCTATTAAAACAAGAACTTTTTGCCTATTTAGTTCCATGAATCAGCTCACTAGCAGGTCAGATGAGCATCAGTGCTGACTTCAGGGAGAGGTGCGAGCACAGGGGCAGGAAGCGAGCAGCGCTGCCCGCTTTCAGTGAGAGCTGCTTGCTGAGCCAGCTTAGTTACACCACAAAAATCACACCCTTCATTGCTTTTACTGCTGCGTTTATATTCAAAGTCATATAAGAATATTTCTAGGAAAAATATTATTTTACATAGACATCATTAGTCATTTTCACATAACTAGTGAACAGAAAGGAACTTACACAAGACGTCACTGAAAAAAACCTGGTAAATTCATGACCTTCATGGACACTTCACAACAGAGCAAAATTGGGCCCAAAAAACACTAACCTCAATCAGCTCAGAAGACTGCAGACTGACTGGCAGATTATGTCAGTTCTAGAGGAAGAAAAAAGATTTTGAGGGTTAAAAGTCCGCTGCCAGAGGGTTCACACCAAAGCAGAGACCTTCCAGGCTCTTCTCACTCCCAGCCAGGCTCGAGCCATGCAGCCGTGAGACCAAGGGGCACATTCACCCCTCTTGCCTGGCGCTGACCGTTGCCGAGTACGGAGACAGGGTGCACCTCAGGATCACAGCTCTAGCCTACGAGATGTCTCTGCTTGCTTTTCCCCCTCGTGAGCAGAACTGCAGCTGCCCCTTTGACCCGACATGAGGGAAAAGACTCACACACCCCGCAACACCTGCCCTCCCTTCTGATGGTGGACTGAAATAAATCAGGTCAATAACCTGAAGTTACAAATCCACAGAAGTATTCTTTGCCTCTGTTTTCCTCCTGTCTTCTAATGAACTGCACAGGGCCTGCATACGTTAGTACACGTACTATTCCTAGAATAAGCAGGACAGTAAAAACTTCACTATTGAAGTATGACAACTGATTCTTTGGCTTTATCCATGGTAAGCATTTTAAAAAGCATTTTCACCTCAAAACCCAGTTCCTGATTAAAATGAGCTAGTAATGACTACATACATGTCTCATGTCTTCTAGTTCATTCCAATAAATGTGTATCTTGTAAATGTGTGTTTGTTTCCTTGGCATTGAAATGACAGCCGCCTTCACAGCAGCAGATTGAAACTGCCAGCAAAGAAGGCACAGAAAATCAGGCAGAAAGTGTCGGGAAGTGAGACATACCCCAGCTTCCTTTCGAATGAGGAAATTTAAACCAAAACTCAGTTCTGCTACTGGAACTTCTTTTTTTGACTTAGTCCCACATAAGCTCAGCAGCAATAATGGAGAAAAAGACACAGACGTACAGAAAAGCCCCAGTACAAAGTCCATCCTCTCTCAACTTGACCTAATCTGCTTTTTTCTCTCTCAGCCTAAGCTTGAGCCTGTTTCACAAGTGGATCCTGCCTGAAATGGTCTAACAGAGGGACTCAGGCTGACATGAGCCAGGTGCTAAGAATACCTGGCATTTAAGTGATCAGACTTTTATTGATCACTTCCATTAATTTCAGCTGACTTTGAATAATCCTCAGTGAGCTCAGTCTGCTGGAAACCACCCTTGAGGACTCCTTCCCAGCCACACTCATCACCAGCCCTTCCATGTGCTTTGTCATTCTATTGGCACCCTTGTTACCTCACCATTTCGGTTACTCGGATGGAAAAAGTTAACTGAGTTAGTCACTGCTACGGGGTTTGATCATCAACTAGTTCTTTAAAAGAACCTCCTGGTACAAATATGTTATATTTTTATATAAGTAAACAAAGCAGAAAACATCACAGTCTGGACATGAAGTAATTAATGACTCAAACCCAGGCTACATTACAGATGGAGAGCATCTCACTGAAATATTTTTTTCAACTTACTGAAACGCTATCTAATCATTATTAGTCACAATGAAACTTCACAGAGTGAAAGATAACAAATTAAAAACAAAGTTACAGTCACACAAACTATTTCTACATATACCTACCTATAAAACGCTTACTCTGTTGTCACCTTCCTTGAAATAAAGCATGTACTCTTAGGACAATTTAATCAAAGTCCTTTTAAAACACTTTCATACCGATTGTATTCAAGACTATGCTTGCAGCTCTATAACCAGCCATTTACAACGCAGCATTATAAAAACAAGAATTTATTGCTATTGCATCTCAGAAGAAGTTTCCTTTTGTTGTGGGCTGAATGACAACTCACATGGCAAACAGCACTTGTTTCTGTAACACACAGAGCAGAAGATGATACACAGCCCTATTGCTACTCTTGAGCAAACTCTGATGCAGGACATACAATAAATGACTGTGAAAATTACCTCATTCAATTATCTTTACCAGAAGACCCTGCAAGCTACCCGAGCTGAGCGAGCAGCGAACACGGACGCACACAAAGCACTGGGGCACTTCAGGAGAAGTTGCCAGAAACAACCAGTCATATTCAAAGAAACCTGTCACCTTTGACTCACACCAGTAGTTACCACCTTGGTAGTCTTTGTTATTTCTGTTTTTAACTAGAATGTGTTACTTATTCACTTAGTTTTATGCCCAGAAAGAGAAGTTAAACACACCCTGTTTGATCCTTCTCTCTAATTACAGAGCAGAAGCTACTCTTAATGCTGAAATGAGGATTACAGAACAGCTGTTAAAGAGAGAAAATATGACGTATGTTTTTTAGCAAACACAAGACACTGACTGTCCATGAAGTATACCATAAAGATTTAAGGAAGAAATTTCACTTCCTTCTTCTAATACAAGACAACCTAACTGCACAGTAGTTACAAACTATTTCACACTGTAACATCCTGTCAGCTTAGCAAATAATCATCTTGAAACTTTGCAAATTCTAGTTCAATAGATTATTTCCCTGTTTATGCAGTGTTCAGCATGCTCCACAAATGGTGCTTGACAGAGACTGCATTTAAGAATTTGAATACCATCTGGGCTCCAATTAAAGTAGAAAAGCGGATCTTTGGCTCAGCCAGGTTCCAGTTTTCATCTGAAAAACCTTTTTGGTTTAAGAAAGGTCTGTAACTCCACTTTAACAATATGCCTATCTTTGGAACTGCTTGTGACCACAGCTACTTCTCACACAGAGCCTCAAGCAGCGACAAGCGAGTAGCGCAGACAGCAGCCAACACGACTCACTGCCCGTGAGTGCAGACCCTCTCCCCTCCGTAAGTTAAAGCAGTGCTGAAGCAGACACCTCTGTAACCCAGAGGACAATGCCAACTCCATCGGCTACTGGCTCTTACACACCTCGACCTCCAGGCTGATCGCTTCTGATGATAAAACAATCTTTGATTTACACTAAAAACATTGTTATGTAGAAGAAGTCCCAAACTTCCAACACAAAAGCCCTGCAAGCTGCTTAGTGCAGTTTGACTATTAAATTCTATGACTCCAAAAGAGCAAACAAATCCAGGTACGCCAGATTCTTTTCCAGAAAGACAAAACGTATCTTTAGCACAATCCATGAGACTGAGGGAGCGATTACTGGGTGAGGTATTTCAGCCTATGGTTTACAGCCTTCCCAATAAACTGAAATCAGAACGAGTCATTTTGATAAATTCTGTCAAGCTAAATCCAAGTCAAAGACATAACCCAAGAATAAGCTTAAGAATTCAATTCAATTTTTTGTAATTCCAGAGGAGATGGTGTCTTTGTCTTTTTTTAACCTAAGAGCAACTGGCAAATACACAAACATTTCCAGAAGACAAGTATCCTCTGGCTCCAGGCTAACACCTAAAGTAATTAGCTCTCAATGGCACCTGCTCTTTCACTTAGCACAAACCATGAGAACATAAATACCCATGTACATTAGGGGGTGAAGTATCTTCCTTGTTTACTCCTAATGGTGTTGACATTAGCTTCATTAAGAAAAAAATTAAGAAGCTTAATGGCTGCTTTACAAGAACACCCCCCCGCCCCGCCCCGCCGACCCTAATTACTGTTAGCAATGGTTTCTGGAAGCTTAAATAACATGCTGTAATGGCCATTAGAAACCAATACTGGCTTACTGTTTTCAGAGTGCTATTCCACACGCTCCTCACTTTCCATTCTGCACTTCTGGATAGGGGGAAACTGTCAACGAGTTGGTGACCTCGGCAAATACCGGTTTTAATGTCAACCACTGCAATGAAGATTTTTTTCAGAAGTGCTTAGTTCCGTATACACACAAACAGACCATGAGTACGCCGTATCGTGGGTCTTAACACAGACCTGCCACACATTCTTCCACCACCTGTGAGAACCATACAAAAACTTCCAGAGCAGGACTTCAACCTTTGAAAGGTCAGTACACCTAAACAAACAAACAAAACCTCCCAACACACATCACCACACTATTTATTTATTTCTGATCTAGACACAATCATTAAGCCCTCCTAGAAACTTTCTCTTTCTCTCCAAGAATCCTACTTGCTTAAAAATAATATTAAAAAAAAAAAGACACCACCACATTATTTTTATTTATCCTCAAAATATATAATAGCTACAGAATTTCTTTGTGGTACTTTTCCTTTTTAGACATAAACTACTTAGACATACTTTTCCTTTTTAGACAATAAACAAGTTCGTGGGTTTTTTTTTTTTAAAGAGAGCTCCTTTCAAAGTTCCTACTTCCCCCCCGCCCCAACCTTGTTTTTTTCTAATAAGAAAGTCTCCACATCATGAATCTTAGCATAAAGCAGAGAGGTCACTAATGTAGGTACAGGTACATCCTATTTCCCATTACAAAGAAAACCGTGTTCAGCAGAGGACACTTTATTTCCTATAATAAATCACAACCACCTCAGAAACAAAATCACAGTTTTTAGATGCATTTGCATGGATTTCCCCTTTGTATTTGCACAGCACTTAGTACAGCGTGGTCTTAGGCCACAACCAAGTGCGTCAGGCACACAGCGGTAGAAATAAAATATAACACATCTAACAGGAGAAAAGCAGACTTCTGTGCTGAACCAAATTCAAACATTACATGCCATATTTACTTTGCGTGTCCAAAAATGCTTTCAAAGTGTCTGCCAGTCTTCAGCACTTCGACTGACCCCGTTCTCTCTGGTCATAGAAAGAAGTCTCAGGTTAACAGGCTTTAGCATGGTCCTGGGTCGTTAGAGACAGTATGCCCCTGCTATATGATACACTTTATCTGCCACCAGCAAACACAAGGCCCTAGCAATAAGGATCAAATGCTGTACTACATGAATTCAAGCATCTTAATCCCTTTGTCAACACAGCGTGCTCACTCGTTATGGAGGTGCCATAACACATCCTGCCCAGATTGTCAGTGACTTACTTATTTGGCAGGGGAAAAGACACGAACCAACCGCCTGCAGGTATTTCACCTTTTCCCTGGATATTTAAGTACCTCTTTCAGTCATTTAAAGCCCCTTTGTGCTAAAAAAGGACAAGCAAGAAAGGATCCAAAGTACTCCATCAGAGAATAGTCAGATTTGGCTTTCGAGCACGTTAGGGCGCTGAAGACCAGCCCAGGCGGTAACTTCTCCCTTCAGCCGGAGTGCAGACGCACGCACACACCACCGGGCCTCGCCGCTTACCAAATCTGCCTTTTCTAACCAAAATAAACTTGGAGGAAGCTTTACGGCCCTCGGAATTTGTTCGCTGTTCCCAAGTGTATCAAGGGGTGTAACAGGGGGCAGTAAATAACCACTACACAAGAAGCCTATCAAGTCTTCGACGCTTTTAATGTCGCGCTCCGCGGCCCCACTCCGCGGGAGCGGGCTGCGACCCCCCAGCCCTCACCTCCCCGGGGCGCGTCCCGTGGCGGATTCTCACCTGCGGCCGGCGGAAGAGCAGCAGGCAGCGGCAGGGCAGCGGCTCAGAGCTGGGGCCGGGCGCTCCGCCCCCGCCGCCTCCTGCTCCGGCTCGGCCGCCGCCTGAGGTGTCTCTGGGGCCCGCCGAGCCACCCCAGCGCGGGGAGGGCGGGACGCGCGCGGCAGCAGCGCCGCTCCCGCCCCCTGGCGGGGGCCGGGGCCGTCGTCGGCCCCTCAGAGGCGGCCAGGCGGCACGCGGGACCCCGCCGCGCGCAGGACGGGATGGCCTCCACCTCCGTCGCCGCCCTTTAACGCCCCTCGGCTGCGCTCCCCTTCAGGCCCGAGGGCCTCCGGGCAGGGGCTGAAGCACACCGCCCCTCACCGCTTGCGAGTTCTCGGCAGCGTCCGTGCGCCCCAGACCCATTTCACGGGGGAGAGTGAATAGCCGTCGGCATCCACGCAGCAGAGGTGTGGAAACAAACTTCTGCCCAGGAACGCAGAAGATGTAATACTGAGGTGCTCTTGGCAGGACTCCGACCTTGCCCGCTGCCAGGCTGCACCCGGGAAGGAGGAACCTGGCCCACACGGGCCCTCGCTGCGGCCATCCCCATGCCAGCTTCCCGCTCCCCCGTTGACTGACTGCTGTGCTCCTCTCAGTGTGACGTGGGCGAGTTTCACTGGGCTGGCAAGGACTCCTCAGGGTATGGAGCCTTGAACGTGTCACCACTGATTCAGACCAAGACTGGCTCTACAACACGCAAGCCCCATGCAAAGCTCTTTGCAGGTGATGGAGAGAAACCAGTGACTCCCATGGATTTTTGGGGTGAAGCATGTGTGGGGAGGTGTTAGTCTCAATGACCCCCCACAGCCCGTGGCAGGCAGGCGTGTGCCGGCTACCTGCACCCACCACCATGTGTTAGTCATCCACGGTCATACCATTACTGCGATAACACACTAGTAACTAAATACAACAATTTTTATTTGTGCACTGCTCATCAGCTGGTGTTTCCTACACCGTGGAGGCCTGAGCTACATGCTTGAACCAACTCTCTTGGCAAGGGCAGCGGTTCAGGCACACACCACAAGCACAACAGCCTCATCTGGCTCTCTCTAAGTTCCTGTTTGAATACTGGTAGGCAAATAGGAAATGTATTTTCTGACACTGGCCAGCCATTAGGACGCTTTCGGGCTGTTAGGACTGAGAACCTTGTAAAGGACTTTAAATCCAGTTTCAGTAATTTGGGACAAGAATATAAGGGATACAGCCAGGGAGGAAGTGGTTACATACCTGAGGCACAGGACGGGGCAGCAAGTGAGCTGGACTCTGCTCCTCTGTTCCCTGTGACACTTCTATGCGCAGTCTTGAGCAAGGTACCTAATCTTACCTAGGTGTTCTTGTTTTGGATATTGTGTATCTGAAAAGCACTAGGAAATTATGGGAGCATTCAGCTGGAAACAGTGCACAGGAGATTCAGACCATTTCTTAGGCAACAGGAGAAAAAGGATCTTCCAGTAAAATGACTGTTAGAAAGAATTCCTTGTCTTTGCTGTCAGTTGCATTAGGTAACAAGATCTAAAAACTGCAGGAAATGGAAAATACATTGTTTTGCTGAGATCATAAATGGAGTCGTTTCAGAACAGATGGACTCCATTTACCACTTCATCAACATTTGCGGACCTTCTGAGTACAGATTGCTTAACATCACTTCTGTATACCCACAAGTATTTGTTATCCCAGAGTATGATCTAAAATTCCTGCATGATTCAATGCGACCAACATTGTAGGCTTTTTTTTTCCACAGCAGCAGTTCCAAAACTGTACTGTGTGTACACTGTTGTGCAGATTGCTCTTAAACTACTGGCAATAACACATTTTTAGCAAAATGGATGTAAAAGGAAAAAAGCAAAATATGGAAATTAATCTCCAGCTAATTGGCTCCTGCATAGGCTACATATAGCCTTCCCCCTTTGCTGCTGCTCATCTTTCTCCAGGGTGCTGTGCAGCTGGAGTACAGTCAGGGCTGACTTTCACAGCGCTGATGCTACTACCCCTTACTGGAGAACACCCAGCATTGATGGGAGCCCTGCTCAGTGCAGCTGTCCAACTGCCCTGCCTCTGTGCAACTGCAGGGCTCTGTCCTGGGGGAGAAAAAATGATAGCGCCCAACCTGCCATTTTAACGGCCTATCTTTTTGCACCTATAGATTGATCTGAAATAAATTTCCTATGTCTGTGTGATAGCTGCAAATGGTTGATAGTGTGAAACTGCAGCCCTTAATTGAAGGTCCATCGGAAATGATGTTGTCGAAATTAGAATACAGCGATCCCTAGGGTTGTCTTTGCTTCTGTGGAAGTGTTCTTCATAGACCAGCAAGCATTATTTCTTTTAAGCAAGAGCTTGAAAGTTAAGTCTAGCAGCTCTCCAATGGTATGACAGATCCAATGTATGAACACAGGGTATTAAACACACAAATCTAATCTTCCCGAAGATTGAATTGGATAACTATAATCTATCATAAATAACTTCAGACTTTTAGTTAAAATAAAATGCAACATATTAGCTGATAAAAATCTAATAAAATAAAATTCCAACTGTTTTTCAGTTTTCTATTTAAATTCTTTTTAGACAGGGTGTTTACACTGAACAGTTTTACAAAATGAGGTACAGAGTATTACAAAAGCCCGTTTTGTACAACTCAGATGTGTGCTTCAGTGTAAATTACCAGAGTACCCAGTGCCATGAGACATGGAAGAGGGAAAAGTCACTATTTTTAAAAGAAGGAGAAATAAAAAAACATAGTGATGGGGGGGGTTACATCTTCCTTTTAGCAAGTTGTTGTGGGTTGATTCTGCCTTCAGTACACAGACGCTTGTACTATTCACAGTAGTAAAGAGGAGAGTCTTTGGTCCCAGCAAGTTACTTCTAAATCATTTCATTTGCAAAAATGTTTCAACATTCAGATTTTCAGTGGTTGCTGACCAAATAAATGTGTGACAAAAACAAATCAGAAATATAGTTCTAACCTCAGAAGATCTTTTAAATCCTTAGGAGTTATTTGAAACTTAATATACAGTGGACTATTTTGTGGGGTCAGACCTAATGTAATCTTCAGTAGCACAATATGATAAAACTAGTGGGCAGACTTTTAAATATATTCACTCCTTTTAAATATTCCTTTTGACATGCTGTAATACCGCAGCTGACAGCATTTACCATGCTGCCTTTTCACAGTTCCTCAAATATCCAGAAACGGTGACCAAGAGAAACTTAACTTCTGCTTTTCTTTACAAGTTCCTTGATTCTGATTCAGAAAGCCAGGAGTAAAATGTTGTCTTTTAACGAATGCTACAGTAAGCAGTATTTATTGGAACAATTTTTTTTGTTTGGATGAGATTTACCAGTGTGCATACACACACACTACTGTCTTTGGCTACTGATCAATTTAGAGAATGAGACAATAACTTGAGACAATAACTTGAGTAAATGATGTTGTTTCCTGTAAATTACGAGTTCGAAGATTCCTAATAATAGAGCAATCCCAAAGTGCTAGGCACTGCATGCTTTGGAAGGAGGTAAGGAGAAATTATTTTGAGCTGCCACATTGCTATCACCCTCACTCATTTACAGGACAATATTACAATCAATTGCTGAAGACCATTAAGTGTATGCTGTTAAATGCCGGAGTGCCTTACTGCATCAGCCAGGTTATGAAGAAGGTGGAGTATCACTGCTGTTACGTAGTTTGTGTTTCTAGGCCCTCAGATCAGCTGAACAAACTTTTGGAAATCATTTGCTGCTTTTCTGTAAATAAATAAAGCAATAAATGCCACACATGTTTCTTTAGGGAAATGAAAAGCTATTCAGGTTCTTGTCCTATTTGTTATTTCTTTTAAAGTTGTCCAAGAGTCTGAATGACTTGGAACAACAGTCATGGTTTTTAGCATTCCAGATTTTGTGAAAGTCAGTGGGACTTAATTCTCCAACAGTAATTTCTCCAAAGAAAACTTCAAGCCCCATACAAACTCACAGCACTGTGAAATGATATATGAAATTAGGAAAAGTACCAGCAGTCCAAAAAGGTACGTGACCTAGAGGTTAATACACATTCTTCCAGGGGATCTGAAGGACCCAAGAATTCAAACCCCACTGCCTGCAGCTCCGCAGCCTAGGCTAGGAGGTTTTGTTTGACTCTTTGGATTAAGACTCACAAAAATATCTCCCTGTCCTCTCCAGCTCATGCTTTAAGTTCTTTCTCCAGAGCAAGAACATGCATTACGCCTCGGGAAATCAGAGCCTGGCTAATGGCTTAAGGATTTTACCTGTACTTGCAGGTGTGACTGGACTGCGCTAAGGGCTGTAGATTAGACTTGATTTAAGGTCCTTCTGCATACTCAAGTTAGCATCTATTAAAACGGAACATTTTCTTCTAGAAATTGAATTACACTCAACAATGCTGAGTGACAGAAGATCTGGTTTGTGCCTTCCAAGAAAGCTGTTTTTAGATGGTCTTACTGAAGGGTCACTCTTTCTCTTTGTTAATTGGCAAGTTACACAAGGGAAGAAAACAAAAGAGAGGAAGGCCATTTCTCTGTTAGATACCGTAACTCTGCAGGTGGAGCTTGAAAGTGGAAGATGTTATTGATTTAGAGAACGCAGAAAAGAACAGATCATTTTATTTTCACAGGGAACGATGAAACTATTTAGCTAACTGTTTTCAATTTGCACTTCCAGTATCTTTGCAATGGTAGCCAGGTGGGCACATTGGAAAGAAAATAATACTTCACAAAAATCAGTGAGAACAAATGGACCGTGTGTATTACTGAGGAAAAACACTTTTATGTAAATCAGAATACAATTCTAGAACACAAAGTTCTTAGAGAATCCACTAGGAAACATGGATTTACTAAAGAAAAGAAGTCTGTTACAAAGCAATTTTAAAAGCATGTGAACAAACTTCATCTAGTTAAATCAACATAGCATTGAAGTCAATGGAGTAAAAATCATTTATATTGCCTGAGGATCCAGCCTTTTATACTAACTTAGTGAGCTTAAGGAAGTAGCTGACTTCTTGAAGATGAGTGTATTTAGATTGCAATGGTGATTTTAAAAGAGACAATACAAAACAAGAACATAGCCCCCCATTTACTTTCCTTTATGCTGAGAAACAGACTGTGTTGTCCTCCAGGTAGTTGGTATTTTCAAACAAACCAATATAATAACTACCCCAAAGCTGAGAGGAACTAACATGGGATGTGCCTTAGTTTCTTCCTATCCTGGCATGAACAGAGTTCTGCTGCAGCAGTGATGGATGGTGTTATTTAATGTTCACAAGACCAATATCAAAAAACATCCTGGTACCACCAGACATCGTGATGCTATCAAATATGGGGCAAGGAGGTTTTAAGAGTCTGTCTTGCCTCAGTAGATCAAACAGTGGGTAACTGATTCATCTACCATGTGAAGGCAAATGCAGTTTAGTCCCTGAGATCCCATCTCTGGTGGGGTCTACAACACAGGAAGTCCTCCCCCATTCACCAGAAGCTGGAGGAAGGGTCTCCAGCATCACCTTCTTCCCCACTCACCCCCTTCCAGGAAGGCACAACCTGTGCAGTTACTCTGTTGACTGGAATGGTTTCTGACATTTGGGCTGGGCTTAATTGCTGTCTTCTGAACAAACTTTGACTGAAGACAAGTCACTAAGTGTTAAAGGGTGCTCTAGACCTAAGCAAGATGTCTGATCCATCCAGCTCATAATATGAAGTCATAACCAACACCAGCAGCCACCACAGGGTACAGGACAGCTGTCATTTCCTATGCGGGCCAGATGAGGCATAAAGGCAGAAAAAGTGAGACACTGATAAGGACACAAAACAAGAAATAAATAGCTTTGTAATAATGACATCAGAAAAGTAAACATAAGTTCTAATTAATGTCCTTTCACTATGGTATCAGCTCATCAGACTTGTTAATTGTCGTTTTCCCTTACTAAGCAGCACCAGCACTTTCAGACTCTCCCAAATGTACAAATACAGTAATAACAGTTTGCAACTACTGTTCTTCGTGGACAGATATTATGTGTAAGTATTGATAAGTAGAAAAAAGTACATAACACAGGAACTATAGAACTAGCATTATTTCATGACTTGTTGTTTTGTATTGCTTTTACTTCAAAAACATTCCTCTAAAATCACCAGTGTAATCTAGAATATTACTTTATCCAGTAGAAATAAAGTGCAGTATTGCCATTTGAAGATGTGGGAGCTGTTTTGGTTTGTTTGTTTGTCTAGATCAGACTATCCCTGCATGGTAAAGTTACCAGACCAGCACTCCCCGTTAACTGCAGGAGCTGGATTCCTTCCCTTTTGCTAATCTTCAGCTTTCAGATTCCCAACTTCTGTGTTTGCCTATACTCTCCGAGAAGTTTGTTCTGGTCTTGACAGACCATCAGGTGACTTTGTTCTGAAGAATTTAGAAGTACTTAGTTGTTAAATGTATTTATATAAAGCACTTTGTGTAGGAGAGCAGGACTGGGGCAGGGAGAGCTGGCGTTGGCAGAATCTGCCCCGTTTTGCTGGAGGAGATGAAGGCTGCCTGTCTGCATGGCCAGAGGCGCCAGGGCAACCCGCTGACCTGGGTCCTCTTTTTAGGAGCAGGCACTGCTCTAATCCCCTTGGCTTTTGACTCTACTAATTTAAAAATTTTTTTTTTTTAGGCAATAAAATTCAGTTTTCTCAGCTGTACCCTTAGAGTAGTGCGATTCTGCAGGCAGTTAGCAATACCAGCTAAGTTCCTGCTACTGGAAGATGCTATAGGCTGCATACAATGTCAGAAAACTGAAGCCTTCAAACTACATTTTGTAGTTGGGAGTTATGTTGCTTAGACACCACACAAAAGTGATTCACTAGATGGCACACGCTCCAGCTCAGAGGTTCTTGAAGTTTTCGACAATTAGATTGCTTTGTTATGTTATCTTGATGGATAAACACTGGTATCATAACATAGATTTAGTAAGATGTGCTTTGGGATGAATAAAAATCTTATAGAAAAGATTACATTATAAGTTATTCCTCCCTTGCACTGCCAAAATTTTGAAAAGAAAAAGCAAACAAGCTACCATTGAAGGAAGACAGTATGAAAGATTTCTATCTGCTGTTGGGTTGGCCCTTAATTTTCCTGACTAAAAATGGTCTTCTCATAGTTACAGATTACCAGGCAACCACAAATGAGTTTGGTTCAAGATCCACTATAGTGAAGGAAAAAAAAAAAAAAAAAAAGACCAACCCAGCCTTAATCAGTCCCCTGCTTCCTGTAAGAATGAGCAGCCTGGTCTGGATACAGGGCACAGAAGGAGGGCAATGCAACCAGAGACCTTAACACGTATTTCACCTCAACCACATAATGTTATTGCTGTCAGAAAAAGATTTCTTCATACTCCTGGGGCAACAATCTGTTGTATACAGACCAGCAAGGTGGATTTGTCTGGGGCTTTTCTAAGATGGGAGCTTCCCGTTGGGAACAGATGTCATTGTGTTACATTGCCAGGCAGCATAAACAAGCAATGTGAACCAGGTTTATTTTCAGATTTCACTGTCACCAAATCTGGTACAGTGAATGAACTTTAGGTCTGGGAAAATGCAGCTGAGAGCACAGGTTACTTTCTCCAGTAGCTGTTCAGAAGCATTTGATTGCTTAATGATCTTTCAGCTCAAGAGTCAAACATTTCTTCATACATAAGCAAAAGTAGTTTTATATACTTGTCCAAGAGCATTCTTTTTTATTTTAAAAGAGCAGAGCACTCACCAAATCTGCACCTGTGGTTCCTCAGACTCCCTCCACCACCACACAAATGCATCCTTTACAAGGAGCTCTTGCATACAGCCAAGTGGATTCTTCCTCAGGTGTTTCGTACTATGGGAAATTAGGACTTCATTATACAGAAGGATTTAAAGCAAATAAAAACCCCAGGCTCATATCCAAACATTTCATTGTTGAATGATTTGCACAGAAACTAGCTTCAAAGACGGATATAGGAGGGCTAGGGGGACATATTCCTACTTCAGCCTGCTCAGTTCATGAGGTTTGTGGTTTTTTCTTTCTCTTTAAAAAAAGCAGCTGTAGCAGCAGGAAAGAAGCTTTTTAAAGCACTGTCAATCTCCATCCTGCTTCAGTCTAGCCTGTTGGGGAGGATTTGATAAATGCCATATTTGTCACCAAATCTCTGGGCCTTAAAGAACAAAGGGTAGACTCAAGAGTTAAACAAGGATTAGGAGACTCAACAAGTTTAAAATATCAGGAGCCATCAAGGATGAAAAAGACATCTTTTGAAGTACTCCTAGCAGGAGCGAGCAGAACCAAGACATACCAGTACCAGCCTAGCTGCCAATAAACACATTTGCAGATATTTAAACCTGTTGTAGAAGATAGAAACCTTCAACATACTTTGATGGTGAGTATATTCACTGCTCAGGTCATTCAGTATCTGACAAAAAGTAATGTCTGAGCAACTGACTCACCAGAAGACTCACAGCACCTCGTTGTTCAGGCATCTTGGAAGGTAGAAAGGTGAGACTCCTCCAAATGGCTTTTATGCGAAGGATCTCCAAGATTTCTTGTCTTCCCTTACTTACTTGTATACATAAGTGATTTTCAGGATCCCACCAGCTTTTTACCAATTAGTCTACAGCAAACTAAAGACTCACGTTCCTTTTTTCCCCCAGTTTCATACATATCCAAGTTCACCACTGGTTGCATTGCTATAGGAAGGAGCAAATGGGAACAGGCAATTTTTAAGCTAGTTACTGCCAAGAGAGAGGCCTGTGGAACTGTGTGGTCAAGGTGTCCAGCAAAGGCACCACACTTCCATTAGAAGCTTTCAGAGTCCACAAATCGATAAAATGGTCATGGTGAGGAAATCACTAAATATACTAAAAATTAAAACCAAAGCTGTTCAAAATTAACTGATCTAAATCTTAGAGTAACCTGAAATGTAGAATAACTTGATCTAGCACTACCATGCTAAACTGCAGAAGTAACAGTCACTTCTTGGCTCTTCTATTCCTATTTCCTTTTCAGGTAGATACTTGACACAAAGTTTGAGCTTGTGAAGACCCAATAAGGGTCTGCAATTTGAATTTTAATTCCTGTTACTCAGGATGTTGTTCATTAAGTAGCTTGCAAAGGATTCTCGGTGTTGGGTAATTTCTCTGGGTTCACGTCAAACATCCTAACAATCAATACCTTTGAAGATTGGCTAATTAGGCTTAGAGCAAATTACTATGGGGAAGAGCCCAGTAACTTTGGCACGGGAAAATCTACAGCTGTGATGTCATTAAGCACCATGAGAACTGCAACACTGGTTTCAACTTAAGGATGAAACCATGAATATGTATCTGTCAGAACCGCTGGTAAATGACTCATGGACATACAGTCAAGACACATTTACATTTAGGCCACTGCGCCCAGAAAACATTTTTGAGGAAAGCTTGTGGAAACACTACAAATTAGCCAGAAAATAAAGCTCAAATTCTGACACTTTCAAGACACAGTAAACCTGTCTTGAAAAATTATTTTGCATCATTAAGGAAAAGAATCAAGTCCCAGCAGTCAGCAGAATAAATAGTCACTACTTTTTGCACTTTAACAGTAGCTGGAACAATTAAATGTATTTTTTGTTTCAGCCCCTAAACAAGTAAATAGACTCCCTTCCCGAGTAATTACATACTTTGTAATCTCCTATAGCTTTTACTTTTCAGGAAGTAAAGCTGGAGGCACACATTCTGTTTTAACATCTACCATGACTTTTAACATCCATCCAGGTGTCAAATGGCTGGCTGCTTTTATTTACGATACATTTTAGAGATGAGAGTATTTTCTAATCAGTTGTTCGTGTTTTATTTAGGATGCACTCATGATGATTCCAGATATAAAATGAAAACGGTCTGTTTTGAAAGTACATTAAAAAAAAAGCTGCCACCAGCCATCGGATTACGAATTATTTTCTGAAGATTAAGTTCTCAGAAAACAAGTTCATTACGAACATTTAAAAACCTGAACTGTAACTTCTGAGGAAGCTGCACAGAAAATGGAGGTCAAACAGCATCACATCACATCTCACAAACAATAAGATTTACTTACACTTCAGCTTCTTTTCTGTCACGGGGTTGAAGACTGACAATTAAAAAAAAACGTTTCAACTATTTCTTTTTTAAAAAGTAAAAAACCCTGTAACAAATCAATCTAATGTCAAACAGGAAGATATATAAACATTTCAGCTTGTTAAGGTATTTCAGATGGCCTCCGGTAGACTACCAGTGGCAAGACTACAAGAATGTGTATGTCTCCCTACTGATTTATGCAAGAAAGGAAAGCAACCCAAGTTAGGAACATACCTTAGTAACACCAGCCATGCTTCAGGAACTATACTAAACACGGGTTCTGGCTGAAGGTAACTCAAGAAAACAGCTTGGAAGAGCTGCTGTGCTGCAGCTGGAGCATTACCCCTAAGCCAGGTTTGGAAGGCAAAGCAAACCGATCCTTGCACAGGTTTCCCATGTATAGTGCAGAGGCAAGTTGAAGATAAATAATGCACTGAGAACCCTTTACACATGAACATTCTTGCACTTATCCTCAGACATACAGCCTCTGCTTCAGCTCTCCTGGACAGGAACATGGCACACCAGGCCCGCTTGAACGAAACAACCTTCCAAAGTGCAGACAGAGGTGCCCGGCACCCAGCTGGGGAAGCACCCAGCTACTACCACAAGGCTGGAGTACTCTGCTCTTGCCGCAGTACTGTGAAGGGAAAAACAGCGTCAGTGCCAAGAACGGTGATAAACTGCAGTAGTTAGATTAAACATTTATTTTTCATATATTCACAAAATCTTCACAAAAGTATTGAAACTCAAAAAGGAATTAGACTGGAGTCAAATACAGAGATGAAATGTACAAGACAAATGAGCAGGCAAACTAAAAGGTCTTGAAAGTATTTTACTTCCGATTGAAAAACGAACAGTTCAACTGTTCTGTTTAAATAAAGATTTGCAAGATATACAGTATTTTATGAATACAATGCTGGTCATTTGAGGCAATGTAAAATACCTCAATTTTTCCTTCATGCCTTTTTTTTTCTTTTTTTTTTCTTTTTTTTTTTTTTCTTTTAGAAAGATACTGTTTACCAAAAAGAAACTTGAGCAGTCCAGGAAAAGCTATTTTCCATTAAATTTATGAAAACCATAAATTGAGGCAAACCTAAGATTCCCAATGGAATCAAGATTATCTTCCCGCTACCACCACCTTAAAATTATCACATGCTTATTGGAACACTAATATCTGCACCCTAAGAGTACATTTGCTTTCAACGATGAGGGTGATTCTTTTAAAAACACTTCAGTGTGGTAAATGCGATACAGATCTTTGCAAGTATTAAGTTTTGGAACAGTTTTGCTAATAGCAGCTAACAATACTGGATTAATATAATTTATAAATAATTGTTCCCTAAGCGGTGAACGTAAGTCTACACATTCACAATAATCTAAAACAAAATAAATACTGTGATTATGCATAATGTGGTACAACTTTTACTAGTTTCTATGAACAAAAGCTCAACATCTTATTGATAAAATGGATCAAATTAAAATATGAATCTAAAAATCATAAAAAAAAAAAAATGTCAAATTAACATCACTTAAGCTTAGTGTTTGAGTAAATGTTCTAACTTCCCATATTTTTGGAATATACATTTTTTCCTTTTTGAAGTAAAACACTTTAACACATTGAAAATGTTTATTAATTTAAGTGATGACATCAGTTCTGGTCTTATTTTAGCACTGTTTTAAAATCATTGCACTCATTAGTACCCATTAAAGGTCAGGTTGGTCTGTTGTATTCCAGAAACATATTCAAAAAGTTTCTAAAAGCTAATAGTACTTTTTATAAAAGCATCATCTCCAGAACAGCTGCATTAAATACAGCCACGTACGCCCAGTACAGACTTTCCTCTTTAAAGAAATATGTGAAAGTAAATGCCACTCAACTTCCTACCGCTGAAGTGTCCCAACTCCTGTTCCAAGCTATGCCTGTGAGTGTAGCTACACATTTAATTTGCTTTCATGGATCAAAGTTACTGCAACGCAGGCTTGCAATGCGACTGAACCAGACAGATGCGGAGCTTCAGTTGAATGGTTACTAGGTCAATGAAGAAATACTATGACATATGAAAGGTTTGGGTCTTTAAGGCAATACAAAATGTATTTCATTATTTGAAGTTGTTTTGGTTTGGTTTTTTTTAAATAATTGAGTGTAAATATAAAAATGCCTAAGAGGGAAGTGAGGAAAAAAATATTTTAATTGTAAAGTTTACTTAAAGCTTCAACAGTTATCATCTCCTACAGGAGTTAGCAAAAATATAAAAGACAAAAGAACCCAGACCTGGAAAGGGGAAGGAAGGCACAAACAAAGAAGCGTGGGATTAAAGCAGCCCGGGAATGCAAAGGGCTATAACAAACTGCGATTTGTTGGTTTTTTTTAACCAAAGAAAAGAAGAAGAAAACAAATCACCACCAACAACCAAACAGAAAAACCCCAAGTGGCTTTATATTTCTTTTAAAAAAAGAAAGGGTCAGGGAGAGACCACTAAGGGGAGGAAGAGGAGGATGCAGCTGTAAAACCCCATTGCCTGAAACAATGGCACTCTAGAAAACAAGGTGAGGTCAATTCTCCGAGGTGACAAGCTCAGCGTCTACACAAAGTACACATACACTTTACACAAATGAAAACTTCATTTGCCACCATAAGCTTTTCTTTCAGAGGAACCGCTTCTGCAGATCAAATGTTCTATCAAATCTTTTAAATGCCAAGAAAAGAAATTCTGAGCAATATAACTAGTAACGTCTCTTTATATGGATGTTAAGATGACAATTCAGATTATCTTCCAAACTAATCCTGAGAAAAATTTATGTTTACAATTTAAACAGTAATGTTATGTAAAAAGTATTAACAAATCCACTATTACAAATGTCAGTTTTCCTATATGGTCATCTATATATACACAATAAAATGGTAAGTATATGCAAAAATAATAAAAAAATCATGCACAAATTACTTTCACCTTTAAAGGCTGGGTTTCCCTCAAAATGCAATTTTTTGCCTTTTTTTTCCTATTTTTTGTGTTTTATTTGTTTGTTACCACCCCCTAGACACACTGAGTACTACCTCTACAGGTCAGCATGAGCTGATGGGAAATACATTTAATTTACATTCAAGCTTTTATATCCTAAATGACCCTGTTGGAGCATATGACTTATCAAATGAGCAGCCTGTTTCCTCTTTATTTTAAAAAAAATTCTTTTAAAATTTTTTCTTTTTTTCCTTTTTTTTTTTTTTTAAATTTTTTATTTTTTTTTTTTTTTTTTTTTTTTGCAGTGATCAATCTTCATGATCCGTTCCGTGGCGAGCTGGGAAAAAAAATGCAGTTGCTAATCAATGTCTGAACAGTCTGAAGCTCCGGAAGAGATCCAAGGAGTCACTATCAAACTATCCTGTAGCATGAGATCATTGCACACAGAAGAACAGTCATAAAATAGGCAACTATCTACAAAGGTCTGAAAGAGCCGCATCCCTCTTGTGTTTCCTCTTTTTGCCGTGGAAAAACTGATGTGATTTGCTGCCTTGATGTTGTTTGTTTGTGACTGAGGTACCGTGGCTTGAGTTTGTTGGACCTTGGAAGCCTTTGTTAGAAGAGCGAAATAACCGTGCAGATCCATGCTGTGAAAGAAAGAGAACATGGTCAATCCGTGCTAAAAAGAAAAAAGCGCAGCAATTCCACAGCCCTGTTTCTGGATAACGAGGACATTAACTCCTGAAAGCGTTACACTTGAAAAACCTGATATGGTGGAAAAGCCCGGCCGTGGCTCAGCTGGCAGCACAGCACCAACAATCCTGCATTTTGGTGGTTGCAAACAAATGTTCATCTCTAGACCCAATGCCATGCAGAGCACTTTGGATTTTGAAAAGGATAGAACTGTTCCATTGCTCTCATTTTGCAACCACCAAAGAAGTATTTTACAGAAACAGAAATCCATAATCCAAGGGAACAGATGAAGACTGCTCAAATTGCATCCTCTCTGCAAAAATAAGATAACATTCTTAGGACTAAATTTATACCATGTCTTTTTACAGACCTAGTGTATCTCAGATTGTGCATATTCGCATTCTAGCACCAGAATTAGCTCTGCGCAATAACGCAAACCTACATCCACGGTATGTCCATGGCCTCGTGTGTAAACTGTCTCGTTACTAGCTAGAGACAGATCTTCAGCAAGTAGGAGGCAAGTCTTCAGAACTACTCTGCAGGAATGATATTCCAAGAGATTCCAGACTATTTTTCATGCATTACAGAAGTCCTAAATTCTGAAAGAGTATAAAAATTTAAACTGCATATATCCAAAGTATACTGTATATAGAGGCGTATACTATTTCCAGATTACTGAGTTGTCATAGAAGCATTCCTCAACATGAGAAATCCCCTACATCCCCATCATAAAGATATTTGTCTTTAGGGGGAAATGGGAGGGAATTTCATGTATCAGCAAGGAAACTTCATCTCCCTTAATGAAAGGCAGTTCAACAAGTATCAACAGCTAACAGCAGCCAGTCACAACTTCAAGCACACATTTTTGCTAACTGAATTTCAGTTAAGTGCAGGCAAGTCTCGTTAATTCTCAAATTCTGCAGTAAAGACTGGGCCGACATGCTCATTGTAAAAAGGAAATGGGTGCAACATAGCTGTATACTTCTGGCAAATCTAGATCTCCCAAAATAAAGTCAATCCAATTTCATATGTTTTGAGGCTGGAAAATCCACTGTTCAAACTCATCTGTGTAAGCTCAACAGAGAACCAGGTGATTTTAGATACAATCAGAACTCAAAGCTTTTTAGTGGGGTAAAGAGGAGGTGAAAAACACAGCGTTTCCTTTCCAGAACAAGCTACCCTTCCAGGGAGGACATGTGTAATTATATATACAGTTGCTGTTTTCAAACATTTCACAAACCTGAGATTTGTTCGTGTTGCTGGATGTATTGGCTGTTTGGCTATTTTGTGTTTTCCCACTTGACTGGGAGGATTCCAGTGACACTTCTTGTGACCCCACTCTGTTTGTGGTAGACTGACGACAACTCAATTGTTTAGAGGTTTTGCAAGGTGTTCCATCAGAATCCTTTGGGAAAATGTACAGTATTAGTGAGTTTTTCTACACGTGAATTTTCCCTTAAAAATAATGCTGGCAGTGGACAAAACTTAAAATGCGTTTATTTTATTAGATATTAAAATTCTTTCAATCCAGAAGTCTTACTGAGTAAAATGGACAGATTTATAAATGTATTGATGCATGATTCCGATTTTGGGATTTGCCTTTTATTTTTTAATACAATTCCCAAATGGATTGTTTTTTTAAGGTTTGGGGGTTTTTGTAAAGCATATGGCTTAGGACTAGCAGACTTTTTTTTTTTTTTTTTTGAAACAGTTTTCCCAGAGAAAACAGGGCTCCATAACTTTGTAGCTACTGTGTTCACTCCCTAAGTGTGTTGTGTCAAAAACACACCGCAACTTACAGGTGTAGAAATTGCATAAGAGAGAACATCTTATGCAAGCTAGGATTCTGGATGAAATAACTAACTAGGATTCTGAACTTTCAAAATGTATTCTGTGGCAGCACAAATCAGGAAAAAACCCAAAGAAACCGAAAAAGCAAAATCGGAAAACCTCCAGTACTTACTACATCACTAGAGCTGGACAGTGTAGACGAGGATGATGATAAAGGACCTGACGAAGAATTTGAAGAATGTTTACTAAGTGTTTCTGAAGTTTTATTTCTAGGTTTTCCCAGTGCTTCATTCTCTTCAGCAAGATTATTGTTGCATTTGTCTAGCTGCTGATTATCTACTATCAAGGTTACTCCATTACCTATTAGAAACAAAACAGAAGCATCACCACATATTACCTGCTAAAATATGCTGGGGTTTGTTGGGTTTTGGTGGCTTTTTTAATATACCAACTCAAGTATTATGTATCTATTATATCCACCAAGACATGTACAGACATCTGCACATGTACATACTTTTAATCCACGCAGACACACGTGCGCGTGCGTTTGTGCATATATACTGCATGCAACACCTCGCGGAGGGCGTGGTGGCTTCCTGGCAAGATCCATTAATGTACTTGATGAAAACCACCAAGCATTACCCATAGTTCAAGATGGAAATTGGAGAGGTAAGACATGGAAGAAGGTAGTAAACAAAATTCAGATGTGCTGCTTAAGATTGTTTCATGACACTCTTCAACAGCACTCAGATACCAAGGTTTAAATTCTGTTCCTGTATGTCCAATATCCAGCAACTCCCATTTTTCTTCTGCTGGAGCTGCTAGGGCCTAAGAACTCCAAATGAGTCTGGTTGCTTTGTGTGATACCCTGCACTGAAAATACAAGATACAACACTCATATCTCACTAACTTCTACCTTACCGAGAGGGACTGAGCGTCAGATAAAACATGAACGGCCCAGAAGCCCATTCAATTTACAAGGACAGGGAGGGAAGTCACTAACAAAAGCTTTAAAAACAAATAAACAAAATCCCAACCTAGCCTAAAGACAGGGTAGTTGTGCCGTCTTCTCTGATTTATTCCTAACAAGAGAAGACCTCTAGTAAGCAACACTAAAATTAAGAGGAGAGTATTCAAGTTAATTTAATTCCAGCCAGCAGATACACCTCTATCATGAGGGTGGCAACTGACTGGTGACATCAGAAGTTGGGCAATGAAAATAAAGATGATTTTAAAAGGCACTTTCAGCAAGCTTTCTGGCTAGCTTTTGTGTGTTTCCATTCGTTAGTAACAAGAATTATGATTGGTATTTCAGGGGTTTTCTGTTTAAAAGACTTACACCACTTACATGGACAACCCTGGTTTAAATATTGCTTCCATACACATACAGTATGTTAAGCTTTAAAATGAAAAATAAAAGAACAACAGAAGGTAAGGATTTAAATTTAAACTAGCATTCCCAGTAATTCTTCTTAAAACCTTGTCCACATTGAAAGGACAAAGGAAGTTTGACTGTAACAGCATGTGTAATTTAAACTGAAAGTTTTCCAAAAGCCTCCTTTCGCAAGCCAGCACCCTTACAGACCTCTGTGCCTGGCCAGATCTCTCAGAGCAGGATAAGGATGTGGTATGGCCTTTTTACTCTTGTACAATTCTAAATGTTCTGGATGAGAACAAAGTCCATCACTAATGAGCAAAGAAGTAAATTCATATTAAGATAGATACATTGCTTTACACCAGGTGAAAGCAACAACAAAATCTGTATGATCAAAATACACGAGAGGTTTCCCTCGATCAGCCAAGCTTAGTCAAAACTCACCATTACATGAAGACTCTGTCCTACTTTGCATTCCCCACTGCTTCGATATCCAATCTCTGTACGTGGCCACTTCTTGCGTTACTCTAATTATTCTACCCAATATACTGTAAACCAGGAAAAAACCAAAACCATCACCACAATTAAATTTTAGACACACAAAACCAAAAGCAATTAATATCTGGGATTTAGATTCATAAAATTTACCTTTCCGTTTCATTGTTAGGATAATATTTAGCTATTGGGGAAACTGCATGGCTCAAAACAACATAGGCATAATCAAAAGCCTGTTTCACTTGCATGGCACCATAGGAACTCCTCCCAACATCATTACCTTAAAAGAAGAAGATAATTAAATAAATAAATAAGATTGAAACTGTGGTTTATCTCTTTTCAGGCAGGAGACAGTAGTATTTTTTTAAAATTGCCCTTAAATCCCAACTCACCGCCATCACCTCCTGTAGAATAGGATTAGTGAAGTATAAATATCTGACAGAGCTTGAAAGACCTATAGATATTTACATGCACAGAAGTCCAAAACAGCAATTCTCTGGGAAAAAGTGCAATGCATGCAGATTAAAAAAAAAAAAAAAATTCCTGTACTGCAGCTATCACACATACAATAGTACTGTCCTGGTGACATTTTTCTAGATCAGAAATATCTTAACACTTTTCTGTGAATGGCACTTGACTCACCATCTCAGAGACCACCCATTGAAGTCAACAATCAACCCTGATGTAAAGGTAACAGTACAGAATGCAGCCACCCCATATTTATGTGACTTCACAGAACCCAAGAGGAGGGAGCGCACCAGAGCATACATGCACTGTAAAGTGCAACTGATACCGGCAAGCACAAGCTTAAAAGGGACCAGATGTACACACAGGTACATCTAGCCCGTGCTCACACGCACGTGACAGCTGTTTGGCGTGCCTCCTCATGCCCTGCCACTGGGTGACATGGAAACTTTTGCCAGGAATGCGTCTTAAAGAAAATCATTGTGTTCCGAGTGCCTCTTGTGTTCATGGACATGAATGAGGTGTTTCTGTCTGTTATTGGTGGTCACTCTACGCTGTTCTTCGATGTAACTCCTCTGGATTAAGCATTCCCCTAACTTTTTTCTTAGTCATTATGCTGAGACTTGGTTTATGAGGTTACCTGGCTGTAGCGGATCTTCAATATACAGCATTGATGGTCTGTAGCCATCCAGCATGCTTTTTTGCACTTCATCCTTCGCAACGTAAGAGCCACCATCTTTTATTCGGATTCCGGTCTTCAGATAGTTGAAGTGACGTCCATATAATTCAAAAAACTCTATTAAAAGAACACCATAGTTGGCATTGGGCATACAGGCATCTTCCCTGGGATGCAGCTAATAAAAAGAGAGAAAAAAAATCATTTTCTTAAGACTTCAAGTTTCGAGTGCCTTTAAGCGTTTTTTCACAGCAAACATGTCTAAATACAGTAACAAATCGTAATAAAACATAATATACAAAGTAAACGTACCGAAATACAGTATTTTCCCTTAATAAAGCAGTTTTGCATCTTTAAAATAAGATGCTCTCAAAACTTTCATGACATAATTACCTATTAAAAATCAGGCTGTCAAGTATTAATGTTTTTGTATTTGAACCTTTAGCTCAGTAAGTGAACTTTCAGCACTAATGGCAGCGTTCTTGTAAAAAAGCAAAGAGATCTGCACTTCCAAACCTGGGTTTGCGATAAAAACACAGTGCAACAGCAATACAAACAATCCCCTCTACCGTTAACTATGCAGCCCGGGAAATGGTGAACAAAACCAGTTCACAATTGTAACAGACACAAAACTTGACTTCCTTTTTTGCAGGAGCAAATGGAAATGCTATTAATCAATATAAGAAAAAATTGGGGTTGGGAGAGATTTTGGGTTCTTTCAAAAAGATATGCCCATTGCCTTCCCTTCATTTTTGTGCTTAGCAGGCAACTGTAATAGCATTCAGCAAACACCAAGCTCCAGTTCAAGGCTCAGGTTTAAAAGTAACTACAGTCTGGAAAAGTATAGACACACGCACACAGTTATACAACATCATTTGGTACAAGAAAAAGAACAAGGTTGATAGCCAGAACTCAGCTACTCGTATTTCTACAATATTTTTCTCCCCCAGGCACAACAATATAGATTTAGCTCATGCATTTTGTTCTTGTAGGTTTAAGAGAAAGTTGTAAAACATGTTTATCTGGTATCAGCTTAAAAACCCAGACAAGCAAGCCAAACTCCACTGCATTCATTAAAGCACCCACAGGGTGTATGGCCTGGAAAACTAGTGTTCCAAAGGACAGCTGCATCTAACACTAACGGGTGTAGCTTCTTCCAAATGAGCTACACAACAGTCAAGTTCTTTTACCATGAATGAAACATGTACCTGGTACCAATATACCAATGGATGTTCCAAACATCTCTAACAGCAAAAGCACCAGTACTGGAGAAAGAAAACAGGTGGGATGTGTCTATTTTTAAATGAAAAGGAGGCGCAAAACCACAAATAGGATCACATAAATGATTAAATTTAAGGATCGATTAAATTCCTTCTTAGCGTGTCTTGAGGGACATGGTTTAGGGACCCCGGCCATGCAGGGTGAATGGTTGGACTGAATGATCTTAAAGATCAATTCCAACCAAATGATTCTGTGATTCTTTAGTGTCCTTTCGCACCGACAGCATCAACAGATGTCCTTAAGCTTACCTGAAGGAAACTGACGGCCATTAAAAAAAGACTGTAAGAACCGATTCCACCTGTAAATACTTCATTAAGGTCCCTCTGCAACAGGAACTGTTTCAATACTAAAACTAGATAGGGTAAAACAGGATATTTCTGAAAGAGAAAAACAAACGTGTCAGGACACTGTGACGCAGGTATACAATGACGTGAAGAAAGCATATTGAAGCTACCTCTTACATGAAGTCTCAAAGCTAAGTATAATTCTAACTCATTACTTTTAGTAACAGGGGAGAAGCCAAGTGTGCTGCCTGTGATCAATACAGTTATTTTACCTCTTCAGCTCTGGTGGCAGATATTATCAACAGAAAAAAGTTGTTACCTCTTAAAATCAGACTGATTTTGTTTGAATATATAAAGACACTTGCTTTTCTCATAGAAGCGAAGAGGAAAGCAAAGAACGAATTATGGAGGTATCCACGTCTGTTACAAAACCTTCCTACTCCCGCACTGATACCCCAAGCGGCCTGAGACTTCTGTCCCGTAAGCACTTCAGATGCCCAGAGTTCAAAACAGTCCTTCAAAATTACTACACCCAGGTAACATTTTCAAAGACGACAGATACTTACCCCTGGGTAACTGGTCCTTCAGTAGGTGTCTCCACATGGAGTCCCTTAGAGGTGTGCATGCACTGCACATGCGGAGAACATGGCCCTTTGGGACAGCAGTAGAGGCAGGGGCTATGCCTGCAGTCTGTACACCCCCTCACAGGGGAGGGGGCAAAGGAGGCTCAATAATATTACTCCTTTTATCAACAGAAATCTAAAAAGTTCCTTAGTGACAGAGATGTCGAACATGGTATCTGTGATCGCAACAGATTAACAGGAAAGAAGAGCTTCTCCAAGAACTTTTCTGCCTGAGTCTTATGGTAAGAATCGGGAGCCCTGTTTAACCAAAGATCCCAAGATCACTTTTTTGAACTGGTAAGAACTTAAAGGCACAAGCTGAAATGTTGAATGTTGGTATATACCAAAATTCAAAGACAGCATTTTTCTCAGAAAATTGCAAACCCTTAATCAAGGTTTCAGCTGCCTCAGCCCGCCAAAATAAGCTGGATGAAGAGAAATAGGCATTTCCAAGGGTAATACTGAACATGACACCTCAGTCAGGTATTCAAAGTTACGTGGGATGCAATAGGACCCTCCACAGTAGGGTACCCATTCCCCGCTGGGTGTCAGGTCCAAGTGTCACCTCTCCCCACCACACCAGGCCCAGCTGCCCATGCACAAGGCCAGCTCTGGTGCAGCACAACTGCACAGCCTTGGCTTGGGCTGCTGGCAAAACAGCTGTGTGGGAAAGCACCATGTGGGAAGCCTTGTTGGGAGTCCCTCCACTCTGCTCGAGAGCTGCTTTTCATCTCAGCTGTTCCCCTTCGTGTCTGCCTGAACCATGCTGCTATGCGCTGATGCTGATCCTGCCCCTAATCCTGCTTCTAACCACTGACTTGGCATCCTCAGCCTTGATCTCCTCACTGGGGATTTGTCTAACAGCCACTGGCCAGACTATTGTCACCTGCTCTGCTCTGCTCTTCAGGCTCGGATACCATGGGGCTCCATCCCTGGCGAGCAAAGCCTCTGTCCCATGCCTGCCCGGCTACCACACACAGCTCCTGCTCTCTTCTTGGGGGTACAGCCTGCTCTCGCCATGCCCTGACCCAAGCCAAAGCCGCCTCTCCAAAGGGTTACAAATAACCGAGGCAACAGGAACATGCTAACTGTACCCTGTTTTTAAGCACACAAAAATGCCTTCAGGCTGTCAAGAGAAGACTACCTCCTATTCTGAAATTAAGAAACACATAACCAATTTTGGGCAAGTATGCAGGGCTTTATGGACTTAGCTAAAAGTAAATTTATATGTGGAGCGTAACAGAAGTACAGCCCCTGCGCTGTGGCAGAAAACCACGTACCTGTCCACCACAAGGCAATGCAGCAAGGCACAGGACGTAAAACTGAAGCTAGCTACCAAATTCCAGGTAGGCTTCTACAACAAAGAATCTGGGCATCTTCTTTCCCCAATACGGAGCTACATGGCACAAAACCATCAGTCTTGATTTAGCAGCAAACGGCTGGCCAACACAATCGGAAGAGGTTGAAAGAAGAAAGGTCTCCAAAGCCCCCCCACCCTCCTACTCCGAAAGTGAGTGCAAAACGCCTCATCAGCACAAGGTTTAAATAAGCACACTGGTGAGACTACGCAGACAAGAACCCAGACCGCTCTACTGAAACTAAGGACAGAGTTTTTTTCTCCTGTGTCCTTCTACAGGTTACAGAAATAGTCACTGTACAAGCAAATTGAGCTATTTTCATACTTGCTACTAACATACATTAAGGAACTGAAGATTAACAAGTTGAAGGCCACACATCAACTCAGCAGCAATTGAAAATCCCTCCAAATTTAGAAGACTTCTTGCAATTCAATGACACTGTTAAAGCAGATGTACATGACTTCTAACCCTTATGACTGAAAGTGAAGTGCTTGATTTATTCAGATTTATGGAGTTGTCTGAAGTAGCTTTTCTTGTCTAGCTACTGAAATACTGCTGTCCATTAGTTTGGTTAAAAAAACAAAGCACTTAGTAGTAGAACATTAATACCTAAGCACTTGAGACTGAACTGCACTTCACGTCCCCAAGAAAAATTTTTTACTGCTTTTATGAGACATTTACTATGAGTGTCTAATGCAGTCAATAGGAGAAGGGAAGAAAAGGACAACAGTGTAACGATACTTCAAAACTTTAAATACAAAATCGCATTAAACCTAATGCAATGTTCCCATATATTACACAAAAATAACTGTAATGTCTCTATGATACAGGTATTAGTGACTCCCTCAATGTAATTTACTAAATTTAAGTTTTCTACTTAATTAGCATTTGTATGTTGGAACAATAGGCAGTCTAGAACAAGATTATTCCTACTTTCTCAGGAATGCGTGGTTATTCCTAATTTTAAGTCAAGGAACCACAGTTGGAAGAGCAGGACATTTAAGACAGGTATTAGTGCATTTTCCTTAGTCCTTGTTTCATTATAACTTTTCCATACTTCTTCTGTACATTTTACTATCTTCATGCCTTTTAGGGCATATAAGAACAAAAAATAACAAGAGTGTGAGAGAGTATCTCTAGTAAGGATGCAGTCAAAAGTAAAACAGAAAATCATACTAAGCCATCAAATAATCTGCTCTGTAGTTCTATTACAGTGTTGCCTAACCTTGATAAAATCTTTGATGAGCTGGGCTGCTTTGACACCGTTCTGTACATTAAAGCTTATATCAACTTTCACTTCAGTGAAGGAATCTGTCAGTTTAATAATAGGTACCTGCAAAACAAAGACAGATTAAGTCAATACAGATTTCCAAGGCACATTTGGTTTCATTCATGCTTATATGTACCTGTAAACCTGAAACATTTTATGAATTTGTAGAGAGAAGGCAGACAGAAAACTGGGCTCCTGTCTATTTATGAACTCACTCTCCTTGCCAGTCTATTTACATAAACTTCGCTTTTCTAACTCTTCAATGTTATTTTCAATTTACCATTGTGTATCAAACTTAACACTTCAAAGTGGTTTATTTTAAATTGTCAATTCCTGGTACAGAAGCATAGTTCTAGTGAGAAAAACTAACACCAGAGGGAGACAAATGCTTAAGAAATAAATGGTAATAGACAGATACTCTTAAGAAAAGACACACTCATGTTCATTGTGGGTCACTGATTCCTCATCAAATTATCTCCAACAAGAAGTGCAAGTTATTGAGAGCAATCTGACATACCTCCATATGAGTAGTTTCCAAATTACCTCTCTACTAATAATAGCCAACAATTAGAAACCTGTTTAAGCCCCAGCACTCTTACATACTCTTACAATTAGCAAAGACAGAAAGTTACCATCCTATCCTGCACAAGAGGTAACAACATATATTTCTACAAGGCTGTACTTACTACTTCTATGTGAAAATGTATTAGGTATGCTTACTTGCAATAAGAAAAAATACATACTTTACTTATGTAAGACCTCAGTCCATAAGTTCACAAGTGTAATCACATTACTTCACAACAATGACTAGTATAACCTCACTTAAAAGCAAGTGTATGTTGTGCAGTATGGAAAATCAGCTAATGTTCCCCAACAGAAGAAATCCTTCTGTTGGAGCATCGTCAATTATTCTGTCAGTAATAACACCAGTACTAAATAAAAAGGTTCTAATTGTTCTATTTCTAAGTTATATATAAAAGAGTTTCTGCTTACGGAAATTGATCCTTTTAAACAAGATCTTTCTTTGATTAGAAATTTAGCTTAGAACAAGGAAATACCGTCTTCCCCCAAACTTACAGTTGCTTTATCTAAAACCTTCACGGAGTTTTCATCTGCTACATTGTGCTTTCTAAGAGCTTCTTCCAGGGTCCAAAGTGGTAATGTCTCCCATTTTCCAAACACAACTAAATCATATCACTGAAATGGAAAGAAAATATACATTATTCAAATTAAAAGACCATACACTTAAAAGATAAACAACTGACATTCACACATAACTAGAATAAAGCTGATGGAATGTAGCTTAACCAAATAATTTATTCTTAATTTTCTGAGGAAAGGAGTGGCATTGAACTCTTACACTTGGGGAAACACAGAACATTTCAGGTTACCAAGGGGAGGGGACATCTACACACACAAATTAATTGGGCTCCAAAGCCCAAGATTAGTCTCCTCAGGCCACAGTCAGCAGAGAGGGATCAGCTTCTCCAGAGTAATTCAGAACAAGAAATTAACTTGTCCATCACCACCTTTGGGCTGTATTAATCAGTAACGCCGATTTAACAGCCTGTCACTGAAAGGGAAAGTCCTGTTCCCCATCCCTCTACTCCCAGATGCATGGCCCTGCCTCCTCCCTTGCTCTAGGTCTGCTGTTTGTCTAATCCACAGCAAATCAATTCAACATATTAATGGGCCTAGCAGAAAACGACTTCCCCCCCTGAAAAAAGCCTCAAAACATTCTGGGATAATTTCCTGTCTCTCTGCACCTTGTTGGTTTTCTGGGTGACCAGAACCAGCAGGCACATGGTAAGCTGCTGGCCTGTAGTGCCAAGACAGGCAGAAGGGAACGAGAGAGCAAAATGTGGCAAGTTTGACTTCAGGAAGCAACAAGCTGTTAATAAGATTAAAGCATCTAATTAACATCACTCATCAACTCAGTTCCTTGAAGAGGTGTCTCCATCCTGCTATACTTCCTCCCTATGCACTTACACATCCATTCGACTACACAGAGAGCTGACACCCTAATTCAATGCCTAAACTCAAATTCAGAAGTTCCAAGCTGAAGCCAGTGTTGGCTGCTGTGAGATTCTGAGCCTTTTCCTCTTTGCTCCTCAACTTCTTTGGGCAAAAAGGAATCTCTGATAGAGGCAACAGGGAATTAACTGCCAACATGCAAATGCTGGTTATTTTGAAAGTTTGCCAAGTACAGCCACAGGAAGGTTTTCTGTGGGTTTATGTACTGTGTTAAGTATCTGTATTTGTTCTTCCCCAAAACTCACTGAACAAACATGTAGGAAAGGCAATATATGAAATCAAATTGACAACAGCAAGCATTTTTGTTACATCAGCTTCAAAACGGTCAAGCAAATGTAGTAAAGAACTGTTGCTATCAGTCATGCAGATAGGAATCTCTCGCATTATCAGCATCCAATCAAGTTTAATCAAACCTATTTAAAATCCATGAAAAAAAGGCCAAGAACAAGGGCAAGTGTGAAAACAATGTGTGTTTGTACACCTTACTTCTGACTTTCCAACCAGAAACTGAGCAATTCAGCTTGCCTGCAACTCCTTAGACTAAAGGAGATTCTGCAGCATTTCTCAGATACTTTCTTTTTCAAAGAGACAAGACAAGGACTCAGGTATCCATCACTTGCAGTCAGTACTAGATACTAATTCCTCATGTTCCCAAAGTATGGAACTCAATTCAAGGGTCAGCCTCAGACTTAAGCTATTTAAGCGTATTTATCCCCTGCAACCATTTAAGCCTTTAATTCTAGTTCTATTGAACTGTCAAAAATACTTACACCTTCTACACAGAAGAAACCAATATCACTAGTAATAACTTTCTTTATGAAAACCAGTAATATATTGGAAAGGTAGATGTTCACTATTGGACAGATTTCACAAAGAAGGCTGAAAGAAAAAAGTTCTGTATATAATCTTTTCTCTTCAATGCTAACTTAACAAGGTAATGTTAAATGTTTCAATTTAATTGTCTGTGGAGATAAAATCTAGCTTTTCTTTTAAGGCCAGCTTCTTATTTTGGTTCAATCATTTAATGAAGCTAAATGACAAATTAAGCCTTTTTTTGACACCATGGTAATACAGACCTTTTACCAGTACATGCAAAATCTATATATACACACATATATTATAGTTAATAGTCTTAATTGCTGTATTTCTGTACACTTTTCAGAGTATTAATACACTTAACACTTTCTTAAATTAACAAGTCTACACACGAGTAACACGGATATGGGGAGATCAGATAAATCACCACAGGAGTACAGGTTCAACAGGCTAGCTTTTCTCTTGTAGGGAATTTACACTGAAAAATTACTAACCTGGTAGGTAAATATAAACCAGTTTTAAAACTTCCAAATATCTGCACCTGAAACACAAAACCAGGATATTAGAAAAAATTTTCAGGCTTCAGAAGACAAGTTCCTATTAAGTTGCTTGTAAAGGCTGGTTATTGCTACCCTCCATTGGCAGGTTTTGGTATTGCAAATACAGGCACATTCTGAACAGCACTCTTTTGCACTAAGGCATTTGCATCTTCAACGTAGTATAAACAGTTAATTTTCACTGTTATTACCACAAAACATTAATAACTTTTTGACTTTTCTATGACAAAACCTTGTTTGTAATGTAAAATTTTCACCATGACCAAATTGGCAAAAACCCATAACCCAAAAGATTTAAAAATACTTAAGAATGGCAGAACGTAAACCCCCCCGAGTATCAGTTCAATTTATTTTTACTTTCAGATTGCCTTCAGTTTTTAAACACATTTTCTAAGTTTAATATATTTCTGTTGCTTTGCATATAATAGACCGTGATCCAATTCTTTTCTGAATTACAGAGCAAGTAGCACAACTCTGTTTTTATCTGCTTAAACAAAAGAAGTTCCAGAAAGTTTCACATCCCACAGATTTAGTTTATTATGCTGGATTTTTACTAGCACTGGAGGTTTAAATAATCAGGTCTCCACTGTCAGCTGTCCAAAACCATGTTCTCATTAACTTAGCCAAGGCTCGCAGCGAGGCTGGACTCATGCGCTAAGTCTCAAAGTGGGGGACTGGTGAGACTTCAAAGTAAAAAAAAAGTCTACATATTTGGACTAATTTTCAACCAGACTGCCTTCTGATGTGCTTCCTGGAGCCACCTTACAGACTTGCCTATTCTGCTTCAACGAGTCTCATACAGGAGCTTCATTGCCACCTATTTGCATGTCAAGTGACCCACTTATGTTTTTTTCTCTTTGAGATAAGAAAAAGGGGGAGAGTAGAAAAGATTATGTTTTGCAAGTAAGTGTCTTGATACTTTAGTAGACTAAGAAGCAGTATGAGTTCTCTTTATTATTTAGTATCACTTCACTCTTTTTACCCCCTTGCTCCCACCTCCAACAAAAAGCATGTGCTGTCAGCAAATATAATGTTGAAAGTTCATAGCTTCTCAAACTAGGAAAGACTGCAAGAGATGCCACAGAACTAGCGTCAATATTGTTCTAGATTGTGACAGAAGCATAACAGCATCCCAAAGCTAAGAATGTAATACTAATAATTACTACTATTTTTAATCCAGGATAGTAATAATAAAAGCATCCCCTGTGAAACTCTTTGGGTTCAGTCAAACCAGGATTTATTTGGCCACCAAAAATGTCTGAAAAGTGATTTCGCACAATAAAACAACCACTGATGGGGTCAAAAAAACCTAAATGTGCTTTTGAGTTATCAAACAAAATAGTGTGTTCAGCTGAGCAGCAAAGAGAGCCTTTATTGAAAAAACAACCCTGAAGGTATTAATAAACTTACTGATACAACATATATGACCTTTACCGAAAGGAATGAGACAGCATCTGCTGTTGTACAATAATTTGGAGTAAGAGAAACACTGAATTATTACAGAAGACACCCACACCCACACTTTAATCCCTTTCTCATCAAATCTGGAAAGATGCAAGAAGAAGAGTGGGGAAATCAGAGCAGAAGTTTTAAAGGATTTTGATTTATTATGGAATCTGAATTTAAACTGTTTAAACTCTGCAGCTAAGTACATACTTAAAACATCCCAAATACAGGACACTATTAGGACTTGAGAGATGTGACCATTAATTGTTTTGTGTGCCAACACTGCCAATTATGCTTTAATTCTGTGTGGACAGAAATGTATTTGCATTTGTAACTTCAGACTTCACAGTGCTGTAATGGACTGCTCCTACTGCCGTATGTTATTGTTACTATTTATCCTGCATTTCTGCAAACTTGTTCATATGAAACTCTGAAGTTCCTGAACGAGCTGTAGTTATGGTATGTGTCCAAATATGTCCTCACTATGCAGAACAGAACTTAGAAACTCACAAAAGCTTGGATAGTCGTTGCTACCAAAATCCCCCCATCAAAACAGAAAAATCTATCTGCAGCCAATTTAAATTTCCCTTTCTTCTGTATCACTAAGTAGAATTTTCTGAAGATTGTCAAACTAAATAGAGCTTGCCTTTCTACTTCCATTCCCAGTCATAGTATTTACTAACTGAAGCGCGTGAAGTATGCAACTTTACCACTTTTCAGGTCTAAGAGGCCACACGATCGACATGCAGCTGAGGACATTATGACAAATGAATCCTAAATTCCACTGTATAAGTACTTATTGTGCCATAGTCAAATTTTCGTATTCAACTGATCAAAAAACTTTGACTTAAAATGCTTTTGTTTAATGTTTTGGGTTATTCAGTTTCAGTGTAATTAAAGCATTTCTTATGGTCAGAGTCTTGCTGATGCCAAGAACAGTTCTCACTTACTAGGAATGTTTCCTTCTAAGCACATTCCCTTGAGTAAGACAGCAAATGACACAATTGCTAACTTCTATAAATAAAGTAACAGTTTAGGATACCTAGTTTTAAACCCCCTCCATCTGCTTTTTCAGTCTTTTCCTAAGTAGAACAGGAAAGAAAAAAAGAAAGAAGTATGTGCAGACACATTCCACACACTCTCTATACATTTAGACGCATGAAACCTGATTTTCCTTTTCTTGGTAACCAATTTTTACAGGGTACGTCTTACCCATGTGTTTAGTGAGAAACTACAAACTAAATGTGTATGTTTAACTTACAAGTTTATTTTAGCTGGATTTGCTACATCTGTGACTCAAAATGAACAGCTTAAACATTAACTTATCGCTTTACGCTACAGCTAAAGCTGAGGACATTGGACCAGATAACACTCCACCTTCTCAGAGCATGTATTCAAAACTTAAATCTTACAAGTAGTTAAACCAACGCAGATTTACAAAAGGTTACTGATTAACTCAGCTGAAAAATGAGAACAAAGACTGTCAAAGCTGAACACAGTTGAGTTCAGCAGTTCAGTTCCCAAGCAGATCTGTAAAGTATTAGTAAAATAACATTACAGTAATTTCCAGATTATAGCCTGGCATGCTGTTGTCACCATGCAGTTCCCTTCTAGCCTCCAGAGAATGAAGGGCATACAAGAGAAGAATTCTTCCTCGACGTAACAACAGCAGACAAAGTGCAGAGTTAGGCTTTGAAGAGCAGCTACTGACCTCAGAACCAGGAACTGGCATGCTCTTGCTCTCTAACATTTTCATGAACAGCAGAGGAAGATGGTCATGGTAGTTTTAACTGGCACTAACTGAAAAATGGACTTCAGTTTTCAACTGCATGGTGTGTGCATCCTCTCAGTCACATTCCAGCTAAGCCCAGTAATCAGCTGTCACTTGTGGTAGGGCTTGTAATTTGCTCCCCCTTCTTAAACAGACTATAGCTACAAAAAGCAGTTTCAGTAGCTTAAAGAAAGACTATTTTCTTGAGGCCCCAAAGTCATATGTGTCTATATATATTTAAAATTTATTTTTAATACAAAAGACCTAGCTTTTACAGTCTGTCCTACAGAGTATCTCTGGAAGCACTTGACTCTTACGGCCCATTCCATGTGTTAGTGGTTACAAAGAAAGATCCTCTGGTAAGAAATCCATTCACACCATCACACTAGTTAAGCTGCAGCACACAAACTTGTCTAGGAAATACTGGCATCTTCTCTAGGCTGAAGCAACCAGTTATTTTGGTGAAATCCCCCACAAGACTACAGGACTTTGGCAGGATGTACTATAGCAAGCACTGCTTCATACTTGCACTGTTTCCTATGCTATAGCCTGTCAAACTGGCAGCCCACTACTCCTGCTCTTGATTAAGCTCTACAGCACTGTTCCACCAGGTTAGGGAAAGCTATACACCATGTGTGAGATATGCTGAAGTCTCTTACACACTTCCACTGGAAAGGACACGTGTGGTACTGACTCTATCAACTCCCTATAACTGCACAAGGGTGGCTACCACTGAGCAGTGCTCCTTCCGTATTATACATCCCTAATACACGGTCCATAACATGGACCACCTTGAAAATGTGAGTGTATTTTACACACAAAACCACACAGCACATACATACAGCTTATACAGAATTCATATCCTGCCATATTCTGTCAATTTCTAAAACCACATTCCAAGAAACAGGTTAAGAAGATCTGAAATGAACAGGGGATTTAAGTCACTCATGTCAAAACACTATCTTTTACCATGGCAGGATCAAAGAGCGTTCCTTATACTAAAGATTCTGCTGTCTCAATTTGGCTTGCTATTTTCAGCATCTACAGGTAGACGACTACGGCTACAAATCTGCATTCTGGAAATAAACACCATGTTAGTAGAGGGATACAATTAAACTAGATTCAATTATGCTGAAAATCCAGCTGCATCCCCAATAAAACCATCTTGAGTTGTAAAAGCAACTTCTTTGGCTTCTCTTTAATCTAATCTTTATTAAAAAAGAAGCACAGCTCTGCATAGGAGAAACGCTCATTTCAACTGAATGAAGAACTAGCAAAAACTCGTCTTCAGCAGAAAGACTCGTCATAGATTTTAAGCTCAATACACAGATCTACAGACTTGTTTGTGCCTGTACAAAAAACTGGTTAAAACTTGTAAGATATGCCAACTGAGTTTAACAGCCCATTAAAAATAGCATGGTCTACATAATGTGGCACTGCTGGCATTCCACCTTAATAGACTTAGTCAAGACCAAAGGTCTTTACACTAGAAGCTCTGCTGCTAGCGAAGCTATGAGTTTCAGAAGAGGTTTTTTTAAACACAATACTTTACGAGCATGCATGCATGCCTGATATGTTCCCATTAATCTTAGTAAATAAATACTAATGAGACTAAATGTTGCCTTTCCTTCTAATTTTATGCCTTTTCTTTAACTATAGTAGGTCCAGCTTGTCTTTTTCCTATGCCTAATAGACCATGTTGACCTGTATTATTCTTGAAATAAAGATCTGCTCTCTCCTTTGTCCAGAAATCATTTAGGGTTTTTTTTAATACGGAAAAACAAACAGTATTTTCATTATTCAATACTTAACAAAGGCAACAGTCATAAAATGTTGCTTTCATATATTAACAGATAGAACAGTGTTATACTCACATCTGCATTCGGCCAGAGCTCTTTTATAACGTTTTCTATCCTGTTCACCACTTCCATCCGCATTCTCTCTTCTTCAGGTCTGGGAGACATATACTTATAAAAGTCAATGATTTCTTCATGAAGACTAAGGAAAGGAAAAAAAAACCAAAAACCAGACAGTCAGGAACAAACCCACAGGAGAATGAAATCTAATCAAACACACTTTTTAAGCTCTTAGTTACCTATTTAGTTAAGGGGCAGTTTAAGAGTAGCATGCAATTAAAAAAAAAAAATCCAGATTCACAACAGCTAATAACGTTTAGTGTCATGTTAGTGTCTTATGCCATAGCTCAATATTGCACTGCATTTGCTAAAAGTGGTGATGCAAATTTAAATCTAAGTGCCTTCAATTCACACTGAAAGTCACACTCTGTATTTTAATTCCGGTGTAAAGCAGAAACGGTGCAGTCCTCAACACTGAATGCAGCTGTAAGCTCCAAGTACACAGTTTGCAAAAATTTAAACAGGAGGTTTTCAGCCAACGCTTCCTCATCAGCCCCTTGGCACCAGCTAGGGAGTTTCAGGCACCAGTCTGTATTCAGCACCAGGCTTATAAAAAGCTGATAGTAATTGTGCCAGTACTAGAGCTAGAAAAACCACTTCTTTTATTGCTTAGAGAAGATGCATAAACAAAATATGCACTCTCCTCATAACAAGAAAATAAGTAGTACACATGCAGCAGTGGTGGCTCAGAAGAATAAGTGATTAGGCAGTTAACCCATAGATTTTACAGTTTACCACATTCCACATGCTTCTCACAGTCAGCAAGTTATGTTCAGATTGCCTATGATTAGAGCTGAGATAAAAATGTCTCCATACAGTGCCACAGGTTTCTATGCTTCTGTGAGATCATAAACAGATTGTTGTCTTGACTAACAATGTACTAAAAAAACCAGACAAAACCCTTTAATTCCAGCCACAGAGTAGCTAAATTAATTTCATTTGTTTCCTGCAATGACTGTTACAGTAATAGCTAGTTATTTTTTTTAAATATATTGTTTCTAGTTACCAAGTACAACTGCATCTCTCCTTAAAGCTCTGAGGGACCATCAGAAGAGAGCAATTTATTAAGAGCAAGCCCCTAGATGAGATGTGGAATCTAATACTTCCCCACTGCACACATTGAAATAAATCAAATGTTAATAACTGAGAGCTGTATACAGGTGTCAACAAAACAGATTAAAGTACCTGAAAGTTGTATTTAACAGTGTCGGCACAGGGACAGAACTCAAACCATCTGCATTATGCTCTTCAGTACTGCAGTGTTATAAACAATGCAAGCTTATTTATCTCAGAGACAGAGAAGTAAAATATTTACATTACTTTTCACTGAGCATTTATTGGAATGTCTCCTGCACAAATGCAAGGTGCTGTCCCCCTCCTCTCCCCGCCTTATCTCCACACTGGCACCAAGCCCTGTTCACGCACACCTCAGGTACCACCAGAATGTTCTGAACATACGGCTGCAATATTCATTCTGACAAATGCTGTTTGCAGCATTTATTTTGACATTGCTGGGAAATTTCCTACCTCCTCCTGCAGCTGCTTTCTTGCTTTTCCTTGGAAGCTTACAACCTGAGCTTAACATACACATTCCAAACCACCACTGCCATCCCTTACACAGGCACCAACTCCTCTGCCTTTGGCTTTCCAACCATATCCTGTTCCATAAACCTTCTTACAGCTATCCTGCCATTGCCAGAACTGAATTCAGGTAAGAAGTAAGCGATAAAGCACAAGTTGAGGACTCCAATAACCAAGTGCACCCTTGGACCCCACTGCCCATCACATGTACTGAATTGCTAATTTAGTCCCCATGCTCTTCACCATTAAGGTAGCATTCAAAACCAGGAGCAACAGGGAAAACAAGAAAAAACCCAATAATCAAACTCTAGCAAACACAAATTTTTTTCAACTGCAATTTGGTGAACCACCTTAGAGGAAGATCTGGGAGTTAGCCCAAGGCATCCCACCATGTCTAGCAAACTGTAGTTTCTTTGTGAGCTACACTGTGGGGAACTGATGAAGCAACACAGCCCCGTTTCTGCCTCTGCTCCTCTGGCCTAGCTGGAATAGGCTGGTTACAACCACAAGGCACAAGGTCTGCCCCAGAGCGATGTTTCTAGTTTTAGTGAGATTGAGAGCACGCACACACTGTGTGCCATGAGCAGTGGCACCAGGTTGTCTGAGGGCACTTAACGGCACAAGACACGCTGGGATAATACCGAGGGACTAACCCTGGGGAGAAATTCATGTATGGCACAACCCAAATCCATACTGGCCATCATTAGAGGGCCCAGCTGCTCCTGGGCTTCTGCTTTACAGGAGTTAATTGTTCTCCTGCCCCAGCAGAGAACTTTGAAAGAACACGGCAATCAGAAACGAAGTCCCCAAAGTGCACAAAGGGCCAAGCCATACAGAGACTGCAGTTCTCAGGGCACTTCTCTTTATTAACTCCACTGACACTCTTAATCAAGATAATTATATCAACTGGTGCATTCTTTAGAAGCGCATAAAATAAACATGTGTTGTCAGAACCAGATGTATTTCTTTTTCTGAACATAAATAACGTATGTCTGCATCTCTTTAAATGGGGTCCTCCTTAGGTAGTTACATACAGCTTTCTGGCAAAACAAAAAACTAAGCAGCATGGAAACACACAGAAACTTACACTACACATGCACTGAATGTTACTAAACAACGCAGAAGAAATTTCAACTTTTCCAATGACAGAAGAAAGGCTTAAGGACTACCTGAGAAAGTTCCCATCAGCACACCAGTTGGAAATACTACAGACCTATCTGTGTTTCACCCATGGCAAGACTCCATGCTGCCAGGACCGCCAGTGCTGCACAGAAACACAGTACGCAGAAGCCAAGCAGAAGCCATAAAAGCTCAAGACTACACCTGGAACCGTATATCCCTGCCCAGTGATGGCTGCTGCCAAGAAATAAGGGAATGATGACTTAAAGCCAAGACAAATGGAAGTAGCCGCATGCAGATTTCAGAGCAGTACAACATGACTTAGAGGCGTGACTTCAATTAACATGGAGTTAACTCAAGCTGTATTGAAAATTAAAACTCAAGGTTATTCACTGTCTTAATCAACATCTATTATAGTCCCTGTTTTTCAAAACAATTTGTTTGGATTAATAGAGTCTGTCTCCAAGAGTCTCTAGTGGAATTTTATATCTTCAGCCAAAATGAAGATTAAAGAGACTGAAAAGTTATTTTTGGCATCATAACAGTATTTTATTATTTAATGGTATTTCATTAGTTATTTTAGATAAAAGTCATTAAAAGGAAATTCGTTTTTAGAAGGAAATTACACTAAAATAAACCTGATTTCACTATGGAGAGGTATTTCATTTGTCTTTATAGCCACACCAACATCCAAGACCTACTTAGGATGCACAGAGAGAGTTCTCTGCATAGTTTACTGGTTTTATTCCAGTAGACAGCACTAAGGAAGTGGGTCTTTGTCCTGTACTTCAGGAAATCTTAACATGTGGGGAAAAGAAAAATAAAATATCTCTTGCACTTTCTCTGAGTATATTTTAAAACAAAGTACTATCTGCACCACACCCTGTTTTCAAGCCTGGTAAGCTGATTCCATCACAATTTCACAGACAGAAGAGAATTACAGAGAAGAGAAGCCACTAAATTTAGGGCATTATAGTGTCTGTTATGTTTACCCGACAGAGATAGTGGTACCTCATTAAAAAATAAATTATGGCTGCAAAAGCTGTAATACCAAGAAGGACTTCCCACTGCAACATCACCAAACAGCACCGCGAGGAAGGCCAGCCTGCTAGACTCAAGCCAACCAGGTGAAAAGCCACAGCTCTTGTGCAGATAAGAGTACTACGGAACACAGTGTGTTACCTCTCTTCCTTAGTTTGACCACACTTTACTTTATTTAGTGGCACAACTTGTGAGCTCTGAAAAACTAGCTTACACATATCCAAGTCATCATTATTCTGGAGTATGAATCTTACTGCACCTTCACTCTTTATGTCGCAGATGGAATCATGCAGGCATGCATGTTCTAATTTCTCTCATCAGGGTGTTACCCACAGCTTCTGCTCCAACTGTTATATATGACTGGGTTAAAAATCCTGCTCATCCATCCCAAAGAGCTTCCTCTGCCTTGGGCATATAGCATTTCCTGTGCCAAGGAATATATTTGCAACGTCACTGAAGATAATTTAAAACAATGGATATTAACTATATGCAAAAAAAAAAAAAAAAAACCAAACTGTATAGTGCTCGTGCATTACATTTTATTCTTTGGTAAGATTTTCTGAAGGAGGCTTTGTTTTCAGAATTATGAAAATATACATTATTTAGACCTTCTGCGGATCTGCAGAAGTAAGCAATGAACATACACATGACTTTTGCCTTCCCAAACTCTATGTTTTAAGATTAATCACTTCTGATTTAAGAGTTTATTGATTTTATATCCACACTTGGATTGGATATTTGCAATGTACCCCTGCAGCACTAAGTAAGCTCTATGTATCTAAATTTTCTTTGGATGAATAATTCCTATAGGAGAGTGTTTAGCTGCCCCTACCATTTTGAGTCTCATCTGGAGAAAATAAAAATAAAATTCAAAGGCAACAAAGAGAAATACTGAGGAATTTCAGGTTTGTAATTGTCTTCGGGGAAGAATGTGAAGAAGGAACCAGATATATTTCAGATTCTGGAAAGCATCAATACTCAAGAGTTCTAACTGCATCCATCCCTCCGCTCCCAAGAGGAAAGCTAGCATTGCACAGGAGAAGTGAGAGTAACTTCAGTCTGAAGGTTCCCAAGGTGTTTTGCTAAGAAAAAGATGGTACTGTTTTTGTAAAAAAAAGAATTATGGCAGAAAATTCTATCCTTCAGAAGTTTCATGAACTAAACAAAGCTTTTCCCTCTCCCATCTGCAACCTACTTGGTCCTGAAGTGGTTTTGAACAAAATTGTAACTAAGGTAAAGGAAAGACTCAGCGAGTCCAATCTGCCCTCCCCCCTCACAGTTGTATTTATTTATTTTTTAATATTGATTTTAAAAGCAACATTGACACTCTACAAGACGTGGAGTCCAAATTAACTTCCCATTTTAACATTAATCTCCCATAAGCTTAATAAAGTAATTTCTAGATTACTATTACCATCTCCGTGTGTTGAAAAACAAAGCAGGAACAACAGTAGACACTGTAAAGATCACAAATTATTTTTCCACCAACAAACTCAAGCAAAGCCGAACATTAAGAGTAGCGAAGGGAACTGTAAATATGAAGCATCTGCTGAAGTCCTCTCCCTACCACCTGGGCCTCCATAGCAGACAAATTCTTTTAGTATTTTCGGGTTTAAGCTACTGAAAAAAATACCAAACTGCATCTGCAGGTGATTTAACAGGCAGTTAAGTTTCATGGTGACTGATACATCAGCCCTTATAAGAAACTAAAATTGTGCATAACAAAGCAAACAATTTTCAAAAGCCTCAGAGACTTTGACCATCACTTTTTATATCCTTAGTTACTGAACCATATCCATATGTTATAGGTCACACAGTAGCCACATTTTGAGCCACTATGAGGGCTTTAAAATGAGACATCCCAGAAGATTTCCTTATTAGTAACCTAACAAAAACAGGACAGCTTAAGGAGCTGGGCCTTTGAGATCACACGTTTTTCTTCAGTTCCGTTCACCCGTTTGAAACACGGCTTCACAGACCCTCCTTTCACAGTTTACCTAAAAACACATGCAGGAAATACAGGTATTCCACTGCCGTATGATCACTAAACATCACTAAAAATCAGGGTATCTACTGTATAAACAGTTTCCTAGGATGCAGATGGAGAATTCCACTTTGCAGAGAGCTAGACAAATAAGGTTTATTGCTGTCCCCTTCCACTGTAGCCCAGGTGTTTGCTACCACTCCCCAGCTTCCCAGCGACAAGGTCTGTTATAACAGGATTACACAAGCCTCCCTAATCCACCTAAGACAATGTTAGCCAAGTTAAATCCCACCACCTTCATCCGTTCAGCTAAGACAGCCGCGTTCTCCTAAGTGCAGCGGGGAGCCCCAAGAAGACCCCTCGGGGATGACAGCAGCAGTTGTGTCCACCCAGATGGCAAAGACTGAAAAGAGGCCAGTGGGAGAAACACCTTCAGCTGGCCTGTCTACATCCAGAAGACCATCTCTGGCAACCAAGTGGTATTTGAGTAGCTGTCAGTATTTACCCAAGAACAGCTTGACCTTACTGACTCCCATTTGTCATCTGCTGAGTAATTCACAGAATTACCTTTTAGGACCGAGGGAGGGCAAAATTTTCATATAAGTGATTCAGGAATCCAGATGCTGTTTTCAGGACTAATGTCTTTCAGGATTAATCTAATCAGTCTGATACCGAGTTTGAAAACACTTTTTTGAACAGAATTAGTTTGTTCTCTTCAACAATTTATGGTGGACTGATCATGCACATTTCTTCGAATGATGTGGAGTAAAAAAAGATGCCACTATATTTACATTACAAGACCTACAATCTCTATCCTGGCCAAATCTGAAAGCATATAGCACAGTCCCCTTCTTCTTCCTCCCAATCAACACCCATTCCCCAAACCCCATAAATTAATGTAGTTTTTTAATTATGTTCTGGATTTAACATTAACTTATGGGTTTACCTCCATTATGAAAGGCACTAAAACAGCACTGCCTGATAGAAACAAGGTATAGTAGAGGCATATTAAAACACAGGCTTAAGAAGTAACAGGGGCAGTTCTTTTCAACTATTTGTTATCTCCATCTTTTTGGTTTTTTGTTTTATAGATCCTTTGCTTCAATCTGGATTTCTTTAAACTGATTTGAGTTATTTCTAATTAAAACTCCTAAGTACATTCTTTAGTCAAGAAGTAATGAAAGAGGCTCTTCCTTCCTATCAAGGTAGAAGTGAGAAATTTTTGTCTGTTTATAAACAGCCATGTGTGCTTTGTCTTTCTGAAATACATAAAATTTTTCCTACAGAAATTTGTCTTTTAAGAGAAAAAAAGGTCCTACTGAACTTTAATTATAAATCAAATGCTTGAATTAGTCCTACCAATAAGCCATCCAATCTGCAACTGATCCACTGGCTTTTAAACCCATGCTACAGGTATACTCAAGTCTTGCTCTCTATTTTTATAGCATTTCCAGCAAAAAACATCAAATGCCAACTGGAAAGACCATTTTGAGAAGTACCCTCCCTTCTCATTGCCTTTTTTTTTAATCATACTGTACATAAAAACAATCTATCTGAATCACTGCATGTGTGGGAATAACCTTCTATCACTTCCCTGGAAAGTATCTACACATCATTCCTCCTTCCCATCTCGGTCAGCGAGTACTACGAGAGACTGCTGCTTCTCTTCTCCCAGGCAATGGGTTGCAAAAATAAGGCAGGCATTTTGCTAACAAAGGAGCGAGAAAAGAAAAAGTATTAGGAGAAACTGCTACCTCAACTGAGCTGAATGGGAAAGTACTTACAAAAGAACACGATGAAGCAGGAGAGAAAGGTTTTGCGCAGGAAAAACAAAGTGGGAAGAGCAGAGAATGGGAAATAGCTGTTTCATTTCATAATGACAAAAAGGCTTCAACTCTAATAATATCTGATTATCTAGAAACACATCAGCAATTCCAACATCTCCTATAAAATACTACCACAGGGTTTTTCTTTAGCTCACTTGTAGAGAAGTATTAGTCTGTTGGAACAGTTACATCTGCAGAACAGCTATGCAGTTTGCAACCTCATAATTTAAAATGCAGATACATATTTTTAAAAGCCTTTAAATCTAAAGTGCAACTGTTAGCATGCACTTTATACACTCTGTGATTACAACTTGAGGTAAATTTCCAAACAGCTACTACAACCACAGAGAAGTTAAAGATATCTATTTCCTGTAGCAGGGCATTAGTAATACCTCAACATGCCAATCCCCCATGTTCAAAAAGCTCTCGCTCAAAAAGACCAAACAACTGTTTATAAGGGTTGTTTTTTTTTTAAAAAGAGCTTAACAAGAAGTAAAAGTAATTATCAGTATCAGTTGTAGAACAATTTATATTAGCTGAACTTTCCCAATAGCACAGTAACGTTTGGGTTTGTGTTAGGATATAGCCAGCAAATGCCCACAACTCTTGCGAGTGGGTCTGACCCCTTCTGCACCAGCACAGCAGGTAGGAGAAGGGAGTTTTAAAAAAAAAAAAGTGTCTTAGATCAGTTTTGCAGAGTGACTATTAAACCAGAACAGAGGGACAGGGCAGGTCAGCTAATACACTTGTTTGTGTTCATAAAGCCAGGCAGCAGGAGGGTTCTTTCTACATTGCTAGTATATTGCTACTATTCTGTTAGAGTAGGAAGTATGATCACATAAACAAACAACCTGTGACCTGCCAATAAATGACAGCACATGCCATCTGGGCAGAGGTGAGGCAGATGAACACTTCTGATGGGTAACGCATGCCCGGAAAAAATGTCTCCACCTGAAGACTCTGGTGAGAGCTAAAAACTCACAGAACAGACCTTTGTCACCATGTGAATGGCTGCGTGTGCAGTTGGTCACCCAACATGAATCCAGGCAAGCCTCGCGTGGGGCTTAAAACAGGGTTTTCTGCCATGGAAGAAAGCGGACAAAAGTCCTCACACACACACACACAGAGCAGATTCTTCATGGTAAATACTCTTCTTGTTTATGACTTGATAAATTATTTGACTTGAAAGATTAGTTAAAGGAAAGAGAGCAATGTAATTATTAGCTCCCATCTCCTTCCATTAGAGTTGACCTGAAGTTTCAAACATCCACCCTAAATAAGCCCACACCAGTCCCTAAGAAGGAAGGGAGACCCTACCACAGTCCCAGGATTACACTATTCAATTCAAAGCAAATCAGTAATGCACAGCCGAGAGTGCACTGTGCTACCTGCAGAAAGCCAGCCGGTGTCCATTCATGCAGCAAGGCTGCTTTTTAGCAGCTAAGTAGGCAGTAGAACCAATATTCTTCAAGCAAAATGGACATTGACCTCAATTTACCTGTTTAGCCCATGTTCAGAACCCGCTTATCACCCATTTACTACCTGTTACTGCACTTTGGGGACACTCTGCCACAATATTGATACAAGTTTAAATGCACTGCTGTCATATCCAGGCAAAATTCACATGCCAGAAGTAGTTCTCCCTCTCACTTCCAAACGCTCAACAGTGACTGGAGCGGGTACATTTTGAAGGAGGAGGAAGAGCAACAGCCACACGTACTATGGCAAGGTACAAGGAACACTTCAGGTAACCTTTTACTTTGATGATGTTATCTTTATAGTAAGAGCGTGCACAGTGAACTATGTTCAGATTAAACACAGTATTCATTTGAGGACTCATGATCCAGTAATATGCTCCCTTAATATATACTTATAAAGGTATATATTAGAAACTATTCATGTTCTGGTTCGTTCTCTTATGCTCAGACACTCCCACCTGCAAGGCAGGATACACAGGTACCAGAAAAACCATGGGCCAGGAGCAGTAGCCCTCAACCTGCAAAATGCTTTGGAGAGTCACCAGCCTTCTTTTGCTCTGCTTATCACTTCGGGCTAGACAAACAATAACCATCAAAAAAGGACAGTGCCTAAGCAGATCACAGAAAAACATTTCTTGAAGTCACCTCTCTTAGCCCAATGATACACACTCAAGTACTTCAATGACAGGAACTGGAAGAAATGCTTCCTCCTCCAATGTAGGTGACCAGTCTCATCCTTCAAAGAATCTGGAGAAGCCAGTCTTTGACTAAACCCTGTGGATCAAACCATGGTTTTGTGGTTTTCATTCCTCTGAAGCTTCAGCTAGTACATGTCAGAAGACCACCAATATAAGCCTAGAAAATACTTCACTGCAATACTTTCCATGAGTCAAAAATCTTAAAACTCAGAGACACCAATATATGCTGAGAGATGACTTATGAAAGATTTCATGGAACTACCTCAATCGCTGGGTTTTGCTTGGACTTAAGGACAAAAGAATCAGCACATGGTGAAAAATACGTGACTTCTAATGGTTTGAGGGTTAAATCCTCACAACTGACCCAGGCCTACTACCTGCTGGAACCCACTCTAGAATGGGACATCCCCAGCATCGCACACCTCACACCATCCACGTGGTGTGCATTAACACATCTGTGCACATTCTTCCCACAAAAGTAGCAAATGGAGAGCCAGGGGCTGTGCAGAGGTCTCAGAAACCCACTCAAGATTCATCCAACTCACTTACTGAAAACACTCTCTCAAAATAATTTCAGTAATAAACTGAAGATTAAGTAAATGTGTCTAGGGTACCAAGAAAGTAAATAGAAGATGCAGGAGTGGAGATAAGCTATCAGAGAAGCATAAGAGGGCCGCTGCAAGCTCTACAAACTGCTAAATCAATAGCAACTAGAAAAAACATGTTCCAGCATGCCTGAAGCAGGTACACTTCAGAGGAGCAAAGGCTGAACTGAACTATGCCAGCATATAATGTTCAGGGACTTAGTGCCTGCAGGCAAATACCACACTATACAAGAAAAGGAGAGAGGAAGTTTGTTATTACACAGTTATGGTCTTCATTTGCTCCAAGGTGCTGATATGCCAGAAGCTGACGCTGCTACTCACTGCCACTGAAACATTATTTCTTACCACCTCTTTATGCCCTTTATGACCAAGTTGTTACAAGAGCAGCTTCAGAAGACCACTAGTTAATGCAAACTGTGGTGGGTTTTAGCTAAAAAAAAAGTTGCAGTCGATGTATGATTGTATGATGTAATTACAAGACAGCAACAAAAGCAAGACGGTAATCTCAAAAACTCTCCTGTAAGAGGAAATCCAAGAGCTCGATGAGGTAATCTTCTCTCCCACCTGAAGCTGGAAGCAGAGGTACATGTAAAGACGCTGTTTACCTCAAATAATGAACTAGCTCTTCAAGGCAAAAGTCGACATGAAAATTTTCTCCTATGAGTACCTGCTAAGTATGACTACTGCAAAGAAAAATTTCCAATGAACGAGAGTAACACACTGAGTCCAAAACAGAACCAGAAGGCTAAGTAAATAGAAGATCCTCAACCATGTGAGTTGAATTACCCAACTGAAGAAGAGTGTGACATAAGAAAACAAAAATTAAGTAAAATAAGCTATCAGGACCTCATTTTTTTCAGCCTGGCTCAATATTGACCCAAGACTGTATGATTTGCAATCATGATCATTATTCAAATCAAGATAGCTCCTTCACTGCACTACGTTTAACACAATGCTTTAACGGACAGTTGTAGAAAGCTCGCTGACCAGAAGTACCTCTGAGTATGTAAGAGTTGTAAAACTTCACACAATTTTCAAAAACAATACATATACTTATTTTAGATTAAAGCCAAAATCTCACTGAGGGAGACGGGATAGGAATATAAATGCAGATAAAGGCATATGTGCTTTGTAACAATCCCCTTTAAATGAAACAAACAAACAAACAAACAAACCAAAACCAGCACAAAAAAAACTTTTGCCTTTTGCAATCCCTAAGAAATATCAGCTGTTCCTAAAGTAAATAGCTCCAAAGCTGAGGAAGTGACTAGCTCCAAAATTAACACAGTGAGTCAAAAACTTAAGAAAGTTATCACACTTCCACAGTCTAGATCAATCACAACATCAAGAGGTCTGGCAAGGTCAGCAAGTTTTGATTAAGGACTCACTATCCTCAGACTACACATTGACGCATGACAGGAAGATCAACACCTTAGTCATCAGACTACAGCAAGGTATTCCTGCACGCTGTATTTTAGTGGTGTTCTTTCTCTAATTACAGTATGACATTATATGAAGGGCTTATCTATACTTGATACTTGTGACAGGTTAATGCAAGTTCTTTCAGATTTTACTGACTCCATAAACAATGTAATTGTAGGAAAGCGTGTGCCACTTTAAATGTGTGCACTTAAATCCACCTGGAAGTAAATCTACACTGAGAGAAGATGATGAGCCAGTGTTCCTATTTACCTACATACCTCTTCCTCTACTACCCTCATTTCCCTGATAGGGAAGTTTCTAGAGGAGTTTAATGCTTGTAGTTGTCCATCATTATATCCCATTACTTCTAGAGTGACAACACCATTTCCACAATGCTGCCTATCAACATTTTCAATATAGGGTTGGCTATCTCCCCTCTAATAAATCAGGCTAACAAGATGGAAGAGTAGAGATGCACAGACACTTACTTTGATCCTAAGCCTCTGCTTATCTGAGCCTCTGCTACCACCGTTTTCCAGTAAAAATCCTATAAAATACAATGCAAAAAAAATTGCAAGATGTACGCGATAGAGTATGGTGACAGAGAATTCCACACCATCAAGCCTTCTCAAGCAATTGTAGCAAGACTGTGCCTTTTCAGCTGCACATGGCTTTTGAATAACTCAGATGTAGTTGTCATGCCGTGGAGGACATTATGAGACTATCAGAGAGGCTGATCTGGAATGAGGGCTGCCAAATAGTCTTAATTGTCACCATGGGAGGAAAAAAATTAACAGATGTTGCTGATGAACCAGCACAAGACATTCTCAGTCCCAGTCATGCAGCCAGTTCGTCCTCACACCGAGCTGATATGCTAGAACTGCCCTGGAACAGCTGCCTCCCACCTGTGAAACTACCTTCAGAGCAGCCATGGTACACAACCAGCTCACCGGCTGTGCTGCTCAGTCTCTCTTGTGACACAGCTTTAAGGGTCAGAAAGACAACCATCAGGGACAGCTAGGACCAAAAGGCCTATACTGAATGCAGCAATACTAATACAGTAATTGCATGACTATGATACAACACATGAGTATCACCAATACAAGGCTATCAGAAAGATTTAAACAGGCTCCAGAGCGCCATAGGAGAAGTTTTTGTACAAACTTACAAGCAAAAGTTGTGCTGCCTCAATCCACATCTATCTATTGCTTTGACATCATAAGTTCATAGTATTCCTGGAAAAACTTCCTGCTGTGTTATCTATTGCAGGTTAAAGTTACAAAGTGATTGAAGTTCAAATCATTTCTTCCGTAAAGCTGTTTGCAGCCTGGGAGAAATATCTGGTGCTTGCATCCAGTTCACCAGTTTTTCTCTCTTTGTCTCGCTTATAGGAATATTGTCTTTAGCCCCAATTTCTAGGCAAAGGGACAGAAAACGATGCTCAAATATGACTGACAGCTCGAGCACTCTTTGGCAGTTCCACCAAAAAGATAATTCAAAAAAGACAAATGCTCATAATTTAAGAAATCCAATGAAGCAATGAATTAGCATGTCAACTGCTCTCTAAGAACAGCAGTAGTATTTATTTGCTTATAATATGTATTATGCAAGATTTTCACTGGTTATGTCGCAATACCACCACCAACACACCCCTCTCTCAACACAATACCTAGCTGCTCTAGGCCACTGCTACTCTGCATAACGGCCACTGCCTTTATGCTACTGCTACCAGTTCCAAGATCAAGCACAGAGAGTGTAGGAACCAGTGTTTTACATCACATGCCACACAAACAAAAAACTTCGAAGCAACACTCACCTCTTAAGTTTTGGCATATGCATTACTTTGGGAGTACATACCCCATATTCAGAGATGTATTCTGAATCACTGTATTATGAAAATATGGTAAGAATTATTATAAGAGTAATAAAGAGGAAGTATTTCTATTATTGCCTATTTTGATAGAAAGGGTATGTACACAACTTCTTAAAACTGCATTTCAAAGTTTTACAAATTCCAAAAATAAAAAAACCAATCTCATAGTCCAATTTTAAATAAGTGAATAGAAACTGCCCAGGAACAAAGTATAACAGGAAGATGGTTTAAAAAAAAAAAAAAAAAAAAAAAAATTGAAGGACAGAAAAAGGCAACAATATGCTTTCATGATACAGGTGTCCATCTATTTGTGCTCCCTAGGACCAACAACACAATCTCAGGCTTCTTCCTAAAATTGACCTTATACTAACAGTTTGCCAATTAAAAAACCAGAGCTATAACCCCAATGTGGTTTAATATAATACAACAGTCATAAAGATTCAGGGGGAGCAGATCCTCTTTTTTCAAATGCATACTGCTACAGAAAGCACATATCAGGAATCAGCAAGCACATAGAGGGAATGACATACTCTTCCTATTACTTAATATAGACATCCTTACCTATCAAAAGGAGTCCACCACACTTCTGTTTCTTACACAGACACTCCAAGGTACACAGGTGTCCCAAACAGACACTAAGGACTGGAGAAACCAAAACAGTTCACAAGAATACATTCACACACTGTTTCCTTGCACGTGCAGAAAGCAGCAGGCCTAAGAATTCCTCCTTAAACTGTTTAAATAAAACATGCTGAAATGTTGGCACCATTTCGAAACTCTGCAAGCTCACATAATACTGTTATATAATATTTACACTATATTTTCTAAAGGTTTCCTCAAACTGCCTTCAGTCCAACATCTTTATCCCCTAGTCAACTTGCTTCTCTCCCCCAAGCCCTCCAAAAGAAGTAATTTCTTGCTACAGGAGGCTGTGGGGAAATACCCGATTTCACTTCCATGAAACCCAGATGACCGTCTCTGAGAGCTGCACAAGCTGGCACAAGGGAACTGCCAGCACTGTGCTCTGGCATGACTCCGGGTGGGTCAAGAGCCACAGTGCATCTTATCAGATGGATACAAGGAAAGGGTTTGCCCTCAAATCACATCCTTGCACTTCTACCTTACAGCTTACATGCACCGCTACAGAATGAGGAGAGAGCACTGTTCTAAGAGGCTCTTGCAGGAAGCAAGCAGATTTGCATCTATTATTTTTTCCTGAATAATTCACTTCTACACATGATGTACATGGTGCATTCAACTGTAACCTGTTTTAGCGTACTGACTTCACTGAATCCAAAACACATGCACCTACTCTGACAGAAGACACATTAGGAAGTCATGCACACACCTCATTGCTGTTTCACCAGAAATGCAGAGTCTGTGCACAGAGGTGCTTGTTTCACTTACATGAAGCATTTATTTGTATGTATCAATACAGTAGCGAACCAAGCACCACCCACACATTTGATTTAAGCACTTAAGAGTACATGATTAAAAACAACAAAATTGATTAGTATTTTATCAGATTTCCCTAAGTTAGGCACTCAGTCTGGCTAGACATTTTGCAGTGGGTACAAGTACTTGCTCTGCTCACACTACACTTGGCTCTCACTGTTTGTGCCCCAACCCACACAGAAATCATGCTACGGTGGCTGATACCAAGCAAGGGCCTAAGCAATAAGAGCTAAAGAGACACAGGGTCAGTTATCTCAGGCAGACAGTTGTGTTACTGTAGCTACATGTCCTCTGGTAGGCTCAGCCTTGGAGAATGAGCTAGTGCCTGCCTTACTGCACCGAGCTTCTTTCAAAAAGGAGATTAAAAGATCTGAGAAGCTGACAAACTTCATGTGAAAAAATCATAATAGAATTTCTGTGGCAAAGATGTATAGCTTTAAGCTATTTTCTTCCTAAAGCAGTTATGATTTTATTTCATGGTATCCTCTGTAATCCTGGGCAACATGCTGGGAACCCTTATATCAAGTAAGCTGAAGCCTGCTCAATCCTGTGCCAAGCAATTCAGCAGCCTGTGAGTGTGTGCACGTCCATGCGCACACCCATTCTCTGGGGTCACAGGATTCTCTCCCCTTCATGGCAGAGTTTCCACCAGCACTTCAAAGCAGTGCACATTCAGTATTTCAGAAGGCGCTGTTTTCTATCTAACGCAGGTTCTTCCTCCTCAGGAGCACATAGTGCAGATTTTCCTCCTTAAACTCACACGTTAATTGAGTCCTTGCCTTTGGCTGCAGATTCCTGTGAAAACTAACCAGCTGCCTACAGAGGCCCAAATCCACATCTCCTGCCTGAGAACTGAGCATGAACTGGAGTCTTTCCTTTGGCACAAGAATCACAGAAGCTTATGAGAAGACGGGCCAAACTTATGTGCATGTCTTTGGTTCTGGCTTCTGTTATGCTTAAAGCTTCTGGCTGAAGCAGGTCTTCTTGTGTCACCTTTCGTCTAGGTTCAACCTAAACTCCGTGAAAGCCATAAAACAGCGATTTCGGTATCCCAAATACCTTTTTCTTCTTTTTTAATTGTGACACTACTAATACTTACTGTTACCCTGGGGACACACACACACAGAGAATCCCCCGTCAACGCACACATCCTTCTACATCCTTGAGCACCACCAACTCTGTGAGAGCAAAAAAAGGCCACATGTTGAATATCAGTATCCCAGCACTGGCGAATGTTAGCAAACTTTGTGCATTCTTTGTAAGAAGTTTATCTTGAAATCAAAAACAATATGTTGTGGGTTATTTTTTATTTATTTGGTTATCTCTTTGTATGTATAAATAGCATTAACTAAGAAAGTATGATTCTCAATAAAAATAAAAAACTCCAAAGATCTGACTGAACAGATACTCAGCTTTTAAGCAAAATCTCTACTATTTGAACATGTTTACCTTACCTAAGTCTTTAGACAACTAGTTACATGCTGTTAGGCATTTACATAAACTGTCCAACTAGCTAAAAATTATTGGGCTGGTTTTCCAGACAGCTGATCAATATAACTGCATATCCAGAGCTGGTTCTGCACAGCCATACACCCAAGTGACATCCTTGCACTGGAAATATGGATGCCACATGTCAGCTTTCAACTGTGTCTACCAGCAAGCCAGGCCTAATCTTTCTGAAAATGGGACTGTTCCACAAGAGTGCCATATTCTAAAGACGCAAAATTTGAAGTGATTAACTGAACAAACTTACAGGATGGTATACAGGGAAAAGCGTTGAGAGCCTTCACTATTTTTTCACAATTTGCATTGAAACAATTAGGGAAGAAAAAGGCACCTGTTAACACACAAGTAATGCTGTAAAGGAACTGCAGGTATCTTTTTTTTTTTCCTCCCCAATAACTGTTAGAACTAGTCAACACAAATTTGAGAACTCATCTTGGCAATAATTAATTTAATACTTACTTTAGCAACAACTTCATTCGCTAGGTTACAAACCTCTCTATCATTACTGCCCAGAATCTCAAGACCCAGACAATTATAAAAAGAAACTTGTGTGCAGGAGCAACGGCAGCAGTTCAGGGCTCACCACAGGCAGGTTAGACAGGAGGTTTCCCATGGCCTTGACAGCAGTCAGTCAGTCACACTGCAACCTTCACAAGACCTAAGAATTTTCTATGCTTTCCTAAGAAGCTTCAGCTCCTTTTAGAAATTGTTTTCACAATTTTTCATTCAAGATATATAACTATTTTAGAAGCAACCACCACTCACTTCTGTAACTTAGGAAAAGCAACGCAGAGGTGTGTCTTAGACACTCCACCTTACTGTGCTTTGAATAAAGCAAATAGCTAAAACAGAACCTCAGCAGCCTGTAAATATACGCCAAACTAGACAGTCAAGCCAAATACAGACCAACGTATTTGAACACTTTTTGATACTACTCAAAAAATAGTCCACGACATTCTTCCACTTGGAGTTTGAAATTGATTCAGCCAAAATTCTACTCTAGCAACAGACATCACCTTGAATACTTTGGAATAGTTGTTGTTATTATTAATCTCTTGCTGAAGCTCACCCTTCCTCCCCCACGCCCCCATATCTTCAGTACAGGGAAAAGGCTTATAGATATACAAGACAGAGAGAAAGGCACTTCTAAAAATATTCCTCAACCTTTAAGTAAATAAGTGACAAGCTAGAAGATAAACAGAGTCCAAAACCTAACTTTCACGATTTCAGCACTTGGTATGTTTCGCACACATTACTTTTAAGTCATGTGAAGAATGTTGTGGGTGTATGTGACTGTATGAGAATGTATAGTGACTACAGAACTTAAACAGCACACTTCTGTAGCGTGGCTTTACAAATCATGAGAACCCTAGCAGCACAGGTGACAGCAGCTGCCAAGCAAATAGGGAGGCAGAGGTGACAAGAATTCGTTTTCCAAAGCAACCAGCAGATTTGAATAGTAATTTCAACCAATCTTACAGAGCGGTGATTTCAGAAGGCAAATAGGTCAATGCTCTCCAGTGGGAGGGGGCTGAAAGACCCTTACATACATGTTAGGCATGCTGACACACCCAAATCATAACTGATTTCTCAAATGAGCTCTTCCAGGCCTCTGACTGTCGCTATACACCTCTGCCATCTGAACCCTGGAACCAAGCCAGAGTGTCTGTCAAGGAGCAGGACTGGAAAGGGTGTAACACCTGCTCACATCAGACCAGAAATCCATACTTAACATGTCAAACACACGTCAATGTGCTTCTGGTGCAGAGAGAAGGGGTATGGTATGAGTCAAGGCAAAGGTTATATTTTGAAAAGCGTGAACTGTAAAAAAAAAAAAAAAAAAAGCCACAGAAGTTACCAAATGCCTTTTATCCAGTGCATCACTCATACCAAAAGTCATGCCTGTGTTTAAAAAAAGGGGGGAGGCAGGGTTCAAAACACTTTTCAGGTAAACAGAAGATACATATTTGCCTGCCCTCGATCTCTGTGGGCTCATGCAACGCCAACCAATGAGACCTAAGCTAACTCAAAACCACTATGGACAAAATACTCAGATCAGCACATGCATGTCAGAGATCCACGAAAACGATTAATCAACCCAGACTGAAATCCATAACGCTCTATACATGCATGTAAGCTTATATCTGAGAGCAGGTGTCAGCATGCGTGCGTACCTTTCCTGTCAGGTCTCGGAAAATGCACTCCCGGTGTAATTACCTAGTCTATGCATTTTCTTTTAACAGCAGAAGATTATCTTTTTTTAAGTTATCGTTCCTAGTACGCATTTGTTCCATACGTTGCACAAAGCTTTAGAAGCGTGCTCGACTGGCTGCGGAGGGCAGGCGTGCAGGGCCTGCAGAGCTGACTGCGCGCAGCCCGCCACCCTCCATCCTCCCCCCAGCTCCGCCACCCCGAGCGACAGCCGAGTGCAGCGCCTCACCCAGCCCCGCAGCATGTGCGTGAGCAGCCACAGCACCAGACACCTCAACAACAACAACCCCAAAACAACGGCAGAGACAGCAGCAGGATGACAGCAGAACACCTGTGCTTGAGAAGCAAGGCGCGTTACCGGCGAGGAGCGTGTAACACGCCCCACGTGCACACGCGGTGACAGCAGAGCAGCCTGCGAGGAGCGCCGGTCCCCTGCGGACAGGCGTGCCCGCACCGTTAGCGGGCACACGGGCAGGCGCTGCCGCCGCCAATCGCGCGTATTCTCCCCGAGGAGTTACCGCCTCGTCCAGCCGCACAGCCCGGCCCGACTCCGCTCGCCCCGGAAGGCTTGTCGCTCAGCACCGCAGCGCACGAGGGGCTGCCCCGCCGCAGGCCGCTCGCCAGCGGCTACCGGCGCGGTCGGGCGCGCACGGCCGCTCCTCGGCGGCCCCCACCGCGCCGGGCGCTGACAGCCGGCGCAACGGCTCAACGCCAACCACCCCCGTCTACCCCTGCGCCAGCGGCGAGCGTCGCCCCGTGGACCCGGCCCGGCTACCCTGAGCCGCCCGCAGCGACCGGGGCCTGCGCCGCGCCGCGCCCCGCCGCGCCTCAGGTGCCGCGGCGGCGGGGGACGCTGGGCCGCGGCACCACGGTGGCCGCGCCGTGCGCGGTGCCGCGCCTCCCCGCTACTGCTGCCCAGCCCCGGCGTGCGGCCGCGCTCCCCGGGCTGGCCCCGCGGCGGGGAGGGCCTCGGCCCCCGCCTCCTCCGGAGGCCGGGCCCAGCGCTGTCCGCTGTCCGGCGCCCCCTCGCCCGCCCTCCGACCCGGTGCCACAGCCACTCACCCCACGACTCCCTGGCTGTAGTTCCTCTTCTTCCAGGGGGTGCCGGTGTAGAGCGGCTCGGCCAGGCCGGCCTGGGCCCGGGCGGACGGCTCGTCCCCCAGGGCGGGGGCCCGGCCCTGCCCGGGCGGCCCCAGCAGGAGGCTGTAGTTGAGCCCGAAGGTACTGGCCTTGTTGTCGCGCTTCCTCTTGTTGCTGGCGGCCGCGGCAGCGGGCGGCCCACCCCCCCGTGCGGGCCGGGCCCAGGCAGCGGCCCCCGGGGGCGGCGAGGCCTGGTGGTGGCTGCGGTTGTGCTGGTTGTTGGCGCTCTCAAGCGGCAGGAAGTCGGGCTGGGGGTCGGCGCGGGGGGCGCGGTACATGCCGGGCGGGGAGGCCGGGCCGGCCCCGGCGGGGGCGCTCTGCTGCTGCTGCTGCTCCTGCTGCTGCTGCTGGAAGTAGAGGTTGCGGACCCCCTGCGTGGTCTCCCAGATCTGCATCCACAGGCGGTTCGAGGGGCCGAGCTGCTCTGGCTGGAACCAGGCGATCCGGGGATCCATCAAACGGGGACCCACCCCGGCCGCCTCCGCTCCCCGCGCCGCGCCGGCCGCCGACGCCGAGACCCTGTCACCGGGTCCCAGCGCTAATGGCGGCTCCTATAGAAGGGCAGCTCCGCGCCTGCCTGCTCGCTGCCGTCGCTCCACAGCCCCCGCCCCTCCTGGCGAGCGCGGCGAGGCGGGGCCCGGCTGGGCCGCCGGCACACGGGCCGCGCGCAGTGAAGGGGGGCGGCGGCGGCGGCCGGGCCGGGCGGGCGGCGCCCCCGGCCTCTCCCGCGTCCTGAGCCCCACCAGCCACCCCCGGCGTCCCTCGCGCTTCTGCCGGCCCAGAGGCCGAGGCGCTGGGGAGCGGAGCCCCGGGGCCGGGCGGCCCTCGGGCGAGAGCGGCGGTCCTTCTCACGGCAGAACCGTCCTGGTCCCGGGGCGGCCCGGCCCTCAGCGGGGCGCAGGCTGCCGCGAGACCCGGTGGCGGGCGCCCACCGGCCCCGAGCTTCAGGGGTGCGGGGCAGCGCCAGGAAGGACAGGTCTAGGAGGACGAGCCTTCGCTCCGGCTCCTCAGCCCTGCCGGTGGCAGGTGTAGCCGGGGCCGGCCGAGGGCCCACGGGTGGAGGCCCCGGCGGGCGGCAGGGGGCAGCACCGCCGGCGGGGGAGGCAGCCGCAGCGCCCGGCCCCGCTTCGGGGGGGTGCTGCTTGTGTCAACGCGAAAGGCTAGGGCCAGTGTACAGAACATGAGGGCGTCGGGCGCACCAGTAACAACGCTCTGCGGTCGCATTAGCCTTCTCGTACACTCCCCTACTACTGTTTTTGGGATGGCTAAGGATACTTCTGGGTCTTGCTGCCTTTCGTTCAGCAGAAAAGGAGGGGAAAAGATAGCCTAGGTGCCCTATTTGTACAGCCAATGCTTCTGCACATGGGAAAAATCTATTACATACACAACACAGCAAACAGCAACATTTAGTAGTACAAGTTCTGGTCAGACTCAGTTTTATTCTCAGTGTGTTCATACTACAGCTTTAAAACAGCTTTAATCAGCTAGAAAGTTTCCAGCATACTACGTGAAAGTGCTTCCCATAGTTTCAGAATTGCGTGGGAGAGAATTCCTCTTTGGGAAGATGGAGGTTTTGGAATTAAAAAACCTACATTTCCATTGCTAGAATTCCATGAGGTGGACAGTTTGCAAAGAAGTTTTTGCACTACTTCCTGATGACAATCACAGACTAAAGTTCTGGCTTTTCCCCACCATCTCCAGAGCAGAACATTTTGTCATCAGCCCTTCTCTGTTCTGTCACGACACATCTATCTGCATTGCTCAAGAGGAACCCAACTACGGCAAGAAGCTGTAGGGTGACATTTGAGTTTTGAGTTGACAGACTTAATTGTTTTAAGAATGAGGATGTGTACCTAAAACTACCTTCAAAAGCCAAGAGGAAACTGGTGGGACTTAAACAATTGGGTGGAATTTGAGAAAAACTGCCCTGAATAACCCTATTTTCCAAAACCCACATTCTTCAGTTATGCTGAGAATTATAAACATACCAGAAAGAGATAACTAGAAAATGACTACCCTGATGGTCCTCTTACATCAAAGATGCAAATAAAAAGGTTTCAATTCATAAACATTCTTTTTTTAAACACAACACAGGAAAGTGAAGTCTAATGAAGGATTTCATGCTATTCTTGAGATAATGGTAACAGAAAAAAAAAACTTTTTCCTTTTAAAGCAAATTCTGCAAAAAATTATTTGTTTGACACTCATAGCACATAAATTTAAACAAGTGTTGTTGCAGGATTATTATTAACTTACAGGATTCCTCAATAGCAACCCTAATCAACAAGCAAATAAAGCCAGGACACACCACAGGCGGTGTAGTACCACAAAAGCTTTAGATGAGGGAGCATACCTACAGCGTTTTAATAACAAAAACAAACCAAAAAGGCAACCCCAGTCCAACAAAAGAACAAAAAAACACCCCCCACCTGAATATGGTCAAAGTGATTTTTTTTTTTTTATTCATGACTCTGAACTTTAACTCTTTTTTACTTACTAAAAAAAGAACTTCCCAGAAAAGGTTATTACAAAACATTATGTATTTTCTAGCTGAATCAGCCATTCTTCACTTAAATTCTGGAAATGCCTTTCACTCTCCATCAAGGGGCAAGAAGGAGGGAAGAGACCAATGCAATTTCCCTCTAAAAGTTTAAAAAAACCCCTCCTATGTCAAAGGAGAAAGGAAACAAAGAATCCTCGTTGGAATTTTCGTCAAAAAAGGAACACAAAACCAGGAGAAGTTATGCTGAAATCCCAATGCCTCTTTGTAAGTGGAACAGGTATTAATGCAAGCACCTCGCAAGCCCAGGGCTGCATCAGGACCCTCCGCTGCGTTGAGAACACGTAGCAGCCACAATCATTCTAACAGTGTTCAGACTATTACAAAGGTGTCTTATCTCAGTTCACAAGCAGTTTGATTTAAGCCCTTAATATAACAGTAATGCAAGGAGGTCCCAACACCCAGATCTGAATGAAAAAAAAGCATCCTTCCAAATCCTGTGTGTGCAAGTCTCAAACTGTGTATTTATGTGGTCACTGAATTATGTCGACAAAATGCCTCACAGAAACAAGGAACTCATGAAAATACAGAAACAAAATGAAACGAGAGTGAATTGATTTAAACACATGCTATTTTTCTTGAAAGGTACAAAAGTTAACAGTTAGAATTTACTTGGAAATTAGGAAAAAAAAAACCCCACCCCACCACTCCAGTAAAAGCAGCTTCACACAGCAAGGCTCACCATGTTTCAGCCCTTGTGGAAAAACTTCAAATTCCTTAAGCTGCTGCAACTGTCAAGAGTTTCCAGGTTTTGCCAATTACCCTAATGTTGTATATCTTAACAGTATGTCCAGCACAAACTATACTTAGATTGTTTGCTCAATTCATCTGTGCCAGAAAGGAACAATTACATTATTTTCAATTACCATTGCCTGAATTTGAATTTGCAACAGTAAATGTAAGGCTAGACGTTTCTATCCAATCCTCTGGGAATGCTTTTTCTGAAAATGACTTACTAAGGAAACAGCTTATGTGCATTTCTGGTTGGTTGTTTTATGTTAATATTCCACAAGATACGCGTTTCATTTAATACTTAAACTACAAACAGGCTTTAAATTAATTTGTTCTCCGACACAGTTCTCACTTTGTAATTTTACTGTGCTCTGGTATTTTTTTATATTTTCTCTCAAAACACAAACATAAAACCAAGCCAAGTAGTACTGGTTAGTCTTGTTCCTCTGAAACAACAATCTTTAAAAAAAACATACAGTGCAAAAAATACCTTCACCACAAACCCCAAACAGTTAAACTGTTGACTATGATATGGTATACGGCCATGATGCATGAAAAAATACTTCACAACAAATGCTTATTTAAATCTTGCCACTTGTTTCTTTTCATAGAGAGCAAAAATAAAGCCACACAGCAATGATAACTGCATCTTCACAGCTGGGGATTCAACATCTTGCAGGCTGCAGAGCGGCCAAAGCAGCAGCGAATGGCACCAGTTCTACAGCTCCTGACCAGGGCGGGGAGCCCACAGCCTTCTTTACCCTCTTAATACCATTGATTGACTTAAATTCAGCACTTATTTTGGTAGAAAATCTCAACTCAGTGCCAGATGCTGTTGTTCTGGGTGTCAGACTGGGAGACAAATAAAGCAGCAATCCATACTTTGAAGGGATTGCAGTTTTTTAATTGAAGCACAGACTGATGATGCCTTAGGATAAGCAAATTCAGTTTCAGATACCTGTTCTGATCATGTGTGGTTACATGAGCCGATGAAGATCACTTATATCTAGTTCCTTATGCTGCACACTGTCTAGATCAGCCCAATTTGTGTCTTTGTCTCAGGCTTACCTTAAACTTATTTAAATAGGCCAGTGCCAAAACAGTCCCCCAAAAATTTAATTTGCCCCCCATCATCACTTCTGTTGCTGCCTTAATTTTCCTTAACTGTGTCAGAACAACTTTTGCAGCTCCAATCTTACAGTTTAGCTCTTCTGTACTTGTAAATCTCATCTGGTGTTAAGCCCTGATCTGACACTTAAATCACTGATAACTTGCCTTGTCTTTGATAGACGGAAGTTCTCAAAAGTCTTTCAACACTTTTCCTATAATCTTCTATCTTGTCCCTTACAAGTAGAATGTGCTTTCTAAATAATAATACAAAATTATTATTTCTCATTCAGTCACAAGCCCTCCATTAGACACCAAGAGCAAGTTACACTAAACTGGTAGCTAAGCGAGATCTCATTCAGAGAAATAGAAGTACGGGTACCAAAATATGTAGTTGGCTAATTATTACTATAGTATCATAGAAACTCCAAAGCTCCATTTTGCTATGGGCCACTGGTAAGGGCAATAGACTTTGGCAAAGACCTTACAACATGAGATATTAGGAAATCTCTTTAAAAAGTGTCATTAATACTAGCTATGAGGTTAACAAAACCACAGAAACACCTCCCAAGAGCTACAGCTTGCCTCCCTACCAACCCAAACATATCTGGTGAGCTGGAGACAGAGCCACCAGCTTGTCAGTGTTCCATGCCCTCAGCCAAACAGACCCACTGAAGTGCTCTGCTCTCCTCAGATGAAACAAAGGTGAAGGGATTATTTTAGTTTTTATATGTTCTCTCAAAGAACCAACATGCCTTCACGTGTCCTTTCTCTTTCAGCTATTAGCTAGAAATGGCATGTGTACCAGATGATAGAAGAAATCATTTCAAGCACTAAAAATAATCTGCAAGCAATACAGTTCATACTATGCACCTATCTTATTATGACACAAATTAAGACATTTACCTGATTAGTGCATAGCAAAAAAAAAAAATCCATTGCACTGCTACTGCTGGAATAGTTTTAGATCTAAATGACAGTCTGTCTTTTCACTTGAAGGAAAAAACCAGGATCTGATAGATTATATTAAGAAAACCAGGTTTTCTAGTGAATGCTCTATCTTCTATGTATTTGTCTGCAACTTTCAGGTTCATATCTGAAGATGAAATGTTTCTTCTCATTAGTAACCTAAAAAAAAACAACAAAACCACACTCTAAAAAAATAACATACTTTATTGTTCTAACAGACCCCAGGAACCAGATTCTGACTGCTACACCTGATGCAAAGTCCTACACTTAGGACAGAGTAATCCCACGAAATGAAGCAGGCTCTTGGTTGAATGATGGAAGAGCAGCTTTGCAGAGTAGGACCTAAGGGTCCTGGTGGACATTAAATCAAAAAGAAGTCAGCAGTGCACCCTTGCAGCAACGACAGCTAACAAGTAACGGGCTGCAGTGGCAGAGGCATGGCCAGCAGGTCAAGAAAATTGATTATTTCCCTCTATTCAGCACTTGAGATCACATCCAGAGTACTGTGTCCAGTTTTGGGCTCACCAGTACAAGACACAGTAGGGCAGGTCAAGCAGAAGGCCACTAAGATGATTAGAGGGCTGGAGGACACGATGGGACAAGGGTGGAGGAAGCTGGGCTTATTCAACCTGGAGAAAAGCAGAATATAATCGTTGTTTTCAACTACCAAATGGGGTTTGTAAGAGGGGATGGAGCCAGACCCTTCTTAGTGGTGTGCAGTCAAAGGAGAAGCAGAGCATGTTGCAGCTGGAGAAAGTCCCACTAGGTACAAAAAGGATAAAAAAAAAAGTGTTCACAGCAAGGGCAGCCAAGCACTGGAAAAGGCTGTCCAGAGTTGTGGGATTTCCATCCTTGGTGATGCTCAAGGCCTAGCTCAACCTATCTGACTCCAAAGTAAGTCCTGCTTTGAGCAGTGGCTGGCCTAAGAGACCTCCAGAGATCCCTTCCAACCAAGATCATCCTGCAACTCAATGTAGCGCTCAGAAAATGAGAGCAGAACTTTCTGTGTGAAAGTCCTTTTAAGTGCTCCAAACAAATATTAATACCTTTTATCAGGCTAGTGTCATACTACCCTCAGTGTACATGTATAATTAACACTAGGATTAAAATCCACACCCTGTGCAGTCTTATGCCATAATCCACCCATCTACTCTTTCCTCAGCTGTTACACTCCAGCCTTCTTTGCTGCCTGACCCTGCCAAATCCCAGAATAAACTTTCACCCTGTCTGTGCTCCTCAGGACTTCTCCAGGCCAGGCTCAATGGCCCTCGAGCCCTTCCAATCCTACACTCTCCCTCATTTGATTAGCAGGCATTGCATCACATCACACATTTCATCCAGCTCCTGTAAAGCAATAGCAGTTACAGGACTACCAGGCAGTAGAGCTGCTTAAACTCATTTATCACTTTCTCCTGTATTTGACAAAATACCGTATGTCAGGATTTCATAAAATCAGCCATTTGCAAGTTACCTGGTCAGTTCCTGAGCCAGCTTTCCAGTCTAAGAGACTGCAATCTAAAAAACTGAGCAAATTCGGTCTTTGTAATTCCATGCCTAACACCACGGGCAAAATTTTGCCAAAACCTAGATGTCTGTGCTAAGGCAGCACGTTAAGAGAAGAGGGAAAAAACCCATCTGTTTCAAAAATGAGTATAACAAAAGGCTTCTGTGTTTGGTTGTGGGGTTCTTTTTCCTTGAAAAAATGTGTATGAGAGGGTCTCATTCGCAGAAACAAACCCAAAGCTTTTGATATATGGAAGTTCACATACCATCTTCATGAACCAGTGACATTTTTTGAAAATAGTTTCTGTATTTTACAGCTTAAAAATCTCTGTCACAAATATTTGAAAAAGATATTTTAAGCAATTATAAAGTTACTTTAGATAATACCTCAGTATAAAAAAATTATACTTTTTATTAGGTTTACTACTTCCTTGAATTCAAATTCATCCTGATGTAGAATTAACAAGGAAGAAAGTAGATCAGGAGACTTGATTTTCAGAAATACCAATCAAAATAAAGTAAAAAGAGAGCTGCATATAAGTGTAGGATCTTCTTACGCTGATTTCCACAGCAAAAAGCTATCATACTGAATTTACCATAAACAGTTTTCGATAAACCTCATGAAGTAAGAGATCCAAGTGCTGACAGTAACCTCCACATGTGTCACACACTTCTCTTGGGTAGTTTGTCATAAGTGCCTGTGCAATTCTAGAAATAGGTAAGAGCAAATAGCAAATACGAATGTTCTGCCACTGCTTGATTCCCTGAATAAATATCTTGAGCTTTGAAAATTTTTTTCTTGTTCTAGCACATAACCGAGAATGTTCTCTATGTTACTTTTTCATGCACTTATAGTTTTCCACCAGGATAGGTGAGGATTTCTAAACAATGACAGTGTTGTTATGTACAGACCTCAGGACCACAAAAGCACAGTCTTACGACTGCTAACACTTACCCTCAAAGCACGCTATAGTTTTTTATGCTGATGTGACTTCCATATTGCATCAACCCAGAAGTACAAAAATACTGAACGTAAAAAAAATGCAGTATTAACATGAAAGCAAAACTGCTCTGCTCAATATATTTTAGAAGTTCAAAACAGTTATATTTTTGGAAAACATTATTCAACTAGGAAAACCTTAAAAGTTCCTCGATGTTTCAAGTTGGGGTTTTCCCTAGTGTCTCCTGATACGCAATGAATCTTCTCAAATTCATCTTCACGTTATCAAGAACGCACAGTTGATCTGTACTATATTGTCCTTTGCCTTCTTTTCGCATCTGTAAAACCAAAAAGTACATGCTTTACCCTAGTGGAGCAGTTTCTCCTATTAGATCACCTAAAGCTTATAGTAATTCTGTATAGGTCTTCTATCAAGACAAGCCACCCATGCCTTTTGAGAAGTCCAACACGGTCACGTGTGCACATGCGTAGCTAGCAATTACTTCTGCAAGTCAATTTACTATAATACATCTCTGCCTAAAACTAGACTACTGTTGGCATGCTATTTCACTCATAAATCTGAAACATACACTTATTTTCTATAGCTTTTTATATGAAAGACCTGGCAGATCTAAAACTAACCAGACAACTGTGGCACTGTCCGGTATGTATTTTGTATGGTGCTTAGCTTTAAGACTATGAATGTCACTCCTCAGGCTTCCTCTGACTAAAGAAACATGGTGATGGTCATTCTGTATTTAAGATAAGGATGTACATAAAATTAGTTTAGAATTTTGGCCTTGTGATTCTTGAAAATACAGAACGTGATCTATTTTAATTAGCCAACAAGAAAACAAAATGTCTACCTGCAACTATAGCAAGTTAAAACCAGAAGATGTCAATGTAACTTCAGAAGGGACTTCTCTAACACCAATTTTGCTGTTCTCCCCCAGAGACAGCTGCAGGAATTTTTTTTTTTACAAGGGTTTCTGAACAATGCCGTGATTTGGACATCAGTAATGCTGATGGTGTAATGCAGATGTTGCAATGCATATGCTGCGCTGTTACCTTGATGGTTCCATGAACTGCAAGGTAAGCATATTTGCTTTCCTCTGAAGTGGAATATCAGGAATTCAATTACTTGGTTTTTTGGGCTGGTTTTTTTTTTTGTCATCTCAAAGCCATATATTCCTCCTCCATTATCTCCTCTAGCAGCCCAAATCTCAAAGCTTTAACCCACATTGTGTGTTGAGCCCCTGGGCTGGCTGCAATTGATGCCTACCCTCATTTTGAACACGGGCTGAAATTCTTTCAGTGCTGGAAGCAACTTGATCTGTACTGCCGCCTTTTCTGCTTCTTTTCCATCTGCAAATACATCAAAAAGTGCATCCAAGGCTTCCCCTGCTACCACAAGAGAAGATTCCTTCATAGCGACCTCAAGAAGAAATTTTCCAATCATCTGAAATAACAGAGAAAAATTGATTTTTCCAGAAATGCTTATAAAAATTGAAAGAAGTATCACAACTCTTTTAGGCTTGCAATGCAAAGTTTGATTTTTCACCTTTAGTGTTTCAGCTGTATCTTGTCCTTTTGCCAGGACACTGCCAGAAATTCCCAGGATGCTCACTACATTCACTCTAACACTGGCATTGCTGCTGTGAATACCAGCCTCACATAAAGCCAGTAGCTGCTCAGGAGTCATGCACTGTTTAGCAAGTGGAGGAGACAAAAAAAAAAAACAAACAAAACCACACACAGAAGGAAAAGAAGGAAGATAGACATATTTACATTTTCACGGAAATATTCAAATACGACATTTAGATCATTTGCTTTTACAGAACAGAGGCAAATTTATACCAGAGAAACAAAGAGTCCTGGATTATGAAAACTACATGAATTCTGAAAACGTAATAGCAAGAAAACAGTTAAACTCTCCCTTTTAAATTCTTAAAGTGTTTCTTCCATAACATAACCAAGGCTATCATGGAGCTGAAGGACAAAGTTCTGAGCCCAAAGGGATTTTCACAAATTTACCCCTCTCAGTAGCCATTTCCAGCTCATTACAACTTATAGCATAGAAGCTCACTTTTCAATTTAAAGTCAGAAAGGACCAGTAGATCATCTAGTAGTACATCTTGTATAACAAACTATTATGCTTCATTCCTAAGTTTAGCTCACTAATTCATGTCCAACCAAGATTCTAGGACAACCAGCTTCAACTAGATGACATCAGGAAACAAAGATGTCATTATATCAGTCTCCTGAAGATACTACCTGTAGCTTATTGCTATTTTGGTTTTGAAATACCTTTCATCTGCTTACAGGTTAAGGAGGAGATATATGAAAAAGTATTCCTGTAAGGTCCCTAAAAAAATACTGAGTGAATGCTCTTAAATCTGTTTTTTCAGTGTTCACAGTTGCTGAAGTTTAGCCCTTCGTTTAAATGGTTTTGTTTCAGAAACTTTCCAGCACAATCTCACATGAATTTGAACCTACCAAAGCATTTGAGTTTGAAAGCTTTTACCTGGGAGATGTTCTTTGATGCCATTGTCTGTAGGAGAGCCCTCAAAGCACTGGTTATAGCTTCCAGGAATTCTGTATCTGTAAGGAGTTCTGACAAAGAATTGAACCCAGAGCCAGAAGTTAAACAGTAAAATGAAGGATACAAAAAGCAAAGAAATACAAATTCCTTAATCCCTTAATTGTTCCTCCAGGTACTACCACAAACAGGAAGAGCTAGATTTTCAGAGACTGGTCTTTGGAGGTTGCAACCACAGTGATTTGTTTGAATTCAGTATTAATTGCATCTGGAGGTTAGACCACAGTTGCTCTTCATTTTCAAGCACGTGCCTGGTTAAGGCATTTGTGTGACCTAAGGTATGGTACAAACCACTGCTGTCAGAACAGAAGCTTCAAAACTGTTATCACATGGAGGCCATAACACAGGAACTGAGAAAACTACAGAAGCTGACCATGCACTTCCTTCTGTCTTCTAAGCGGGCTTTTTAGACACCCAGAACACTGGACTCTTTCCAATTCATATGAAGAGCACATCTTCCGGTGTTTTAATAACCTTTCAGAAATGACTCAAACACCACATTATTCTTGTTTAACTACAAATTCATCAATACCAGCCATCAATGCATCTTCTGCATTTCTTCAAGCTTATTATTTTCCTCTAGTGTGTTCTTATTTTCTGGACCACTCCAGATGCAGAACCTCTTGATTATTTCATGCGTATCTCCTCCTTTCCCACATAAGCAACTAGATCTTTATGCCTCTTTTTCACTCCGTAAACCACAGAATTCCTTCTAACCACATGTTGGTATGTTATCAACTCTATCTGGCAGTTTCCACTACGTAGCATTTAAGTATTTAAAAAAATATTATGGAAACAAAAATGGACTTGGGCCATTAAACTTATTTATTAGCACCCCCTGGCTTCAGCTAGCCACTCCTCCAGTTTCATCTAAGAACTCTCTACTGCAAAGCATAACATGTAGACCCTGAAATCACGGAAGTGCTGCTCTTCGAGCATGAGACAAATATTTTACGTGACGTTCTTTGCATATGTCTCCATATTTATTTTCACTTCCTGCATTTCAGTTGTCAAGCACTACACTCTCAGTAATAATGTTCCCATAGACTGATCACGTGCTTTTAATGACACTGAGAAAAAAGTGTGTTTTGCAGGTAGATGCATCTTCAAGCATTAATGCAGTGTCATGCTATACACCTAGAGCAAATAAGAACTACATACACCACATTTGTGGCTACAAATGAAGACACTTAAAGGAAGGGAAGAAAACTGAGCTTCTCAAGCATCTAACAGACAAGACTCAACAAAGCCATGCATATGCTAGACTTCAACAAATCTGTCTTAGGAAAAATGTTTTCTGACAATTTTGAGAACTGGTAGGCTTTTCCAGCTGCTAGGAATACCTCTTTATTTTTTGAAGAGCCATCATCACTGACCTTGAAACAAAAACAGATTATCAGAACAGTCTGAATGAAGCAGCCTGTCAGGGCTTTGAACCAGGGGAGGGGGTTTTGCCTTTTTGTTAATCTCAGTTTAGTTCCTCTAGTGCCAATAAGAGAGAGATGAATGGTCCAACGGTATTATCGGAATGATGGGTGATCTGATGTGCAAGATTACAGCAGGTAGCTGGAAATGTCAACTGCTGCATATCTACAATAATACGGATATTAGCAGAAGTACAGGGAAAACATCGCAGTATCTCTATGAAATAATGTGCCTTAGAGGAACTACAGTGGATACATTCTAGTCTTTACCATGCAATCATATGCGTGAAGTATGTCCTGGAGACAAGGCAGCTGCTCTCTTTCCTACTGTAATAACCACGTACATTCTGGCTATTTTTGCAACAACAACCTTTGCCATAATTTCATAAGATTCCTAGAAAAAACGATGTGAAAGACTCTGCTAGACACCCTTTTTGTCACATGTCTATTTAGGTTAGTTAGCACATTTAAAAAGAAAATGTCCCGTTTTCTCATGGCTTGTTTAATTGATGAAAAACTGCTATTATCTCAAACATGATCAAACCAGCAGCTCTGGTCTCACAGCAAAGCAGGATTCATCCACTAACTTAGTGACTTTCTGTGTGGATACAAATGCATATTTGCATATTCCTGCATTAGGAGCACACTTGCTCAAGATGCAGTTTGGATAAACACATTTATCAGGATACACTGTTTTGTCAGCACATTTCCAACATTTGGTATCCTTAAAGGCCAAAGGGATAAAATTAGTAATAAGATGGCATTAAAACTTAACAGTGTACATGGCTACCTTCTATCTATATGATCCGCAAAGGGGCTCAGCAAGTCCTTTTTACTAAGCATCTTACCTGTTTTAGAAAAGACTAGCTGCGAGAGATGCTGCGCAATGGACTGAAGTGCTGAAGCTCCTCCAAGACAATCCACATCTGACACTAGCAAAATGCTATGAAGACATGTTAAAGCTCTACACTGCACTGCATTCAGTCTGAAAGAAACAAAACATGCACTTAGGAGACCTCTTTGAAAACAGGTGCTGAAGTACAAAGCAGAATTGTATTAAATAAGGCTGTGATCCGGTGTGCAGTTTACAGAAACATTTCTATCTCTTTATTCAAAATTACATATCCAATTTGCCATATCCAATCCATTGTCCAGAACTTGAAAGTAACCCAGAGATGGACAATCCTTCTAAGAGTTCTAAAACAACTGAATATACATGAACAATAGTAAGAGAGACAATGAAATTCCTACTTTTTAATTAATGGTTTCCAAGACGGATTGTGCATACAGATGTCTAGAGCAACACTGTTCGGAAAAGCAGTTTTTTCAAGAATCTGGGGAGGGGAAAAAGAAAGGTTTAGCAATAAAGCTTTTTTTTTTTTAGTGTGTTTGGAGGGAAGACTGAAACTAATATCAAACAGATACTTAAAACTACATATTTCAAAGCTTTCCAGGTAGCAAGCGTCTGACCTGCTAAAAATGTCAGAATCTTCCTCAGTCACTCAAATGGTGCAATTATACACTGGTTTAGCATAACATATTTTAAGTATCCAACTGTACCGAACAAAAGGTGCTTTTTCTAGGTCTCTGCTATACTTTTTTATTTAGATCTTTTCTCCTTACAGAATCCACTATGGAATTTTCAGATAGCAGCAAGTCTAAAACGCCTTGCCATGAAACAGGCTGCTTGCTATTAACTACAAAAAGCCTTGAATGTTTTCATCTCGCACCTTCATGTCTTAGGTCAGAATTCTACAGTGCTGCTGAACTAGTATAACAACCGATTCAAATGACAAACTTCATCCTCACAACCAAAATAAGAACGAGCAAAACAACTCTGAAACAAGAACATCTGAATTCTTGTCAGTGTCAAATATTGTACTTCAGAGGGAAAGAGGAACTTGCACTTGCACTTTTTCACACCACTCACATGTTACTTCCACTTCACTCAGCTAATATGGAAATCTAGCAGTCTCAAAGCTTCCTTTCTTTTTGCGGGTAATGTTTTTTCATGTCCAAATCAAGGAATAACAACCTCTGTATTTTTGGAAAAGCCAAATTTAAAAAAAAAAAAAACCCCACACCACATTTCTGAAACATAAGAACCTTATATTCCCACTTACGTGAAGAAATTATTTAGGTCAAGACAGCTCGTGGTAATGCTCCACCTCTAGGCCAAGAAAAAGTGAAGCTAGACTGATTTTAAAAAATATTATTTTTCTCTAGATGGATTGGGGTAACTTGTTTGCCTAACCTGGGATAAAAACCAGGCACAAGGGAAAGACTGTACCATGCTTTAGAAAGAAAATAAAAGACAATACCTTCTTTGGAATGAGATTGTTCAGAAACGCTGAGTTCACCTCATCAGAGAGGCACAGGGGTGACATTAGCAGCCCACTCCCCTCATTGTAGGAGCTTTCCATAAACAAGTCGCTTTCATCACTGCTGGAGAGTTCTTCCCATTCGTCATCAGAGGGATCTGAGAACAGAACACAGACTTGTAACTGTAACAGCACTCATGCAATAGGTATCCTACTTCTCAGTTACACTTGTCTCCACCTCTTGGTTTAGGAGTCTTCAAGCTCTTGTGCTCTAATGAAGTCCACATAAACCAAGTGCTCTTAAGCCACAGTTCGAAATATTATACTACTGCTGTTTAAATAATTTTAAAAAAGTATTTATTTTATATTCACTCAGGCAACAGCTACTCTTATGAGAGGTTCTTCATACAGTCTCTGATATTAACTACGCTTCACTCCAAGATATCAAAAGAGATATAGAAGAAACATTTCAAAAAGCATTTACTGAGATTTTAACACTGATTGTACCATTTTACTTTCTGATGTAGACTCAAGCATGCAAACACACCATAAATTAAATAATTTGTTCACTAACTGTGGTCAGTTTAAGGCAACTGTTTTCTCTGGCAATCCTGAAGCCACAGGGGTAGTAACTGGGCTGGATGAGTATGTTACTGTCTCCAAGCAAGGTCAGTTGAAAGAAAATGATGACAGCAAAAATCATCTCTGTTAGCCATTTCAGACAATACTTTTTCAGTAAATTAAACCACCTTTATAGTTATAAACCTGAGCTAGGTTTAAACTTACATGATTTACTCTACTAGCAGATCTGCAAGGGCAGACGTGGCGAGAGGGGTTGAGGTCCTCATACCAACAGGCACAGCTACTGTAAAGTGAATAATCTGTCCACGGCAAAAGGCATACCCAGTCTGACAAGCGCAAGCTAAGTCCATCGTTTATATTTAAACTGATATATCTGTGTCCTCAGGGTTTACACTGACTTATCTGAATTTGGTTTAAACCTCGTTACATTTTAACTGCTGTGACACTGGTGTTTAGGCAAGTCCTAAGTCTACAGGTTGGACTGATCCTCCTCACTGACAGGTGGAAGCTCTGCCTACGTACATAGGTCAGGATATTTAACTACTGTGACAGAAAAAATATCCTATTCTCCCCCAAGTAATTTTGTCTGACACCACACATTCATGTGAGATCTATGTACTGCAGTAACTACGGTAACAGCAATCACTTTTTCTGTGGCAAAAGGTAAATCCATTCACTTAAAATACGAAAGAAAAGTCTGAAGGAACACATTTTACTTGCACTGTGGAGCAGCTTAAGAATTTATTTGAAGGTGATGACTACTGTTTATCTAATGCAAAGTAAGTCATCAGGCTGCAGCAACTTGATCTTGTGGGCATCTTCTTTTGCTTACAGTAATATCCAATTAATTCTACAGCCATAATATGCTGGTGCTAATACCCTTTGCATGAGAAAACAGTTGTGTTTTATGCTTTACCAACCCACAGTAGCAACAAGCATGAAAACAAAGCAGACATCTGCCTTTCAGTCAGTCTCTTGCCTCCTCTAAAAAAATTCCACCTGCATCTTTACAAAGCAAACAAAAATCTCCCTTGAAAACTAAATGATAACTACATGAGCTGACCAGGCAATTCAGCAACAGCAAAGACAACAGTCATCACATGTGTGCAGTAAGTGACCAGGGCAGAGCAAGAACTGGGCTCTAGAACATTAGCCCACAACTAAGATCAGGTTTCTTGTAATGTTCTTGTAAATACAGAAGCATTTCCAACAGCAATCCCATCTTAGCTAGTGCTGGTAACCTACAAACTACAGCCTAGACAGCAATACTGCAGCCTCCTGGCTTCCCTCCCTTGTTCCCGTTAAGGGCAGAGCACTCTGCTGCTTCCCAGTGCCAGCCAGCGTTCAGTAAAACACACCTCTGCCAGCCTCTGTTATCTCCCTCTGTTCTGTGGCAAGCTGAGTGTTTCTATGAACTCAGCTAAAGCTATTTTAGTCCTCAAATAACTTGCGAATTAAATGAACAGCTGCCTCTGGATTCCTCTTAATTTGTACAGACCATGTTTCTGTCTGCCCATGAATGGGTAAAGCACTGTAGTGAAATACAACACAATCAACCTTACATTACACTGAGTGAATGGCAGAATATGCAGCTTATCCACAAGAGATTTTCCAATTAAAAGGAAGAGTTTATGAATTACAGCTCATTAGATGAGAAATGCAGTTATGAAAAGAGCTTCATGTACTAGGTGCAGAATTTCCTTGTGCTGTAAGAGAACAAAGAAATTACCATTGGGAATATCTGGGTATTACTGTGGATTTTATTAGAACCTGAAAGATTTACTCAAAGTTAACTCCTACACAATTACATTTGCATCAGGCTTACATATGGTAGTAGGAATTAAAGTTTTCAGGTTTTGGAGGGGTTTGGGGGGGGGTTAGTTTTGTTTGGTTGTTCTTTGTTTTTAAACAGAATTTCAGAGTCGCTTATTTTTTTTCCTGAAGATTAGGAGAAAAGCTACCAAAACTGAGTATCACAGTTCATAGAAGATACAGAACATCTATTTCCTACTCCTCCCAGACTCAGAGCCTTTCCTTCTCAAAAAAAACTCAAAAAGGTGGAACTCTGAACAGCCTAAATCTGCATTGTTGCCAGAGCTGCATGCAAAAGTTGTCTCTCCTACTCCTTTTGCAACACTTGTAATATCAAAACTAAATCAAAACTACAAGATTTATCTGCTTTCAAAAACACTGATGACCCCATCCTGCAATAAGATTCACACCGATATTGTATCAGATGAACACTCAGATCATCCTCTTAATTGAACAAAGAATGTGCCGTAATACTTTTTAGGAAATACCTCTTCATCACAAGTGCTTTTTTTGTTTGTTCTCATATGTTGGCATATCTTGCATTATCATGCAAAAAAACTATGTAAGCAACAGAAATTACTTAAATGAGAAAACAAACACTTAAATTAGTAACAGAATTTACAAACCAATCTGCCCCCATGTAAGAGTATCAGGGCCAACAGGTCTACATGCAGTCACCGTTAAAAGCGCCAATATCACTGAACAGCAAACTAACCATGACCCATGCCAGAAACAAAATGTACCACGACACTTGTAATGAAAGAGATTCCTACAAACCTTCGCTGCAGCACATGTTAACAATGATTTCCAGAGCAGTCTGCTGAGCCGTCAGTAAAGCTGTCACTTCTTTCAGTTCCCACTTATCAGACTAAAAAATGAAAACATGAACCAAATTTAATTTTGTAAAACAACACTTCAGTGCAATTTAAAGCACCCAAGCTGTCAGCTAAAAATACAATCCAGCCATTTCCCCCTCTCATTCTTCATCAAAACTTTAAAAAGCCCACAAAACCAAGAGGCATTACCTATCATCTTTCTGTTGGATATTTCAGAACAAATTTTACCTTCAAGAAACGCCACCTGCACTGAAGTCAGAACAGAGAAGGTTACCTAATGTTAGCTAAAGCCCTGATAGAAACATGCATTTCTGTTATTCTTTTCACGTACACAACAGTGAATGCACTTGTTAACTTTTGAGCCATCTCCAGTCATGACTGAATGGTCATGTTACAGATCTCACTGGCCTTCTGCAGAAATCAGGACTTCCTGCAGCAGCTACAGGTAGAAGTGTCAGATAAGCCTATACCTTCCACTGCAGGAAAAAAATGGAAATGTGCTTCCCTGATGCACTGTGCACCTGGACCACACTGGAACAAGTTGTGCTGAAATTCTCCGTGCTCATCTTTGAAGTTTTAGCTAAAATAGTCAAGCTATTGGAGTCAGGATGAGTAACACCTGTAGGTAGTTTGCTCTGGCCAGTGCTGAGCCAAGACCAGTCAGATGCTCAGCCAAACGCACTAACCTGTCCAAGAGCCAGCCAGCCACACTTACCGGAAGCAGATCTGAAATGTCATTTTCTCTCCTGACTTTTCCTTTTGGTGTTTCTTCCATGTCATCGTCTTCATTCAAAACACAGTTGCCTATAACATCACTCACGTTTTCCTCTGTTTCTGCTTCTGCATCAAGTTTTAACCTGTTTTTTTCAGCTTCATTCATACGAATAATCATTTCACCAGCATCTATTGCTAACGATTCTGAAAAAATCTTCAAGATTGCATTAACCATGCTTCCCAGGCTACCTGGTGGAATGGTATCCTTGATATTCCAGACAGTGCCTAAACAGAAGATAGTTGAAATATAAAAACTATTAAAATACTCAATACCTAGCTCTGTAATAGCCATACATTTTGTAAGGACACAACCTCCACTACTTAAAATACTCAGTGCTTACATTTCAGTATGAATGTTCAAGTCTTTCCTCTACAGACTTGTATTTTTTTCTGTCTAGCATTTCCTATACTCATCTGTAATAACCACGTTATGTCCACGTCTTAAGCTTAAGTACTTTTCAGCACCTAAGTATACACAGAATAATGTGGAGTGACCTTGGTGACACTTTTTACCTATAATAATAAATCCGTGAGATAACCATTTTCTAAGGATTCTCAGAATTAATTCATTATACTTCAGTATCAAAAATCACCATGGTTGAGCATTTGAGGTAGAAAAAATAATGCAATGTAGAGACTCCAAGGTAAAAATCTACACCTAGTAAGATCAAAATGATTCCTCTACTACTTATTGTTGACTCATTTCACTGTTGAAAACCACATGAGCAGTTAAAATGGGTTATCACACTGAGCCGGTACTGATTTCAGAATGAAGCATTTAAGACAATTTTAAAACTAGTTTCAAATACCCGGTCATTCCAAAACACAGTCCCAAAAGGCAGGAATAACCTCATGGACCATCTATACACGCATTGACCAGCAGATGTCCAGACTTCAGCAGAGAAGACTAAGCCGCCTGTCCTTCCCACCCTCCTTTACCTGCCGTGCTCTCCATCACAAGCAATGAATGCCCTCGAGCATCGTACCTGCTATCAGTGTTCTCAGAAGGACATGCTTCATTGTGCTCTCTGGACACAACATCACAGCTTCCAATACTTGCTGTGCAGAAGCATTAAATGAAGAAAGAAGATCTGGATTATCTTCTGTCACTGCTTGCAAGCAGTTTGCTGCAGCAAACAACAACAAAGATAATTAACAAACCCGACAGTAGCTTTCACTTTCTTAATAACAAAGCATTATCTTCCTAAAAGCTGAAGCAATGAAATACAGACACAGGAAAAAATACTTTACGCAGCATCATGTTGTAATGGTATGACACCACCAAAAAAAGTTGTGAGCGCACACACACCTGTACGACCATTATAAGACTACAATAACAATACTACTATCAAAACCACATCGGAAGTGATGGGAACTTTTAGGGGGTTTTTTAGATGGACTATGTCCTTTCCTCTACAGATTAAGACCTTCATAACCAAATCCAGAAAACAAAACAAAAAATACAGCCTCTGTGTAGAGCTTTCTTTCCAGAAATTTTTTCCTCACATGTAACCACCAATAAGCCATTCTCCTTTGGAATGTAAACAAGCACAACAGATGTGAACTTCTGAATGATGTGCTGTTCAGAAAGGAATTCAAAGTCTTATATTCAGTGTAAAGTTTAAATAATGCTAAGGCAGGTGCATTAGGCAATGAATGTGACTTCAGTGTTACATTCAAATAGTAGAGGAAAAAAAGTATCTTTAAATCCTTATCTTCTCTTTTTACCACTTACCTACTGAAATAGCCAGATCCACATTTGTGGAAAATTTCTTCATGCAATGTAACACAGCCTCCAGACATCCTTCTTTATTGAATATGTACACCGCAGTATTGTTGCATTCACTAATGCATAAAAAAGATTAATAGAATACTTTTCCCAAGGAAAAAATACTGTAACAACATTTTAAGTAACATGTACTCACCATTACTCACATTTTAAAAACTTGCCTAAGAAGTAAACATTACTGAAAGGGCGATCCTTGGTTACTGAGGTTATGACCAATTCTATATAAAACGGAAGACAGCGAAGCTGCAGTAGCCTGGACACCTTTGAGGAAAGCTGGCTTCTGCCAGGTGCTTTCTCACACACAGTGTTTGGGAACCTAAGTACAGTCTCCTGCAGACAGAGCCAGCCAGAGCGCGAAAGGCAGCTTGTAGAGGTGGGCCACAAGCCAGCCCAGGGCTTCCTGCAGCCATGGAGGACTTCATCCACAAACCCACCAACCGCAGAGCGGGCTGTTGTCTCTCACATCAGCATTCACTTACTCCAGAAGATAAGTGCTATTACCATTCAGAAATGCATGCTAAATCAAGGCTAAATGTGATATTTACTTTAATTATCTAACAGTGGGATTTGTGTTTTCATAGCTGTTCCCATTTTTAAACTAACGTATTGATGAAAGACAAATTCACACTAAAAAAAGGTAGGACCTTGCTAGCTACAAAGGTCTTCAAAAATTTACTTCTGAAAATCTTATGTCTCAGCATCAATGCCAGCCGCAATTTGATCAGTATCACACTTAGCAATGAAGTCAGCAGCTCATGGTCATTGCCACCAAGTTCAAAATACAGAAGTGCTTTACAGCACACCTAAGTGCTTTGGGACAGGAACTACAATCACTATGTTTATAAAAGCGATTTAAAAAATGAACGCAAAACATTGTGGCGTCAGAGTTAAAGGGTCACATATTCTGTGTAAGGTGCTGAGCAAGCAGTTTCTGTACTGTTCTAGATCCCAATCCCTAAAACCCCCCATTTACAAATAAGGCCTCAAGCCAGCAGCTGTACCATACAGGCAGACACAGAGGCAGCTCCACTGAAATACTGTACATACAGAACACAGTTCTCTGTGGACCAACTTGTATAATGACGTGGAGCTGTTATGAAAGGAAGAGAAACAACACAAAATTCAAGGAGAACTTTCAGAACGGGTTTGTATCACAGCCATTTCTGTATTTATAGTGTTGCCATTTCTCTTCTTTCACCTCGTGTTTCCACTGTAAACTATTAATTGAACAATTCACGTTCTTTCTCATATAATTAAGCAGATTTGTATCACTGCCTCAGTCACTAAGGGACAGTTAGTCCAAACATTTAATCTTAACTTTTGGGACGACCTGCAGAGGGAGGAAGTAGTACAAAAACTCCTCATATTCCCAGAGCACTGGAATCCACTGATGACAATTTAATTTTCTCCATCTCCTGTGTCATGATAAAGATCTAGAGGAACTGCATGCAAGACCTCACAACCCAAACTCTCCAGGAGACTATGACAGAACAGGTTCAGAAAGTAACATAACACCTTAGGATGAACAACCAATAGAAAGCAAGTTTTGTCACTCTTCTAAAACTAATGACTGAGTTCGTGCACTTTTAGACTCCTTCGCTTACAAAGATAATTTACGGTAGAAGATAAGCTCAATTTCAGCTCAGATGAGGGCCTGCCATTTATTAAGCAAGGCACATGTAGAAGCCACACAATAGGAAATCAGAATCAGCAACTGAATACATCTTCCCATGCAAGGACAGTCTTTCTTTTCTGCCTCAACTACCATGCTCTTCTTCAGGAACAATTTAATTTAGTAGTCCTAAAAGGCCACTGTTTACACAGCACTTACCATACATTCCACAGCAAATTAACAGCCTCATTGGCTATGTCTTCTATATAATTTTTGTTCATCTCTCTGCATTTCTTGGGAGAGAGCTGATTAGCATCTAGCCCAGTGCTACACTACAACCAAACAAGAGAACCAGGGTTAGAAAACAAAAAAGCCAAGAAGAAAAGCAAAAGCTTAAAACATTTCATTCACTCTGCTGCTAAAGATCTCTCATGAAGTGTTTATTACCAGAAAACCTGACTAGTTTCCTATTCTCTAAGAAATCACAGCCACAATGGAACTGAATCACTGATAATTTTTTCTCTTGTAGAAAGACTCTTAACAGCACTTGTTTTGCATTCAATAGTCTTCAAAAGCATTTTTTAATACTCAGCAATTTTAGAACCTGAAATGCTGTTTCTTGCTAATACAGTTATATGCAATTTTCCACAGTTCTTTCTAATCACAAAGATTAATTCAGCTAGTATCCTGCTGTGCTTTACAATAATGCTATTACCCATATTTTAAAATGGGGAAGAAACATACAGAAATTGGTGGTATTGCTCAAGGCTGCTCATACAAAGACAGTAGGTGACAGAATTCAATGCAATTTCCAAACTGCACTGCAACACCTGGACCAAACAAAGAATAGGTATTCAGTACAGATTATCCTACAACAGCAGTAACTACCCAACTGTAAATTCAAGCTTTCATTTAGACAAAACTGTTTACCAAAAAACCCTCACTACGATGTTGCAACATAAATGTTGGATCTGGATCTTAACTGACATTCCAGACCTAAAACCTCTAGACCATATATGCAAAAATCATTCTAGGCAGAAATCTCACCACAGACCCCAGTTAGCAGGTCAGGAAGCAGAAGGAAGTGGCTCAAAATCTCTGGAAAAACTACTAAACCTACTGAAACATTTTTTAAAAAGACCTTTCAAATACCTTATGTTGATAACGGCTACAAAAACTGAATTATTTTTGAAAGTGGGATAATTCAATGGTTAGAGGAGTTTTAAAATGAGAATGAAAATAATCACACCTCTTTCAGAAGTGCGACAAGGGGTGTCATGATGTCTTTTGTCACCATGTCATCACAGACTTCAAATCCTCCACAAGCACTCAGATTTCTGGGGAAAAAAAAAAAAAATAAATTTTTTGATCAGATGCAATACTTACCAGGAATGTTTAAAAAAAACCAAATAAGCCAACAAAAAAACAACCCATGCATTCAGTGTTCTTCTCTAAAGGTTATGGTACTTTTTGTTTTAAAATCAATCTGCTTAATCAGTAACTTCAGTCTTCTACCTTCCTAACATAAAATGGCAACTTTGGTGTTAGGAAAAAGAAAATTATTTTCACTTACTTGTCTAGTGTAACTAGGACACTTAGCTGTACTAAAATCTGACTTCTGTCAGGTATTATTCAGTGTAAGATACAACATGAACATCAACAAGTGTTAGCATTACATCTTTGTACAAATAAAGCAAGCTGTAGGTCTAACCACAGAATATGGACTCAAAACGATGCTGTTCAGTACTTACAGGTTTCTCAAAAGGCCAGCTATGAGCTTTCTCTGACCCACTGCTCCTCCAGTGCTGTCAAGACACCAAATGCCATACTAACAGCATTCCAGTTCTCTCTGTTCCTTCATACTAGTGTTGGCTTGCTTTCTTAATGTAAGGATGGAAAATACTGCATTCAACTGGGAGTAGATGGAATAGTAGTAACTAACTGAAACCCTGCTCCTGACATGAAGGCCTCCCAGCAGCCTAATGGAGCAAGAGAAGCCCCTCTCTCAAGGACTCCAACTGATGGAGCATACTTACTCAAAATGGGGCTATAGCAAGGGAGGCTGCCATTCAAACTCACAGCTTGGAACAGCAAAGCCCCACTCTTGTCCTTACTGTGCTGGGAGTACCTCATTCTAACTGAGTATTAGGAACCACTTACCGGAGAGCACCTGCAGCTGTCTCACGAACAGCTAAACTGTGATCCATCAACAACGGCCCTAAGCACCGGACCACGTCTCTCTGCAGAAAGGCTGGGATTACATGCTTCTGCTGCAACAGCTTGGAAATGCTGGCACAGGCATACTCTCTCACTTCAGCACTTGGATGCTGCAGCTGAGGAGACACAAACAGGGCAGCTTAGGGGCAAGGGAAAAGGCAGCTGGAAGTTTTTAATGGACTGAAAAGGCTGACCTGCCTTTCGATTTGCAGGCCTAGCACTGCAGCTTCTGCTTTACTGCTCCTGAATGGAGTCAAGAGCTTTTCATTTCCTTGGAAGTTTATAAATCTTTGCCTGGGTTGTATGTGTTAACTAAATACTGTTCCGGGTGTTTAACAAGAGAGTTCAGACATAGATTTGACACTAGGTAGCACTGGTGAGACCTCATAACTGCTTTCAATTACCATGTTTCAAAAAAGAAATAGATAGAAGTGGGGAGAAAAATACCATCAAAGAAGTATAACCCACATAACACATGCTTCTGTAAAGAAAAACTGAAGAATCTAAAAATATGAAAAACCATGACAGCCTTTAGACTAAAAACATCACCTTAAAAACAAGGAGTAAGTGTTTTCTACATCTGCAAGACAACACTGACTTGTGCTGTAACAGAGGCTTACATGGGACGTAAGAATTGCAAACAATAAACATAATAACACAGCAGAAGTGTGTATCCTGAGAGGTCATGGACTCTGTTAAAAGCTTAAGAGAAAAGACAACCACCTGCTGAAGAGCAGAGTGGGGAAGTGTACATCAGATCCTGCCTCACTGGAACTGACAGAGTCCCTCAGTTCACCTCACCTGTGCACACATATGCATTTTACTTTTTTTTTTTTAGACTAAATAGATTAGTCCAGAAGAATAATCAAGCAGTGATTTCTTCACCGAGTTCAGTTAGATGAAGTGAACAAAAGGGATTTATTTACTTTAAGGAAAACAGATTTTTACTTTTGATTCTAGTCACACGTGCAGGAGGAGCTTTCACCTCAAATACTTAAACCAAAACCAGGAATGGGGTCAAGCCCAGTCTTTTTCAGCATTTTCTATCGCTTACTTCTTACGTAGGGATCTTGGACACATCGTTCTGGCTACTCACAGGAAAACTCTCCGTTCGGGCAGACTGAGCCCAAGCACTGCGAGAACTCCTTCAGAGCGTCTCCTGGAGCACAGCAGGGGCACAGAGCAGCCTCCCGCCCTGTCTCAGCCTCTCTGAACCGCTCAGGAGGGCGAGAGCAGGAGCCAGGACGGAGTGCCGAGCCCCGAGCCCCGCCGGTGTCGGGCCCGGGGGCGAGCGGCAGCAGTTACCGACCCGCCTGCGGCAGGACCGCCCCCGTCCCTCCTCGCCGAGCCGCAGGCGGGCGCAGCCGTGACGCCGGAGACGCGACGCGGCGGCGAGGGACGCCTCACACGACTCTTTTCCGCGCCCCAGGGCGGGCAGCAACGCACCCGGCCTCTTGCCCGACACCACCGGGGAGGGCCGAGACCTCGCCCCACCCGCGGCGGCGGGCACAGCCCCCACCGGGCCGGGCCGCGGCTGCCCCGGTCCCAAGCGGGGGTCGCACCGAGACCGCACCCGCGGTTCCCCGCGCCCGGGCGACGGCCGCCCCCGCTCCTCCCCCGCACCTTCTCCAGCAGCTCGGCGGCCGGCTCTTCGTCGGGGCCGCCCTCCCCGTCGCGGCGCTGCTCGGGACCGGCGGGGGAGAAGGGGGCCCTGCGGAACCGCCGCGCGCGGCTCTTCCCCATGGCTCCGCGCCGCTCGGCGCCGGCGCACCCACATGTGCGATCCCGCGCAGGCGCAGCCCGCCCCCCCCCCGCCCCTCCCCGCCGCGGAGCCGCGTACTGCCGGGTGACGGGTTTCTCCATCACGGGCGCAGCACAGCGGCATCGCCAGCCTCAGCGCACACACACCTGGCTCACGGACCGGGCAAGCGCCGCCAGCAACATCAGCGAAACAGCACCTATGCTCAGCGACGCGGCGCGCCGTACCGCCGCAGCCCGGCAACCCAGCGTCAACAGCATCCTCAGGTGTGCTCAGGGACTGCACGTCTGCCCTGGATGTCTCCCAGGTCAAAACCCTGAGGCAGGATTGACCTGTGGGACAGAAAAGTGAAAGGACTTTCTCTCTGGTATCAGTATCTTAAGACTGCAAAAACCACATCAAATACAGGAAATGTTGGTCCAGTATGAAAGTTACAGACTTCAGCTATAAACTTCTGAAGTTCTTCTGCGTTCATCTGAGATCTGTATTTGCACAGTACAAAAGAATATAACATCTCTTTATACAAAGAATTTATTATATACATATTTACCTACAAAATATACAGCAGTTAAAAATAATGGATGGGCAGAAGACTTACTGGAAAAATTACAGGAGACAATTCTTAATGTCTCAAGTGACAAAGTTACATCAGCAGGCTGCCTTGAAAAGCCAGTCTACCTTGCAGTAGGAGTTACTGAAGTTGCAACAGCCTTGCAGTTTTAGTCAATTAAACAATTAAAAAGGCACCTTGAACAACTTAAAACTCTTTACAATTTTAGCTATTCAAAAGTTACGTGGTATGCATATAACATCCACACCTTGCGTTTAACACTCTGAAAAACAAATCCTGTTACTTTATTGTGGCACTCTTTATAAAGTTTTCTACACCAAATCTGAAGTTACACAATTGCAATACTAGTTTCATATTCACGCTATCACAGCATAAAAATCCACTCAGAATGGTCATGTGGACTTAAGATACAGCACAACCTTACAATCGGGAAGATACAAGCATATTTAAGACAATTTTTAAAATATTAAAATCTTAAAACAACAGTGTTGTGAACCAGATCAAACGAAGAGCTACGTATGACCACAATGAAAGTGGCTGGTGCACTATTATGCAATCTCACAAATGCAATCCTTGATAGATTTGCAACGTTCTTAGCCAGCAAGACCAGTTTTCTCCAGCACACACAGAGGGTCCTTCTGCAAGCCTTCAAACCAGCTCCAAAAAGAGTGACCAAGAGATGAGGACAGCTGTAATGAGTAAGCGTGCTCATAAAACATCATGGGAATGGCAAGTGTTCCTTTCAATACTGTTCGTGAGAACAAAAAATCCATACAGCAAATATTACTTCTTGTCCTGAACATTGGCAGCAATCTGCTATTTACAGTAGCTTACAAAGACACATAACACGAACGAGGTGTGATTTTCAAGTTCAACTTCATAGCCAATTAACATACTTCACCTGTACGTTCTGTTCTAGCTGAAGTAAAAAAGTGACATGAATACTGAAAAAGAGGTAATCAGAAGTAGCAAAAGCACTGATAACATAATAACAAAGAATTTGGATAAATAGTCAAGAAAGTAATATTGCACACTTTCACTGTCAACCGTGTAAGACTTGCACTCCCAGGCAGCGACAACCAGTCCTGTTTGGTTTTTTTTTGCTGTCATACTACCTTAAAAAAGGTCATTTTTGGTTTCCATGGCAGTGGAAAAAAACTGAAGACAGCCCTTATTGAACATGAGGCCTAGGTTTCAAAATTAATTTTCCAGTCTGCAAGACAAAAAACAACATAAAGTTTAGACCCAGAGAGTTGAGCCCAACAATTGCACTTCAATTGTACAAGCTCAGTTTAAAATGACACACAGAACAACAAGTATTCTACATTCCAGTGTTACAGACAGACCGAATTTGTTAAGGCATATACAAGTGCTGTTCAGAAAAAATAAAACTGTGTGCCTTGTCTAATTATTTGCATTTTTTTAAAAAAACAAGGTTTAGGCGATGAATCACTAACACTTACATCATCACAGGACATATTATATTCTGCCAAAACAGTTCGACATCGGGCTGCTATACTGTGCGGATTGCGTCAAGGAAAGTGGCCAACACGTGAACACAGAACAAGTAACAACTGAGAAAGCGGTACTAGCATGGGCTTCAGTAAGAGCAGTAACTACACCACTTTTAACCTGGCAAACACAATGGAAGGATACATTGATGGTGCCACCACTCGTTTATGTATTCCAGCAAAGAACAAGCCTATTAGGGTAATACAGCTAATTGTGAAAAATGGGTGATTCCAAAGTGATGTGAAAAATGATACCTAGGAAAGAAATCAGATTAGTCCCACTATATACTTTCTAAAACATACAGAGAGTTGCTACCTAGTTCACTTAATAAAAATTAATTTAAATTCACTTTAAAAAAAAAGCTCCTAGCCATTTCTAAGTACTTGTGAACAATTCTTTAGATAACCATTCCAGCATTTTGGTAGGCATTGTCCCAGGACATACTCCACAACAATTCCAGACAGCTTGAGAGGTTAACTAAACACATTCTCCCAGTTTCATGGGAGAACCACCTTTAGCCTGTCAGATTTCAAGACTCTATAGCACTTGACTGCAACCCCCAGCTATGAAACAGACCGCATTCGGGATTAGCCTGATCTTTACCTTTTGTGTCTCCGGGTCTATCAACCAGTTCCAAGCACCAGTTGCTGTGCAGACTGATACCACTATCAGAATCACTGATAAAGAAAAGAACAGGAGTCATAAACAGTACACTTCACTCCTATTAAAAAGCATTTCTTTTTCAGCAGCAGCTCTTAAACATTTATTTCTTTTACTTTTGAGGGAGAAAAAGCTTCTGCTTGGAAGATAGAAATGAAAATAAGCCAAGAAACTTCTATTATGTGAAACCATAAAGATCCTGTTCAAGTTTCCTGGACAGGACAAATAGCTACCAAAATCTAAATTCAAGTCAAGTAAAAACAACCTGATGCTTTGAAGAAATGAAAGTTTCTAAAATAACACAGTTAGCAAAAATATGAGTTGGAAGACGGGAGTAGGAGTTGTACCAAATGTTCAGTATGCTGTTGGAGTTCATGCAGTCTGGGCAACAGAAAGGCAGCGCCACTGAACTGCAGTGCAGAACTAAAGCTGCTGTCCCACGAGCAACGCCTGAGGCATTAGCACCAGCGATCCAGCGGCACATCAAGTTGCATTATGTTCCCCACCCCAATCACCACAATTACATGCAAGGAAAGCTGACACAGAGGAAAAACCCCAGAAAATGTAAAGAGGAGTCAGAAAGCATGTTAGCATCAGCACATGAAGATTAAGAAAAACCTCTACACATCCAGAATGGTTCAGGAAGAATAATCAGCTCACTGTGAATAATGCTAGATACACATTAGAGTAACACAAGATACTAAACTGATTTTGGGAGACTACACAAAGGGGTGGGGAACAGAGCTTGATGGAGAAAGAAAACAGAACAAATATAAAGGTAGGTAAAGCTCATATTCTATTGCACACCCATAAAGCCTTGCAGCTTTCATTGGACATTTGGCAGTTCAGAGTGCTTTATGTGAAGCCTGAAGTTCTGTTTGCAAATAAAGTCTCTCACCAGGGGAAAGAAAGAAAAAAAAACCCTAACAACAAAAGAAGAGAAGACCCAGAGTTACCAGCCTTTAGGATCATAGGAAAGAACCTGAAAAAACTCAGACATTCATGAAATAGTACTTTCAGGTTTGTAGGACTACTTCAATTTACTACTGAGTTGCATACTTCTTATCGATAGTACAAAATTGAAAACAGTATTAAAAAAGTAACTCTAACAAGTTTTCAAAAGGATGTTGGAAAAGGTCTATCAAAAACATAGAACTTCTCTATATAAATACTTTTTTCCCAGGATGACAAGAGCAAAAGTTAATTATAATGGAGTATTTAACTTGATATTAAGTACAGAAGTCCCTCTTTTACATGAATTGCAAAACTAGGAAAGCAAGCTGTTAGGAAACAAAAGCTAGCTAGTGAACACAACACTAGTTATGCAAACTTCATTAAGTATGCTTAGAAGTTTCCAGTACTTTTTTTTAAAATTAGATCTGACAGTAAATAGCAATTCTGGAAGCCAAATGCATTCCTGCAGTAGGTGCGCACAGATCAGGCAGATCTACTTACAAATATCTGCTTGCCTCCCAATTGCTCTGAAACAAGGGGGTTTGGTGGGGGGGGTGGCGGGCAGTGGTGCTTGGTTGGTTGTGTTTCAGCATGGGGTGGAGGTTTTTTTGTTATTTTAAGCAGTCATTCCTCCAGTTCCTTCATTTGAAGTTCGCCTCTTGGCCTCTCAGGAGAAAAGAGGCTATTTTATATGTTCTAAAAAATGTCTGTATTCTCTGATTATGGTAACTTCAGCAGAATCTCACAACAAAAAAAGGCAGTCTGTTTCCACCATGGACTACTGATCCCAAAGTTGGCAGCATATCTGTGGTATTTTTTTTGCCTTCCCCACCTCCTTCAAACTTTCCTGTTAGAACAGAGATGAGGAAGTATTCTGCCCTTATGGTACACTGCTGTAACTTTTTTGCCGTCAGTACTATAGGACTATCTTACCCAATCATATTTAGTTCAAATAACTATAGTAACTGTCTGAGCCTTCAAAAAAAAAAAAACCCACTACCAAAAAACCGAAACCAAAACAGAAACAAATACAACAACTTACTGTCCCAACTGTTTTCAGAATAATTCAGCCTTGAGCCAATTCAGTCTTGACCTCATTTTTCAAACTCTGGCTAAAGTATCACTTTGGTATCTTGCATTGTCTTGTTGCAGAGTGTTTGAATGTACGCCACAGAAATTTTAAAGAGGGTTTAAGCAGAGATTTTTCTTTGGGCAAACATAAATCAAAGATGCACACGAGTAAATCTGAAAAGCTGGAAAGAGAGAATCCTATTTATCCCTCGGAACATCAAACTTACTTCTCCAACGTCCTGTAGCTGGTTGCAAACATGCAATATATTCAGTAAGTCTTCTTTCAAAAGCTTTGAGATCTGGGAAGGATGTACATCAAGCATAATTAGATCTTCATCTAGTTAGTCAAATTTTAAAGTAAAAGATAAAAGAAATTCACTTTTCCCCTGTACACACTCATTTCTTAAACAGGCAGAAAAAACCAATGCCATGATCATTTACATGTACTAAAAGCACAGTTGAAGTAGCTTCACACAACTTCAGCTAAAAAGGGCAATCATGGAGTTACACTAAATGCAAGAAACATTCCCACTTATGGAAAAAAAAGAATCGATATAGTTGAGAAATCACAGTATTTTAGACACCTTTAAAAATACTGAGAGTTAGATTTAGAGTAGTTTAAAGAGCCCCTCCACACAGAAAAAAGTATCACAGTTTGGAGTATTAAGTACATCAGGAAACCATTAAATTCTATTATCTATATGATGGTAATTAAAAATAAAAGTTGGCCATTTCCCAGCTCTTCAAGGGATTATTTGTAGCAGTGTGGCTTTGATGACTTGGTTTTGCAGAAACTTTTAGTTATACATACACACACATACATATACGTAAAAGCCCACAGCAAACACTAGCTCAATGATTTTATTTTAATTCTTTTTTTCTTTATTTTATAGATTTTTCCTCTGATTGCCATCATTCCCCCTTGGTCTTTCAATTGAAATTGCTGTTAAATCCAAGAAGCATTTCAACTTTATACTCCTAATTTGTTTAAAAAAAAAATCTTAGCCACCTAATGTTTGTCTACAGGGAGCTGTTTCACCTGAAGTCTATGTTAGATTTAAGCTTCTCTTCAGCAAGCTCAGTATTTGACAACATTCCAGTCAAAGCTAGAATTCTAGCTTATCTATTATCATAAACTTAACTTTCAGCTAAAATGTTTCAGTTAGCATCACACTGGAATTTTTTCCTTCAACTTGCAACTATTGGTAAGTTATTTACATAACAAAGGAATCAGAAAATAAGATTAGATGAAATGTAGCTATTGTGATCATTACAAATGCAGCTTTCCAAACTGCAGATTTACTCCTAAGTGGTTTGCAGGCAAACTGGGGTGAAGATTATAGCATCTTGACTTCAGCCACAGAACAGCTAACTAGTCTTAATTACTGCCAACAGCCTCATAGTTATGGACTGTCTTCCACCTCCCTTCTGGGGAAGCTAAACCACTGCCAGCAATTAAAACTAATTAACTGTTCCCTGACCAGGACAAACCCCTATAACTAGTCACTGAAGTGAGGGGGAATATGAAGCATCACATGAAAAGCTATTTGAGAAATAGCACCCTGTAGGCATAAAAGCCAGCTATTGATAACAAAGTTCTCAAGAAAACACTCGTATAATGTTGACAGCATTAAAATAAATAAACGAATAAAACAACTAAAAACCTTTCAGAAAACAGGAACTTGAAGTTTTAACTTATTTTTGGATATCCACATTCTAAGAATCTTCTCAGAGTTTGGCACCTGGGAGCTCTAACTATGCACACTTCCTAGACCCCTGCAGCTCGCACAGCCACAGCAACAAAGCCCTGACAACACCGGACTGTAATTTTTTGTTGACATGTCTAGTATCTGCTACAAAACAGCTGCTGACTCTGAGACACCTCTGCATTTTTAAATTCTCTACCGGTCTTATTTCTGGATACTAAAAACTCCTTTTAGGGTTTTGACATCTTGCAAACTGTAGCTACAAAGGACTTGTAACCCAAACCATCAATGTTCTCAGCCAAGAGAGGGCTGTTTGAGGTCACGTTCTTCAAATGCAAGAGGAACCTTGGCACAGTGTAATGCCTAGTGTACCGGATAGGACTCAAAGCTGTAAGAAATGCATTTCATGTAAAAACCCGTGAGTGAAGAAGTAGTTACCGCCGCTCAAACGGATTTTAATAAGCTAAAGTGGAGAAGCCTTGTCTAGAAGGGACAACGAAAGAGAAAGCCCACTGAGCAACTCCCTCATTCCCAGGATAGGAAAGCGTCTGAAGGGCCCGCACCCGGAGCCCCTCAACACAGGCCTTCCCCGCGGGGCCCGCTCTCCGCCTCCGCGGGGCAGCCGGAGAGCAGCAGCAGCCCGCCCTCAAGCCTCAGGATGCGGAGATGGCTCCAGAGACACCGCCCCAGCTCGCCTGTCTGGGCCGAGGAGGAGCACCGACCCCGGGAGCACAGTAAAGAGGCAGCCAAGGCCTCCCACGGCCACTTCACCTCCCCGAGGGCAGCGTCACGGCGAGGCCCGCTCCAGAGGGACTAGGCAGCGCGCTCAGGCAGCCCAGGCACAGAGCCGGAAGCTCCCAGCACACCAAATAAGCAGCTCCGGGCTCGCTCCGGGGCGCCACACTCACCCTCAGCCTGGTCCAGAGAGTTCATGGCGGGCAGGCGGAGGCAGCGAGCGCCGCCCGTGCCCCTCGCCGCCACCGGCCGGCGGGCCGCCACCCGGGCCGCCCTACACACCCACCGGCTCTGGTCCCACCCCTTCAACAACACAACACCCTACTGGCCAGCCTCCCACCCACCACGCCCCCCTCAGCAAGCGCGGTCCGCATTGGTTAAGGAGAGGGAAGGGGCGTGGCGGGGGTGTGCTTCCAGGCATTTGGGGGCGGTGACGGCGGGCTACGGAGCTCAGGTGTGGTCGTGCGGTCGTGAGCGCAGGTGTCGGATGGCAGCGTGTGGGGGCTTTGCCGCGTTTTGAGACTTGTAAGCCTAGCAGCGTTTGGGCCCTCCTGGGGTGGCTTCTGTCGGGTGTGAGGCCGTTGTCCCCTATGGGAGAAGAGAAGAGATGTGAGGTGCCTCTACGCAGCTTTTCCTGAAGCGGCGGTGGGTCTGGACGGTCGGCTGTGTCCTGCCCGCTGGCGGGGAGCGCTGTGACACCGGAGGTGGCTCTTCCATCCCACTCGCTGGGCACTACTGGCGGTGTGCTGGTGGGCCCTCGGCCTGGCCGTGTCCCGCTCGTCCTGGCTGTGCTTCGGTGGGAGCTGCCGCCCAGGGGACGGTACCGCCTGAAACAGCGAGTGACCAAAAGCAGTGTTTAAAGGTTGGCTTTTTTCATAGGTTGTAACTGTCCCACTGGACGTACAGAGATCAGCCGTCATGATTCCATGGCCCTCGCTGCTGTCTCAGCGAGGATACAGAGGTAACCGACCTGCTATTTCACCGGAATTAAAACTGGGTTTGAGTTATGGGCTCGCTTGGTTAGCAAGCTCTCCAGGGACGGAGGCTGTCTGCGCTGCCAGCTGCTTTTCAGTGAACCGGTATGGGAGGCTGGATTGGTATTTTGTGGTCCTGTAAGAGTTTTGTCACTGTCCCCTAAAGCGGTCAGGAGAACTGCAGTGCTCTCAGGGGTGGGATGTGGTATCTTTTCTCTCCTCTTGTTGGTTATAGGCAGGGTATTATTTGTGTACAAAGGTTTTCTTAAAGGAAACTTGGAAAGTCATGAAAATACAGTTTGTAGTCATTTTGCTCTCATTGGCTTTAAGTGTAATCACACTTAGTCTAGAGGCCTTAAGTTTTTCCTTTGATGATGATACACTGAATGTAGATGACAGCATGATATTTTCTTCAGTGTGTTTATGAGTCCAGCTTATTACGGTTTTGTCTAGCTAATTTACACTAGCTTTGCCAGTGTAAAAACCAACAGGAACACTCCTACTGGTGGTGGTTGGAATTCTGTCAGCCACATGGAAAGGCTGAGCACCTCAGTGGTGTGTGTTTTCTGGCTGTTGATAAAGACTGTAGCAGGTGTTAGCACTAAATTATTTCCCCGAATCAAAAGATTGGAGTCTTGGAAGTAGATGTTTTCTTCCCTTACTCTACAACTATGCCCTTGCAGTTGGCAAAACCTTAAATTAATGAGACCCCAAGAAGTTAGATGCTGCTCAGTAAAAAGGAGTGCTGTGCATAGCCCTTGGAGATGTCTAGCATCCTGAAAGTGCCAGAAAGCTGTGATTTGCACTAGGCTATTTATATTTCTGTGAGTTTGCTGGTGTGCAGGTCTCCTGCTGATCTCCTTTATCTTGCTTTAGCTATTAGGTTTACTTCTGAACAGATACAGATATCTTAAAGCTGGTTTTTAGTCAAGTTTTCATGATTTGTGACACTTAGAAATTGAACTGGGAAAATATTCCAAGAGCAGTAACTCTTGAGATACTGAAATAAATTATAATGCTATTATGGTTTCTAATGTAAAACTTCTTGGGCAGTTCAAACTGCTTTTATTTCCCTCATTTTTTTCCAAGGAGCTTTTGCTGTCTTCCGTACAAGACTAACTAAGGTAAATGAGACAAGGCAATGTAACTGTCATCGTGCTACACCTATGACTCGAATAAACTGTTTCTCAGAGTTGGTGCATCTGTTAATAATCCTTTATCTTTTTCTGCCAACACTTGTGGGCAGCCTTAAAATTAACAGCTTAATCAAAAGGGCTCAGTGTACATTTGGATTGCTTCACAGTGCAGAGGCAGCTGGAAGAAATGTGCTTTGTCATCTTAGAATGATAATGTAAGAATCTCTTTTTGAGGGGCAAGGGATGCTTCTTTCTGAGTTGAAAAGGTTTTCTGGTATTTCTGGTTCTCACAGCTGTACTTTGAGCATAATGTGAAAGCATCTGTTAGTATCAGAGATAATTAGGGTGGGTTGCTTGTTTCTTAGTTTGGTTGCATTTCCAACTTTTTCCTGCACATTTTTGTCTACATAATCCCTTCTGCTCACTCTCCTCTAAACATTTCCCTCGCTCCTGAAGCAACATGTTACTTCAGAGATGCTGTGTTAATGTTTAAGGCTGATAAAAATCAGAGTTTTTGAGTTTTCTAATCCTGTGTTTTTCTAATTGTTTATTGTAGTAACTACCTTCCAAGTTTGAATAGTATTATCTTAATCTACATTTAGTGATATGAGGATAGTGTTTACATGCTTTAAATTCCTTTTCTAAGTAGATTTTGTAAGCTTAAAATCTCATAAAGAAACTGTCATTTTTCTTCATTCAGTCTCATTTTCCCTAAGCAATGTTATTTATCCCTAGAACTATCTCTGTAAGGAGATTCAGGACTTCTTGGTTTAGACAACAAAATTCTGATCTGAAATTTTTTTCTCCATTACTACTTTTTTAGCAGGCCTGTGGAAAATATCTCAAGGTTTATCCTGGAAGTTGAACTTCATCAAATAGCAGCATCTTCAGTAGAACAGAGAAAGCCTTTCGTTGGATGTCTGAGGAAAATCCACAGGATCATTTCTGCACAACTTCTTCTGCCACATTGAATAAATTATGACTTGAGATGGTAAAATGGTTTGAATTTTGGTAGTCTGTAAAGCTAATTTCTTTTCCTCTGTTCTTTTTCTGCAACTAAAGTGAGTAAGGGTTTTATGTACTTAAGACAGGAGCTCACCCTCATTCCTTGCAGTACTTCAAAAGACAGAATTCTTATAGTCAAGATAACTTTATTTTTTATCAATATTTACTGAGAATATGTAGTCTCAGTAGATAAATTCTGAGAAGTCTGCAGCTGAGATTAAGCATGTTTCTTATGCCTTCTTGCATGTCTGTAATAAATTTCATTTAAGAAAAGGGGGCGGGGTGAAAAATCCCCTTGCTTCAAAGAATTGAATTAAAAATCCAAATATTTTTATCATTTTTTGACAGTGTTGTTAAAAGGTAAAGTAGTGAAGACTTGTTGATGTTCTAATACAGTTCTGCAGTCAGTGCTATTGCTTAATTGATTTTTTTCACTTGGTTGCAGATGACTGCCCCAGGGATGATTTTTAGAGAAAACTATACCTGCAGTTTTGCAAATAGATGCAGAAAGAATGAGACATCTTCTGATGGTTGTTGTTGCCATCAGCAAGGAGAAAAAGTAGGTTTCTATTAAGGTTTCTAATTTTATTACAGAGATGGTAATTACATAGGTAAGTGTAACCCAGTTCAGAAATGTGACCCTGCAAATATGTAGATAATGTTTGAATATCATGTCTATTTAATGTTCCTAGATCTACTGAATACTTCTAGTTAGTCCTAAAGTTTCTTATGCATCTCCCAGGCTTTTCATTTATATTGGAAGTAAGTTCATACACTGGTGCTGAATCAAAGCTAACCTCTGCAGCTACAGGAGGGCTATAAAATGAGGAACCTGTCTAGCTGCTTAAAATTTACTTAAATTAAATCTGATCTCAACCCAGTGGCCTCAAGATTCCTTTCACAGATGCCAACAGAAGGAAAAATAGAAGGCAGCTATATAAAAAGGACTTTCAAGTGCAGAAACTTTTTGTCTAGTCACCAGTTTATTCAGAAAAATGAATTCTTAGAATAATATTTGGTTAAAGAAGACAAACTTCTATCACAAGTGTCTAATCCTGAGAGAGTTTATGTTGCTGTTCCTCTTCTGGAGGTGAGCTGCATCAACTAGAATACAGAGAACTTAACCACTCATACACAGAATTAATTCTTCTAAGAGGACTACCTAGACAACCGGAAATGTAAACTGTAGCTCCTGTGAATTCCTTATTGCTGCTTTGATATTCTAACTTCCATTTTTCTCTTCTTCCCTGTAGCAAAGTGGTTTATACCAAATTTGTTATTGGTATCACTTTCCTATATACTTAATCCATTTCAAACTTACAGGAAATGTAGATCATATGTTCTGCCTTTACACATTTTGTTGATTCTTTTATTAGAAGATTACTTTAAGCTAAGACAGTTGCTTTTCTTTGTATTGAATTCTGTTGCTGTAAATGCAATATTTAATTACCTTCCTCCTCACTGACCTCTGTATTTGATATAAGCTCTTCTGATACTCAAACATGATTGGGAACATACTAGAGACTGTTTCAGCTCATGGAATGTTGCAGAAGCGTAGTGGTACATTATCTCTTCCCATGTGAGCTGGAAATTCTCTGCCATTGTCGTGGTTTAGTGGTCTATTGAGATGTGTAGTCAGTAGTAGTAGAGACATGAAATCCAGATAGGAAGAGCTACAGCTGCTGCAGCTGGGTTGGTTAATGTGCTTGAAATACAAAGATTGTGTGGGATAAACAGAGCAGGTTGTAAATTGACTGCTAATTTTCAGAAACAATTAAAAATAATTGAAGCTGACAAATCAATTTGTTTTCAGTTGGTTTAAGCCCAAATATGTTGCTTAATATGTAAATGAAACACTTTTAGAATTGTTTAAAAAAGTAGGTGTACTACAGTATATGAAAAATAAGCCATAGTTCTTCCTTGACTGTCTACTATCCCACTGGTAATTTCAGGATCAGTTAGTGAGCTCTCTTATTGGTGAAGTAAATGGAGATTGTGGCTTTCATCTCTCCATATTGCATCAGTAAGAAATGCAGTCTTTCAAGTCTAGAAGACTAAAATCAAGATATCAGTGAAATTCCTAAAGGATAAGGTTTTAGCATCTATCCTCAGAACCTATGGATCACTACTCGTGATTTTTATGTGTGCTATCTTCAGCATTTTTAACAAGGCTACTGACAAAATGACACTAATGTCAGTGTAATAGTTTGTAACAGACTATATTCTTTTCAGTTGAATAGTTCCCAGTATACTAGAATGATGAGATAGAATCAAATGATAAATATAAATGCTTTCAATAATTAATGTATTTCACTCAAATCTAGCACTAAAAGATGATCAGGCAGGAACCACTAACTAAACTTCATATATTACAGCTTCCTCCTGTACTTTGAAAAATAATTTCAATTTTTTTTTCTGTGGCTTAAAACAGGGATCATGGTTACTTCCTGATATTGTAGAAAGTATCTGATCAAGGAGCATGCTGTTTGTGGGGCTTTTTACACCTCATAGCACTGGACTTGATACTTGTGGCTTCTGGCACATATAAGAGGGCCACAGCAGGCCAGCAATGGGGAACAATGACACAGACTTTTATTTGATGTGAGCAACTTCTTTCTTCTTCAGGGGAATGTGCTAGTTACAGGCAATCAGCTACAAGAACTTGGTCTTATACAAGGTGTATTACTTCCACCATAAGTCAGATCTCACACATGCACTCCAAGAAATTGTAAGTGGTGGTTTTGTATTCTTGAACGGCCCAATGTAGCACCTTCTCTTGCTGTGTTATCACACTTCATTATTCTGTCAAAAGAAAGTTTAGCTTGTTTGAGAGATGTCACTTAAAACAGTCCCCATTCAGAACTGCTGTTTTAATTTCTTTCAACCCATTACAACTTTAAATGCCGATTCATTGCACTTCTGGGTAACAATTTGACGTAGTTAAAATGAGACAGCTTTGAAATAGTTCGCTGAATTAATTTCTAATAATTCATAATGCATGGAGTGATTAAATATCCTGGTTTGCTCCTTAAATGACATAAAATGCATGCAACAAACTGACACATATAATAATGATAGGAAGTTATAGAAATTGCTTAATTAAAATTTCACCTTCTTCCATTGACTGTGTAAATGAATCAATCCTTCTTAAAGCTTTTATCTGTGTTTCTTTCAGAACTTCTTGTTGTAAATTTACAAATTTCAAATCTTTTTTGTCTCAAGAACACAGTAAAAAGGCAGTTTCTCCTGGAGGGAAAGTAACTCTCCTGCTCTCTAGTTAGGTAAAAAGTACTCTGAAACTAAAAAAACCTGTACTAAACCTGTTATTTCAGGGGTAGGTGTTTGTGAAAGTCTTTGTATGGAATTGGGAATCTGTTGGTTTTAGGTAATGAATGACCAATAATGTGACAATGGGAATGAGAAATTACAGCTTTTCATTTATATTAGAAGTTCATACACTGGTGCTGAATCAAAGCTAACTTCTGCAGCTACAGGAGGGCTATAAAAAAATCTTACCCAGTTATAATGCACAGACTTTACAAGAAGATAGAAAAATACAGCTGTTAACATGTGAACACAAGCTTGATAAAGCCAGCTATCTCCTCTCTGTAGTGCATCATAACATGCCTGTGGAGGATGCACTGACTCATAGTTAAAGCTTTTGTGAATGTATTTGAGTGTGAGCAGCCGGGATATCCCAGGGCTTCACACAAGGCAGCTGATCTGGTAGATGACTGCCTAGTGTGGGAGCTGAGATGTACAGTCTGCCTCTGGGCATTAGACATTTCTGTTAAGTGAGGGGAAATACTGAGTTCAACTCCACACAATCCAAGTAAGTGACTAAGCAAAGATCAGAAAAGATATGATTGAAAGTATTAATATTTTTTGCCTACAACTTCAAGCATCTTTTAAATCGGATATAAGCTTGAGTTCAATCCACATAAATAATCTGTAAATAAATTATAGGTGCTAGAGGTCAGAAGTTTGTGTATAAAATGCCGGTGCGTGTACTAACAGGCATGTGCATCCTGAAGTACAGTGAGTACATTCTTTGCAGAACTAGATGTGTTATAAGGACATATACACAAGTCCCCTAATGGGCAATTGCTGTCTTACAGGTTATGGTTGCCAAGTGAGTATTTGATAATCTGCTAACGCTGTTGAGTATTTAAGTGTTAATAACACTGTAAACATAAATACATTTAAGTTAATCATATCCATCAGTCAATTAAGCAGAATGCAACTTCTGGTTTAACAGATCAGTAATATAACAGTGTGTAAACTTTAAGTTTAAAATCCAGCAAAACATCTCCAAAAAAAAACACCAAACCCAGCCACATATGGAGATTATAGCCTTGGAATATGTGTGCCATTTTGATCTGAAGAGCTACTCTACAGAAAACTCTTGGATCCCTTGTGATAAATGGATAGCGAGATTTTTGCAAGCTTCTACTTGTGCTCTTAATGTCTTTTGAAGAATTGCTTACCACCTTGTTTTGTTTAGGGTAAGCCTTGTTGAACAAACTGATGCTTCAACTGAAGCTGAGGGCACAATGTGTCAGGAGGATGCAAGGCCATGTACAAGCACTGCCAGCCTCCCACTCTGCTGCTGCCAGGCAGGATTGCTCACCGAGGCCAGTCACCCCTTACTCAGGTTAGACCTTCATTTGGGTGATAGGCTGTCAGGGGATCTTCTTCCAAACTATTTCAGTTTTGTATTTCAAAGTAATTCATTCTGTTTTCATGACTGACTTGATCACTTGCCACAGTACATTTACTCAAAAGTAGATCAAAATGTAGTAGATACCATGTGAACTGCAATCAAGTAAATGAGTGGGATGTGGGGAAAATCTGAACTTGCAAATATTTGGCAGTGATGAAATAATTGAAAGACTGGAACTCAGCCATGTTATTTTCAGTGCAAAATTCATATGAAAGAATAGGAGAGTATACTATTCCTTATCTAAAACTGTATTTGTTCAAACATTAAAGCATAAAAATAAAGCTCAACTTTCACATGTGTAGTCTGAAATCGGATTCAACTAGGGTCCCTGCATCTATTTGAAGTTCATATGGGTTGAGGTGAGCACCTGGCTAATTTAGACTTTTTCCTGCCCTGTTGTGAATTTTTGCCATTCTACAAAGCTTTCTTTTTTAGTTACCAAGTTGGTTGCTGTTCTTTTGAGTTACTGAAGCCCACTGAAAACCAGAAGGGCAGCAGAAATGGCAAGAGTGGTTCAGGTTTAAAACATGAATATTCTTGGATGCATAGGATTAGAGCATGGTGCTTTGTTATAAATTAAATAGTGCTTTAAGGATTGAAATAGGGAGGTTGGCAAAAATATTGACATCTGCTTAATTATTTTCTTTTATTAAATGACAGCATAAAAAGAAACCACATCTACACTCTTGACAGCTATTGATGTTAGTGCAGAGCCTGATTCCTTAAAATGAATGCTAGGCAAAAACTGTAGCAAAACTGTTGTGGTCATGGATTAAGTCCTTGCTTAGAACCAGCCTCAGCTGACATCTGATATGTTTGTCATGATGAAGTCACTCAGAAATAAAATCTGGCTTTAACTTTCCATACCAATCATACTTCATCTGTCAGTTTGTGTTTTAACTGGCATGTGCAGGTTAACATTAGTATCAGGAAGAGCTGTACTTTGTGTGCCAGGCCAGTGTGCTCTGTGATACTGGAAGGTTATACTTGTAGCTCAGTGGCTGCACATCTTTTAAAGTAGGGGACCATGAATGATAAAGGCTAAGGCACTTGTAGCTGTGGTGCATGGTGTCACTGCTGTGTTTGCAGTGCTCATTTCTATGTTTCTGTGCCTGTTTTCAGAGAGATAACTGGTATGTCTTAAGCCTGGTGTTTCTAGACCCTCACAGTTAAGAGTGTCCTGTGCAAACAAAAGCAGATTCTACTGTTTGTTTTAGAATGGCTTACAATAAAAATCAAAACCTATTTCCAAACAGGACTGTTGGATGCAAAGGATAATATTCCACCTCTTTTAGCACCTGTGAAAGGATTTGGACTTCTGGAGTATTCTTGACAGCAACCTGCAAAATAGCCACTGCTTGGAGGGACACCTGGCCTTTTGCTAGTGCCAGATAAGAGTGACAAAGCTCTTTGGTTTAATAACTGTACATCATTTCTAGTTAAAACCTTCACAATGCTGATAACCATACATCTATTCTAGCTGCAGAACTTTATTTCATTTAAATGATGAAAACAATGGCCATCTTTCTTCAAGGCTGTCTCAGCCTGAAGGATACCATCTTTAGATTGAAATAATTAGATACTGCTTTCTAAAGCATACAAGTCCAGTGAGGGTTTTCTGGCTTTTTCATAACAGGGTACTTACCACAAAGATGCCTGTGTGGTTGTTACTGTTGTCATCCAAGCAAAATGAAATGCTATTCACAGTAGAAATACAATAATGTAATTTGTAGTTAGTGTATTTAGAGTTTAGAATAGGTAAAAAAAAATCAGATATTGCGACAGATATCAAATAAAAATAATAATAATGCATACTTCCTGATTTAAATATTTTTTTATTGGAGAGAAAGACAGCCTCATTTGAGACAGCTGGAAAAACAAAGCTAAACTGGAAATAAATAATTTTCTTACATCTCCATTTGAGTTTTAAGTTCTCATTTTAAACTATTCCAGAGTAAAGGAAAATCATTTTCTGGATCCCTATAGTTCACTGATTTGAAAAGGTAGACCACAATCAGTTTAAATGGAGTACTTAACTGTAAGCAGTAATGCCCCTGCTTGCAGGGTTGCAAACCTTGAGAAGGAAGTAGTTTCTGGGCTGCAGGAAAGCTAGCCAGCTTTTCTGTAGGGCTTTGCCTTGGTAGACATGCTAAGGGGTGGGGAAAGGAAAATAAGACACTGGAAACAATTTTCTCCACTAATTTAAAAGGGTGACTGATATCTCTTGCAGATAATGGTTTCTGGTAATCTAGCTACAGTGCCTGTCAGAGCTGTTTTCTGTACTTGCAAGCTGCCTGGTGTTGGCCAATAATTTGACTATTGTGTTAGAACAGAGGTTTTGTAGCAGCCATGGTCACAACAAGGGGAGGGAGAGGAGGAAAGGGGCTTAGACAGCTTGAGCTTCTACTCATTAGAAAGCCAGTGCTTAGAGGAGCAGACAAGTGACATTTCACATTGATTTGGTTTGCAAGACAAGCTGATTGTTGCTTTGAGTGTATTTTTTCAGCCTTCTTAAGGAGTGAAGGTTTTCCTCCTTGGCAGGAGTTAGAGTAATAACCAAACATGATTAAATGTGTAATTTGCCATCCCTATATTTTATAGACATAAAATATACTCTAGTTGTGAAATGGAAGTGGATGTTTTTTCTGCTTATTAGCTGTGTAGTGCTATGGGGTTACCTGAAAGTGCACAGTAGCTGTGAGCTGACTTAATCTGACATTATCAGAACTTGAAAAGTTTATTAGAGGAATCATGTGGGTCTTTTCCAAGCTCTTTCTCTTGTCATGGGTTGATTCTTTCAAGAGTATGGGTTGATTGTTTTGAGGTTATAAAGAGAACTTTTCTGTGGTTGCTCTAGACAGAATAACAAGTAATTGGTTTAAATTGTAATGGAGATGATTTAGCTTAGATGTGAGGAGGAAGCGTGTGGCCAACTCATTGAAACATATTGCCTGGACAGAAACAACAATTAGCAAGGCATGTACTCACCAGTGCTAAAATGGGTATACATGATTCTGCATCAGACATTAGAACAGGATGTACCTCTTCATGTTAATGGTGTTATGCAGCACAGTATCAGCTGGAGGAGTAGGTTAGCTTTGTAGTGGGCCCTTGCCTGAAGCCTGATTCAGGTATGCAGGATACTTAAAAGGAATAGGATATTGGACCATGTTTTGCATTGAAGTGGGAAGTTAGATGTTACACTACCTATTTGAGGACATGGAACACTCAAAAGTTCATAGCAAATCAGGTTTGGTAATACAGTAAAATCAAACATTGAGATAGCAATTAGCCTTTCACTGATGGAAGAGGGGAATTGATTTTCAGATATAAGTAGATGTGGGGAGGGTGACAGGTATGGCAACTACAACTGTCTTACAGTATTTGTATTTTGTCACAGCTATTCATGTTAAACCAGTACATCACCAATGGGAGCTTAACTAAGAAGATGCTGCTGACACCGTTGGCAATTGTGGAAATCCTGTAACCACATGTGCATCACACCTTCTTTTGCACTCCAGTCTGTGAGAAGTTCAGAAAGATTTAAGTGTTTTCTATTAAAAGAAATGTTCATGAATGTCAGTGTTGTACCTTTGTAATTTTAAAGTAGAAACTGCTGAACAGTCACAAAATAGTGACCTGTTTTATGCTGTTGTTGCCAGTTTCACTTTGTGGTTGAACTTTGACTGTTCAAGTTAGAATGGGCAGGTGTGGTCTGACCTGGCTTTTCAGGGCATGTTGGATGGGATGGATGGCATTTCTCTAAATTCATGACAAGTCCGTCAGTTGTTTTTTGTGTTTTTTCCTTATAAAGAGAGGAAGGTTAAAGGACCGACTTGAGCCTCAATTAGAATTGTTGGTGTTACTTGCTTACTGAATAACTGACAGCTTAAACAGTTTTTTATTGATCTCTTGAATATTGAATTTGCTTGGGATTGGGGTGTTTTGTGTTTTCACTTCCTTTATAACTTAGAACAGTGGAAAAAGGGAAGTATTGAAATAATTGTAGTTAGCAGTCAAGTAAATTAATGTGATAAACCACCTTAATCTAGTTACAAGCTAATCACAGCTGCTTTTCATAGTTGTGGGGGAAAACTTCTGCTGGTAGTGAATAGCAAAGGACTGACTAATATGTGTGCTTGTCAGTATATCAGAGTAATTAAATCTTTTTTTGTTCTTTTTGCAAGACATCCAATGCTTTCACTGTGCTTTGTGTAGTGGAGCACTTTGCTGTCTAGAAAGTTACACAGTGACTTCAGTATTATGTTTTTCTGGTAGCGCTTGCTTGATTTGCTCAGATGAGTTTTCATTATGAATTTGTTCATTCTATGAATTAAATCAATTCATAAATTTAATCTTTGTCAAGAAGCAATACCAACTGTAGATCTTAATTGAGCAAAATTTCCCTGCAGTGCAAACTAGAAAATAATCCTCTGCTCAAGAACTAAGTGGTGTCTTTCTGCAAGGCCTGTCAACTTATTTTTATTTTGCAGCTTTTTTATTCACTTAATACATTAGCTAAAACAGTTAAGAACTAGCTGGTAGTCCAAGAATAAGTAATTATATAACTTATTTTTCAAGGCTCCCTGTAATATCTGTTTTTAAAAACAAATTACTTCTGTGGTAAGTGATAGTCTAATGGTAGTGCCTTCTTTGGATAGCTAACTAGTCCTCAAAATTATTGCAGCCCATGTAACTCCTACCTGTGCATTTATTTGGCTGTTAATACTACAATGTTTGAGGGCTGCACGCACTTACAAATCACCCTGCTGGTGTGCATGTGAAGGTAGGAGATTGCATAGGCTTTCCCAGGGGAAACTGGAAGCTTGTTTTGGAGCCTGGAATTGAACCGATTCTCTTGAGCCCTACAGTAGGTCCTTAATCACAAAATCATTCCCCACTTCCCCCAAAGGGATTAAATGTAATAACTTATATCATTTAAGGATTTTTCTTTTTTAACACTTGAGATTGAGGTTTCGAGGTGAACTTTGCTAAAGAGTTTACTTGTCATGGTGTAAAATCTCTCTTTTCAAAGGCAGGGGGTGAGCAGCACTGCTCTGGCACACACAGGGACTGATGGGGTTCTGCTGGCCCCTTGGTGCCCTCCAGCCACCAGTGGAGAGCTGGCACCTTGCGTGCATAAACCCTAATACTTCTGTGTTGTGGAGAAGGTGCTAAAACTAAATATCCTAAAGGAATAGAGAGTGAAAGAGGTATGTAACTGCACTATGAAGAACAGAAATGAGGAGTGTGAAAGTGAAAAGAGGTGTTGTCTTATGTTGCCATTTTAGGAGTCAGCTTGAGCCTCTGACTTCATATGTGAAAAGGAAATTTCAGGGAGCTAACAAAGGCAAAACCAGTTTACACCTGCATGAGGATACAAGTAGGGTGTTTATGTGGATGTTCACTTTTCAAGAGGACCAGGTTTAAGTTAGTAGCCTTACTGATGTGACATTAGAGAAAAATAAACCCCCAGAGTTCTAAACTTGGCATGTCTGTGCACAAAGGAAATGTCCTTTGAAACTTCACTCATACACCAAAACAAACAAGGACAAAAAGCAAACAAAAAACCCCTGAAACACAAAACCCCAACCCAAGTCTTGTAGAACATTGTCAGCTGAATGAATTGTGAACTTTGAATGTATTTTCCTGAGGACGCTGCTGAGCAGCTTGGAGTGCTCAGTGGAAGGATTATGTAAGCCTGTTACCTGCAGACTCTTGGAAGTGCTCTCAAACTTCATTACAGACATAAAAATGTCTGTTTCTCCTGTAGTGAGGTGTTTGGGTGAGGTATGAGCAATTTTGAACTGGATAGAAAGGCTGACAGTACTGGCGAGTGCGTAAAGACGAGACCCGGCAAACCGACCCTCGAACAAGCAAACGTTCCCGTCCCGCTGCATTCCAACCGGCTGGCACCGCTCCCCTGGGGGAGGAATCGTCCCGGCTGCTGAGGCGTGCCGTGGGGGAGCCGAGCGGTCCGTCACCGAGGTGGAGCGGTGTCCAGCGGCGCCGCGGGCCGGGGCGGTCCCGCCACCCTAAGGCGCCTCAGGGCGGGAGCGCGGCCCCTCAGGGGCGGGAGCGGGTGAGCGGCGCTGGGCCGCTGGCTGCGGGAGGCCAAGGAGGCAACGAGTTCCCGCTCAGCTGCCTTCGCTGCTCATTTTTCGGTCACCTGTGAGTTTCTGGAGGTGTCTCTGTTGTCCTCGGAGCTGCTGGTTGTGTGCGGAGCGTCGGGCTGTGTGAAACAGCCGGCCCCCTCAGGGCAGCGCTGGGGAAGACCAAAGCTTTTACCAGTTGGCTGTCTCCTGGCCTTCAAAGCTTCACGTTACACCTGAGGATGGGAATACCTAAGCAGTGAGGGCGGTGTCGGAGGCCTGCAGGCGGCGTGTCGTGGATGCCAGGTGCCTCTCAACGCATCCTTTGGTCAGCCTGCTGTCTGCTGCCAGGCGTCACCTGAGGCCTGCGCCCTGTGTGACAAAGAAGAAAACCCATCAGATGAGGCTTTAACCAGATTCCTGCTCCAGCAATCAAGTAGAAAAAGGAAACATAACTTTAATCTGTAGTTAAGGCTGACATATGGCCTGGAGTTTTTGAATTATTGAGTGCTTTTCATATCACCAGTATTACTGTTGATTTAGATGTCCTCAGGGCTCCTGTGGTGATACATGTTATGTATGTGATATATCTTTTCACCATGTGCTGAATCTTTACCTGGATTTACTTTTCTGACAGAAAATTCAGGGTTTTAAGTATTTTTCAGACAACACCAGCACAATCCTGACCTGCTTTTGAACTTAACTGTTGTATCTGGACTAAATGAAAGCGTGGTTGAGCTGTAGTCATTCTGCAGAGGTCTGGCAAAGTTTGAACAATCAAAGCAACAGAAAGTGAATTCCTTGTTTAAAATGTGTATTTTGGGGCACATAAGTTCTTGCAGCATACCAACAGCATGGCTGCATTTCAGTCTGGTGCTTTCCCTCGTGCTGTGCACCGAAGGCGACAGGCAGGAAGAGGAGCCCTGGCGAAGGGAGCGGGAGGCTGGTGGCTGCGCCTTGCTTAGAGCTGCTGAGCTAGTAGGGGAAAACAGCTTTTGCTGCCAGCCCTTCACCAGAAGCCTGGGAATTGGACACAAATCGTGGAGGACAAAGAGGCATCTGAAGTTGCTCTCCTGCCTGAGCAGATCAAAGTGCCACACCAAGCCTGGTAGCTGCTGCAGCCCAACCAAGGAGGAGAAAACAGTGCCCTCTCTGCCTTTTATTTCCATGGGCAAAACGAGTGTGGCGTGCTCTCTACCCACTGCAGAGCAGGGAGGAAAGCACACTGCTCCCTTTGCCTGTGTTTTCCTTTATCCTGCTGCTTCACCAGCTGGCAGCTAGTGATGGGCAGGTGAGCCTTGTGCCAGGGGCGGGCAGCTCACCTGCTTCACCTGGCAGGGCTGCCTGCTGCTGCCAGAGCGTTGGGAGGAGGGCCCTGCTGCAGGTAAGAGCTTCTTCATGACATGTTTGTCTAAATCCATCTATAAACTGTGAAAGCAGACTTCAGTTAATGCAATTTTGCTTGTGCACATTGTTAAAAGGCTCTGTGTAAAACCCAGGTGCAGTGGGCTTAGTTGTTTCCATGCCTTGCAGTGCCCAGGTACGGTGTGAATCCTGGGTGGGCTGTGGGGAAACCTGTCTGTTCAGTCCCCCTCAAGCACTCACATGAGCTGTGAGTTTTCTCATGGGATCGAGAAAGAAATGCTATTGGTTTGTGAAGGTGATTTCTAGTGTTCTCCAAATGCAGAGCTTGAGTACGAAGACTGGGGGTTATGTACCTGACCATGGCACGGTGGCAGTAAACTTTGGTCTTTGCAACAGGTGTGTTGAAAAATACAAATATTGGCTGGCTTGTTAATTGCTGAGTGATGAGTGCTGTTGCTTTAGTGTATCAATACATGAGGATGGAAGCTCAATGATTCACTATTTTAATGTTTTGAGATCTAGTTCTTTTTAAGCACTCCCTAATTCTGTGTTCTTTCTCAAACTGGTTTTTGGAGTCACCTGTGATACTTAGGGTTGGGTGTTCACAAATGCTTCTATATATTTTTAGTTTGATTTTTTTATTCTAACAAGTTTTGCTAAAGATGAGAGTGCTGTGTACCAGGCAAGAAGATGTTTCCTCTTGTGATGGTAAGTTATTTATATGGTCCTTGGTTTTCCTTGGTCTGTGGGCTGAATAAACAGTGTGAGCCTAAGGCCCTTATCCTTTCTTTTGTGCTCACTTGTGTGTTGTAAACTTTCTGATGATGTTTGTACAAGTACACATTTTACTGGGTATTTTTCCTCTTTGGTACTTCTTCTTCATCGTCCTTTTATAGTGTTTAATGGGGTGTAACACTGTTGGGGATGTAAGTGGAATGGTAGAGGGAAGAAAATTTCCATTCTCAGGTCTGTTATGAATGAAATGATGTGCAGTGTTGGCTTGACAGTACTTAAGCTGTTTTAGCAGCTTCTTAATATCCCTTCAGTGAGAACTGGCAGTAAGTGTCTCTGAATTATTAAATTCTGGCATACTGTAATTGCAATTCCTGATTTCCTGGGTAAATCTTACACTCAAGTGTCAGTAACTGAGAACGGTTGAGTTCTGGTTGGTTGAAGGTGTGTAACCTGTGTTTGGTGCTGGTTTTATGTAGAGGGGCTACTCTAACAATGCTAAAGCTGCAATATCAAATATTTAAAAGATGCCAAACTGAGGCTCCAGTTCAACCCCATCCCTGATGTGTGGGATGATTATGCTGTATTCCTTAGTTATGGTTGTCCTCTGTTGTGTTTGATTATTGTTCACTTACTTGTGCAGAATGTTTGTCTCAATATATCCGGGGTGTTATCAAAGCTGCCTTGTGTAATAAAGGCAGAGGGTATTGCAGAAGTTGGAAGGCTCCTCATAGATAAAAGTCAGCAAGAGACTCTAATCCTCTAAGGCTGTGTTAAGCTTGAGAGCTGAGAGATCACAAAAATCACAATGCTCTTCGTGGAGTTACTTGCCTGTCACAGCTTTTCCATATAACTTTAGGCAAACCATATAAAAAGTGTCTGTAACTGGCTTATGTTTGTGTAAGGATTTCTTTATTTTGAGTACCCAATTTGGTATGCTGGCAATGGGCACCCCCAATCCTCTGACTCTTCTGACAGTGACAAGGGACTAATATCAGACGAAAGAGGAGGCTGTGTGCAGTGTGTGCTAAATGCTGGGTGGTAACTGAAGGCACTCCCTTAGTTATACTCCCTATAGTTAAAAAAAAAAAACAACAAACCTGATGGTAAATAAAATGCTGCATTGCTCCTGATCAAATAGATAGTCACCGAATTAGAGAAGCAGTGTGTCTTTATTTAAATATGCAATCTTGTGTGCCGTACTGCACGTGGGTGTTGGAGACACCTCGCAGTGGACCATAGACCTTCAACTCAGACATGTCCTAATGCCTGAATGGGTCGTTCTGCATCCATAAAACTTTGTGAGGCTTCCTAGGGTATGAAAAGGAAACTGAAGCATCACTGTATTGCTTTATTTAGTAGCAGTATTTGTACTTTAGTAGCCATTTCCTATGCAGTTTAGTGCAAACCAGCTGTGGAACAGTTTAGTGACGTCAGCTTGGGTGTCCTCTCTGACTTTCAGAAGGAAGAGTGCTAGATTGTGTAATTTGTGTAAACTAATTAGATGCGTTGAAGTAAGATGTGTAAAGCAAACAGGATGAATTGCAGTAGAAATTCTTCTTGGAAATGTATCTGCTGCCTCTTGTGAGCTACGCTGAAATTGCAGCAGCAGATAACTTCTCATGGAAGCTGTGAGGTTTCAATCCGCCTCATCTTTCCCTGGGAGCATTTAGGCTCTTGGGTTAAATCTTACTGAAATTTCTGCTCCTGACCACTGTGTGGAAAGGTCGGATGCAGAGGCAGGCAGCGAGCAGGATGAGTTGGTTTGTCAAGGCAAGTACAGCCTGTGTGCTGTAGATTGAGCACTTCTAAGTGATAGAAACCCTTTTTCTGGCAAAGCTTTCAAACAGTAAAGCAGCGAGGTAGTAAATACCAAAGACTTTGTTTCTGTCTGACTCGGTGGCTAAGTGGACTCAATCAGCAAATGCAGGCACAGGCAAGAGCTGGCTCTTGCTGCACATATGGGTACAAAGGCGGCAAGTTGTGTTTCAGATGGGAGATGGTGCTCTGGGGCTACAGCTGGAAGACTTAGTGCTGTGCTGCAGTGAAAGAAATAAATACAATCCTTGCATGGCTTATTTTTCTTTTGGTTCCATTAGCAGAAGGGAGGACGCTTTTACTGGTGCTGGTTTTGGGGAAAAAAAAAAAAAAAACAACCAAACCCAGAATTGCCTGGTTTGAGCCCATATTTTAGGGGGGATTTGGAGATACATTGGGAGCCTATTAGAGACTGCAGAAACAAGCTGTGGCTGTGAAAACAAGCCTGGTGCTGTTAAGTTTTAAGAGATTGATTTTTCTGGCAAGAAGATGATTGGATGTGATATGAGTGTCGAGATACCTCTGCAGAGGAAAGACATCTAATAACCGGGAAGCTTTTTACCCTTGCTGACAAGGATGTAACATGCCCCAAGTTTCAGGGGTTTACCCATTGAATCAATAACTTTTTTTTTCTTCTGTCCTTGTAGGGATTTCCCAGAACCACTGTTGATGCGTTGCTTTGTCTGGTGCATTTTCTATGGTTTAGAGCTCCAAGGGGTTAGTTGCTTTAGAAGAGTCACCTGGATGAATGGGCAGAGTAGATAATCTAAGGATGGCGGGCTTACACCCCGGCAGTAGCGTTATTAATTACTCCTGCCAGTAGTTAGCAACCACAGCCAGTGCCTCGGCCCGCAGCTCCCGCTGGCCCGTCGGGTCGCGCCACCTCTCCGCAGCTCGCCGAGCGGTTCCTTCCGTGCCTTTGTTTTCCCCAGCGCTGGGCCGTTCCTTCCAAGGGTTGCCACGTGCCTGGACTCCTAAAGCAGTGCCGCAGGGGGTGAGGAGGGGAGAACAGCCCTTTCTGCACCGAACTCTGCTGCCAGGCTTTGTCAGACCCCTCGGGGTGCTGTTCCTGCCGGCTGACCAGCTCGCAGTGGCCCCGCACCAGTTCTCCAGCTTTGCGGGAAGGGGCTGCGAGCGTTGGGAAGGCTGAGACTTTAAAGTGACTGGAGATGCGAGTGGCGCGATGGGACACACGGGAAGCTCGGGGGTTATTTTACAAGTTGTCCAAGGCATTCATTGCCGGGCGGGAGCAGCACCCGCGGGGGCTCGGCTTTACTTCAGGCGCTGAGAAAGCCCAGAGATGCCGAGTTGCCTCAGCTGCTGCTGGCGGGAACAGGAACCGGCGTGAGGCCCAGAGCCGCCCGTGTTCTCAGGGGACCGCGCGTCGCTGTGCCAGCTCTCCAGAGCCCCGGGCAGGGGCAGAGCCGGGCCGCTCCTGCCCAGCCAGAGCCCAGGCAGAGCGGCCTCTCCGCCGGCGCTGCCGCCTCTGGGCGCCAGGGGGCAGCGGCGCACCAGGGAGCGCGGGGAGGCGGGCGGAGCCGCCCCCTGGCGGCCGCGGGGGTCCGGGGCGGGGCCGCCACGGGGTGGGAATGGCGCGGGATCAGCGCCGGCGTTCGCCGTCGGGACTGGTCGAGGGGGCCTGGACTGCGGAGGCTGGCCGGGCCCGCACGGAGTTGGGGAAGGCAGGCTTAGCAGGAGCCGTGCTGGCAGCGGAGAGACGGGTTTGCAGGAGCCTGGCGCTGTGGGTCGGCGTTTGCTTCTGGAAGCCTTCAAAAAGAAAAAGGAGGGGGGAAGAGAAAGGCAAGGAGAGAAATTAAAATAACGCATCTGAGTCGTGGTGCAGCTAGGCCGGGATGGTTGTCGTGTAGGTCGGGATGTTTATGTCAGAATAAAGAGCTGGAAGTTCTTGATTGTTTCCCTGATGCCGGCCTAAGTGCTGTATTCTGCAGTGTTTTTGTCCATTCAGGATGACGCCTGTTCTGGCAGATGATTCAGAAAAGAACAGAAAGGAAAAGTCAAGCTGCATGACAGGACTGTCTCCGGAGACTGAGGGCCCTCTGGCGCGGTCCCGTCCCGTATGTTTGAAAGCAGCCGTCTGAACAACCGGGGCTGTGCGTGGTGGGTCAGAGGCGTGACGGGCGAGAGCTGTGCGGGCAGGGCACAGCAGGGGCAGCACTCCTGGGCCAGCTCGCACCCCTGCTTCAGCAGCGAGAGGTAACGGAAGGGTCAGTAATACCACGACGCTAGGAAAATTACCAGCCCTCATTTGATTAAAACGGGAGTTTTGGTTTAAAGTTTGTTGTCTTCTGTCTGTGCATCTGTGGTCCACTGTTGTGCTACTGAAAGCTTGCGTAGCTGAACTGGGGAGAAGAGGGGCAGAGAAGTGATTTTTAGGTTTCCTTGCCTTGTCTTTGTTCTGTTTCCTACCTGGAGTGAGGACATGTAATGAGATGAAAAATTTGGTTTAAAAAGGTGGAAACTTACATTCAAACATTGAAATGGATTTGGGTTAGAAAGAGGAATGCTCTTTGCCAGCTGCCACTGCATTTTAAAAACGAGAAAACAAAAATGCCCGAAAATCTGAAACACACGCCTCTGCCCAGAGCCCCAGCCCACACTGGAGGGGTGACCCCAGTGTTTGGGGGCAGTGGGACAGACAGATGGGTATCCAGGAGCACAGCACCTCCTGTGCAGAAAGCACTGCAACCTATGCAGGGGTTACAGACCCTGCAGAAAATTGTCTGCTACTTTGATTTGCTATGGTAACTCATAGCAAACGCAGGCTGGCTTGTCTATTAAGAATCTCCAAAATGTGCTACTGAAAGGTTTGATAAATGCAACAGGACTTAAAACAGCTGTTTTTTTCCAAACTTTCCTGAGTTAGAAAAGCCCTCTTTGCATATCAGGCTCTTTCCTGCCTTCCCACAGTGGCAAAGTGGGCTCGAAAACTCTGCTTTCAAGCCTCAAATGAAACTCTGAGGGAAAGAGTTTAGTTTAATTTTTTGATGTGGGAAGTTAACAGAATTAGGGTTAGCAGGCTTTGCAGTGGGCAGCCAGCCATGTGGTGCCGGGCTCTGTGCAAGCGAGGTGCCCTGGCTGCTGCTGTTCCATACCGCTGTGCGATTCTCTTTGCTGATTTTGATAATGAAATGGATCCCTTTTAATATCTTATTGGGGAATGACAAGTCTTAGGATAAAAATACCTGCTCTTTTCTCCGCAGGGTGGAGCATGGCAGTGGCTGGGAGGTCACCTGGCCGAGGGGTGTGCCTGGGCTGCTGGGGGTGTTGGTTGACACATCCAGCATCTCCCTTGCAAAGGGCCAAGATCTGGCACCACAGTCCCATGAAGGCAGAACCTCACTGTGCTGCATACTGCTCTGGGCAGAGCAGGGTGCCTCATGCCAACATCCTGGGTCTGTCTGCCCTGGGAAGCTGCATCCCCTCAGAAGTGGAATAGTTTTTTCACTGTGAAAAACAACCCTTTGTCTCACTGGTGTGCAAAGTCACCTCCTGTGCTTAAGCACAAACCAAGTTACCTGATTAATGTTAGTCTTCATCTGTACTTTCAGCCTGGGCTAATTTTAGAGCTTGGTAAAAGGCGGATAATGGATTTAGTTGGTCAGAAATAGCTATTCTGCTTGGAACACACCGAGCTGTATCCAGATGAATTTCCCCGCAGAGGCAAGTTGTTTAAGCAGAGTGGGTTTTGCCTGTGTTGTGCGTCATCTGCAATTAGCCAGCAGGGCAGTGCCCCACTTGGGAGCTGGCACTGGGCTCAGCTGTGCTGCTCAGCACCCACATGGGCCCCTGTCCCACACAGAAAATGCCGAGGAGCCCTAGCGGTCACCCCAATCTGCCTGCCAGTCACAACCTTTTCCTGTGGGATAGAGTACCCTCACCCTTCCTCACAGCAGAACTTTGAGCTCTCTGAGGCACAGGCTGGTGTTGGTACTGGTAGTGCTAATCTGTGGTACGCCGCCAGAGACAATTCTCTGGCCATTTTGCTGGATTCTGTATGAAATTAAATTGTGTCAAAGTGACACAACTGGATGAGATAACTGGTGTGTTTTGGAGAGTGACCAGGTTTGGAAGAGCAGATTGGTGTTTTTAAAAATTTTTTGTCCATGGATTAAAAAATGTATATAATTCTATTACCATCTTTTCCTGATGCATTTGCATTTGGGAGCCCCTTCCACAGCTGCCTGTCCCCACCATGGTGCCCTGGGATGCAGTTATGCTGCCCCATGACAGGCCTGCAGCAATGCCCTGTCACTAGGAGGGTACCACAGCCACCCATGTCAGCATGCAGGGCTGTACGGCAACGTCAATATTTCACAAAAGTCTTGAAAATAATTTAAAATCCGTCTGGTCTCTTCTGTAAGAAAAATGCTGTCAAAGAGAAAAGGGATGCAGGAAGGAAATACCCCTTCTCAAGTTTGATAACCCCCTCTGTGGGGACCTCCTTCCATCCTGCAAAGCACTCACCCAGTGGGGCTGTGACCCTGCTGCCCCTGGGCTTGCCCAGCAGGCCGAGTGCCTGCCCTGGCTCTCAGGTCAGCCATATGCTGAACTGATGAAAACAGGGGAGGTGAGATTTCGGGGTTGAGGTCCGACATGAACGAAGCATGGCAGGGACGTTGTTTCATGAAGAAATGGCATGGGAGCAAATTGCTGTGGATCAATGTAATCTAATTTCTTTGCCTCTGTGATCTAAATATATGCCTTAATAATTTATTAAGGGAAAGCGTCTAACGGGCAGGAGGGAAGTGATAAAGGATGGTTTAACGGAAAGCAGTACAGGGCAATAAAATATTGAATCCTGTCATTAAAAGGTGGGTGATGCCCAAGTAAAGGTGGGAGAGGGAAGGTAAGACAGGTTTTGTGGAGTGGGAAAGCACAACCGCAGGGCCGTTAGAAAGTCTGGCAGGTGTGAGCTCTGCTCCGTGCCTTTCCACACACAACCTAAAGGGAATGATGGGTTTTATAGGGTCTTTCATCTGCAGATTAGATTTAAACTTAAAACTGAAGAGGTATGATAGGAGGTTTCTGGTTCTCAAAACTCACTGTTCTTTTCTCCTCTGCTATAGTTTAGTTAACAGAAAGGGTTTGTTTCGGCTTGAGCTGCTGACCTTGTGGCAGAGCACCCCCAAAGCAGCCCTGCAGGCAGTCCGGCGCTGTTGGGGGCTCAGGCACATACATCTGTCAAGGTGCCACCCACACACGGTGCTGCACCAGCCCTTCTCCCTTTCCTCTTGTTGTATGGCCCAGTTGTGCAAGAAACTAAAAGCAGACCTAAGTTCTGAGGTATGTGAAGAGGAAACATCTTCACTGCTGACACTGTCCCTCCACAGTGAGGGAAAGGACTGAAACTGCATGGCAGTGACAGTATTGGGGGAAAAAATAGCAAGAACTGGTACTGGGAGGAATTAATTGGACTGAAACTTCAGCAGATCTTGTTCAGGTGTTTGAAAATAAGTATTTGCTGAATCCAAGAAGGGACATGTCTGAGCCTTGGTCTGCCTGTCAGACAAGGACTTCTCTGTGATGCCAGTTTGATTTTCTGCTGCTCTGGGAATTTCTTCCTGATAGCCCTGATCATGGTTCTTAACCATGGGGTCTCTATCTGTGGCGATGAGACAGTGTTCAGGCTTGTGTGGTGCTCAGACCAGGCTGGTGATGGAAGGGTATAGAAATACTACAGAGAATTAATTATTTGCTCCATGTATCTTTGATTTTGCACCCAACAACAGTAATCATACGGAATTGTAATTTGCATTGATTTTTCTATACATTTAATGTCTATTAAAGTTTACTCTGCAGAAAAGCAGCATTGATCTTTTATACAGTTCTGGATCCTGGCTGTACCCAGTGATCTCTTCATGTGTTCCTTTTCCTGTTAGTAGTACTTAGTGATTAGTATGTAGCAAGTGATTTAATCAAAGCTATTTGGAGGCCAGATTTTCTAGGGAGTTCTTGCGGTTTTACAGTATCATTACTAATGGGCTGAATTTAAAATAAATTCAAATATATTCAATATTTAGCAACCTGAAGTCTGTGTAAGTGTTACTTCTGGCATGCCCCCTCTAAATGGCCTGTGTGCATTCAGGAAGGTTGGTATCCACGACATCGCTTCTACAGAAAAGCACTGAAATAAATGTGGCGATAACACTTTGCCAAACTGTGTTCCAGACAAAATCCTTCTCCCCACTTTCATTCACCTCTAATTACAGCTGACCCCCCTGTCCAGATAAGCTTTCGTCCCTGTGTTGATGTGGTGCTCTGGAGCTGTTGGTTGAAGGAGCCCCACAATAGGGACAGGAGTCGGGGCAGAGCTGCTGACGGGAGTAATGGCTTTGCTTTGTACATCTGTCAGCTAATGCTTAACTAATGCAGAATTACTGTCAACCTCCCGCGGAGCTCACTTTCCTCTCCACCTGAATGCGTAATGACTCCGTGGCAAGGAATTTGAAATAAAGACTTAATGGCTAGACATTTAGAAAATTAGGAAAGTTCTATGTTGTGTTATGGTTGTTGTCTTGCTGGCTTTCCTGGTGCCCGTGGCAGGTGTGGGACACTGAGTACCGGTGGTGCAATGGCCTCCATGATGCTGGTGGTCCCTGGGCAGCCTTTGCACACCAGGCACTGACCACGCCGGGATGCAGTGTTGCCTGGGAACGCCACTGACCATTGATGCCTGCGAGATGCTGGCCTCATTTGGGGCTACCTCCCCTGCAGGGGCGGCTTTGCATGCAGGACTCTACCCCCAGCATCAAGCCCCATGCTGACATCACCCCCATCCCACAGCAGTGCTGGTGCATGGGACTTCTTGTGGGCTGTGGTGCACCCTGGAGCCACTGCAACACTTCACCCCAGAGAGCAGAGCAGTCCCTGTGCTGAGCTCTTGTTGCTCAGTTTGCAAACCCCTCTGGAACCACGTGGGAGGAAATATGTTTTCTAAATGTTAGTCATTACCAGCTAATGGGGATGTTAGCAAACGAGAGAGCTCAGAGACACAGGGGTGGCCGAGTGTGGGCTGATGGGAGGGCTATGCTGCCGTGGGGGCTTGGCAGGATGTGGGGGCTTGCTGTGGGCAGCCCCGAGACAGCCAGTTCCTCCAAAAATGACTACTGGAAATGGTGAGCTATGGCTCAGTAGGATGGGGGTAAATCCCAGGTGATATCTCACAGTGGGGACAATGTTCCCCCTCCCTGATGTCCCTTTCTTCCCCCAGAAGGACTCCGATGGCGTACAGGAATGTGTGAGTGTTCCCATGCTGCTATAGGGAAAAGTGGTCTGGGTTAGTTTTCATCAGTTTTGGCTCGTCTCTGCTTGGGCAATGAGGGAGCGCAGTGGCTGGCAGCCTGCCCTGGTGGCGTGGTGACAGCTGAGGCTGGCTGTGCTTCCTGCAGGTACTGATGGGATCAGAGGTGGTTCTTCCTCTGAGGTCCAGTCCTCGTAAGGTCTCCCTGGCACCTGCACCAAAATCTTTTTGGGTTGTGCATCTCTACCTGCCTCATCTCTCACCAGAGATGTTCGGAAAACATCTTTTTCCTCCCTGCTTTGGGCAGGGAGGGTTGATGTGCACACACAAATTTTGGAAGCGGAAACATTTCCAGCAGTGCCATTGACAAAGTTGGGCATCACCTTCAGCAAACTCTGGTATCCTAATTTCACACTTGGTGCAATAGCAGTGTTAGATCATGACCGAAGAAAGATGGCTGGGCCAAGATGTCTGCTATGGGTTGTGGTTGTGAGCTCCTAGACAGAAGAGTGGGACTACCCTGCCATGTGGAAGGATGTTTCCTGAGCCAGTATCTTTAGGGGTTTGATTTTTTTGTTGTTGTTGCTGCTTTTTTTCCCTTTTTTTGAGCTAGCAGAAAACGTTCAGGAAAATGTGTTTGAAAAATGTTAATCTACCATCATTTCTCGATACAGTCCCCAGGGCAAATACAGCCCTACATGCAAGTATCAACTGAGGTTTTAAAAACAAATGGTGTCAGAGGTGACTGGTGTTTAGACTTTGAAATACTGCATTGAGCATGTATTTGGAAACCCAAATACGAGCCAAGAGCACAGAGCAACGGCTGGGGCTGCTGGGCTGTTGTGCTGCAGTGGGTGATGGCAGGCAGCCGCAGCACGAGCTGGTGACTGGCTGCTCGGCCAGCCTCAGCATGGGGATGAGGTTTTGGGATGGACTGGCGTACAGCCATGGGACATGCTGGCAGTGCCCTCCTTGGGAGCGCAACTGGTGACCTGGCCCACGACCATGCTCCTGCTGGCCTGCGCTGCCACAGGTTCCACATACAGAGCTATAGGCACGCTGCCTGTTGAAGGGTGTGTCTGTGAGGTGATGTGCAGCCCCAGGAGGAGACACCCATTTGCCCCGGCAGTGCCCCGAGGGCATGGGGCTGCATGGACCAGCCCTGGGTGCGTCTGTCCCATGCTACCTTAGTGCACAGGGGTCAGGATCCCTTTGCAGGAGTCAGCAGAGCTTCCCACTGGCTTGTTCACAGCCAGACCTGGGGTGAGTCTTTGATGCAGGGATGTAATACAGGCTGTAGTTACTAATGCATCTGAAAAATGGAAACCACAATTGAGATGCCATCTCTGAGTTGTGCTAATGGAAGGATCATTCTGTTTTACTTAGCACAGGCAGATACGGCCATTAAAACAGCTTTAAACAGATACCCTCTGCATAAAGGAATCTAGGAAGCGAGTGGTCACTGAACCTTGGTGTTTCTGTGCTCACTTGTTTGCTAAGATAATACAAATTATGCTTAATTAATTAGAAGAATTAGTTTAATGAGGGCTTACAGTTTTTGAAATCAGATTAGAAAGCTATTTCGGAAAGTCTGTGTCTTTCAAGAACAGGTTGCACATGTTATCTGCCTGGAGTGGCCTGAGGCTGCTACCAGGCAGCTGGGTCTGCACGCCCTAACTCGCACCATTGCTGTAGTGACAAATTGCAAAGCTATTAATTTGTCGTGCACTTCTGGTTTGCTTCTCTCCACTGTGTCTAATCACAAGCTTGGGAAGATCTCTCCGATGTGGGCTGTGTTTCAGGGCTCCTTTGCAGATCACAGCACCTCCAGCAACTGCTTGCTGTGTCCAGGACTGTTAATAATGTGGCCAAAGCAGGGTGAGCACTTTTGGGTTGGACTGGGTAGAGTTTGTGTTTCCTTATTCCTTGTGTCACACCACTGTACTTATGGCTGATGCTTAAACTGGGGAAGAAAAAAAAAAAAGCTAGGAGATGAGGAAGGGGATAGGCAAATGTTCTGTGTGTCCTTAACTACCCCACAAACTGACTCTGCTGCTGGAAATCAGCAGGTTTGCCACCCTGCTCCCTGGGCCATACCAAATGCTTGGTGGCCTGGCAAACCTTTGCCATGTGGGGAGTTTTTGGCTTCATGTATTTCTAAAGAAGGTAATCCAGACTGCTTTGGGAAAAAAAGTGTCCCGAGGCCCTGTCCTTGTTTGAGCTAGAACAGAACTAATGCTGTTCAGTGATGTTACTTTTCATCTCCGGTCTCTTCAAAGTTCCTGCACTTTCTGAAGTGAACAGCATATTATTGCAGGTAGCATCTGCTTCTAGAAGTGAGAGCGTTTGATGTTTATGGTTACTAGGAGGTCTGCGGAAAGGGTCCTCTGAAGACCAAGGTCACTGTTAACCCTTTGTACCATGTTGGGGTGCAGTTATTACAAGGTTGCACTTGCAGGGAGGAGCAGACAGGACAGGTGACCCTACACTGACCACAAGGTGTTCTATCCCATAGACATCATATTTGGTATAAAGCTGGGGGATCACAAGGGTCAAGCTCTCTTCTTCAGTGGCTGGTGTTGGAGGAGAACTCTGTCTATTCTGCCTTCGATCCCGATCCATGCATTCCTGAATCCAGTTCCAGAATCCAGCTCCTGAATCCAGTTCCCATCTGCTGCTGAGTCCAGTATGGGCCTTCCCCAGCACCTACCCACAGCATCAGTGGTGACAGTGAGTGACTTCCATGAGGGGGTTTGGGTTTGGTGTTGCTGTTGTATACATTTGTATATAATTAATTCTATTGTTTTTCGTTAAAGCAGTTTTAGTTTTCTTTTCCAGTCCATAAGTCTCTCCCTTATTCCCTTTCTCTTCCCCTTTGGGAAGGGACAGGGTTTAATAGAGAGCATCTGTCATTCCTTAGTGGCTGGCCCAGCCCTAACCCGTGACAGTACTAATGCAGGTGGACTTCCACAAAGCTCCCAGGGCCCAGCTACTCTGAATTCATGGGTCCAAAGTACCAAATTTCTCAGCTTTAGAGCTTGGTTTCCTGTAATCTGCCAGTGCAGCAGAAAGAGGAGCTCTCACCCAGCACAGTCCTTCTACCATGTGAGCTTCTTGCTTTTTGCCCTGGAATTCCTCAGAGTGCCAGCACCGCAGAAACAGTGTTTTGGGAATCGAGGTTTATCGTATTCTGCTGATTCCAAATCTGATTTATTCCATTTACTGGTAAAGGGATGTCTTTTCCTAACTGTGGTCATTGTGAGCCAGCCCAGCAGTCAGGCTGGAGCAATTCCTTTTCAGGGATTGACATACAGGGATTGGCTCAGCCAATGCAGGTGAGACATGTGCACTTCTCTAGCCATGATCAGTGGGGCCAGAGAGACTCTGGACCCCAATGCTTCCTCATGACTAACTTACTGGTGTCACTGGGTTGAGTTGCATACCGTCTGTTGGCAGGTAGGGCAAATACACAGTTGTTACGGACATAATAGTCAGTCATGCCCTGTACCAGCTTCCACTACTTTCCAAACAAAGGGGAATTGTTCTTATGTTTGGACAGTGTCCTCAGAAAAACTATTATAGCAACCCACCAGGTTTCTACTCTTGGGTCTCCTTAGGCTGCACGAAATGAAGGGGTGTTTGCTCAGCCCTTACAGGGCTCCTGCACCTCATCTTCTACCAAGGAAGCAACAAACGTGGCACACTTATCTAGATCCATCTGGGCCAAATATTAGATACAGCCACATCCAGCTGTGAAGTGACTTAATTGGACTGGAGGCCCCTGTGTGCTCCAGGGTTTAGATCTCTCCTTCAAACAGCCACTTCCACACTCATGCGTTCCCCACAGCGCTGAGACTTGTCTCCTAACAGCCACAGCTCTAATTGTTTTGTTAAATTTTGTTCATGGTTTGTAGCATCCATTATTTCTTTTACATCATCTCTTTTGAAGGGGTGGCTCCATGTGGGCTCATTTATGTAGTTTCAGCAGACCTAAAAAGTCAATCTTCACCTCTTCTTGGTACAGCACCATCTGCAAAAATGAGAACATAAACGCAGAGTGAGAAAGGGCAGCAACAACAAGAGCAGAAGAAAGCGGTGTGCCTGGGAGAGGGATATGAGGAGAAAAAGAGAGAATTTTCTTTGATGTATTCGTTTCCTCTTATTAGTATCCATCTAGTGGTGCTCAGGCTGAGATAGCTGACCTGTCCAAAAGTTAGTGATCCACACACAATCCACTCCCAATAGTGCAAAAGTACAGACATCACAGAATGAAAATAGCAGAAGTCAAGATGAAGGAGGAAACCACGGGCTGCCAGATATGAGTGGGAATAACCTAAGTTCACCCAAGTGGCAGAAGTACTATCTTAGTTTGTGGAGAGTGAGGGGAAAAAATGTCTTAACAATCTCATTCTCCCACCTATAAGCACATCTCTTCTGTGTTTTCTATGCTGTTACTGATAAAGACTGCCCATGTTTGAAAGGACCTGGCAGGGTACAAGGTCAACCTTATACAATTTCCTCTAATTGTGTGGGTCTGGCTGACCTCCTTATTCCAGCACAAGGAGGGATAACAGCAGGCAGAGATAACAAGGGAAAAAGACAGCCAAAACTTTTCCTGCCCCTGTGGCAGGAGGCTGCCTACGATCACAGACTGCCATTTCCATAATACAGGTTCTGGGTGCACGGGTGCGCCAGCTTCTCGCCACTGCCTGCCAGGGACAGCAGCCTGCACAAAGGACATGGCAGGAGGCACAGGGCTTTGCACACCCGAATTAGCCTGGCCTGCCTGGAGCAGATGGCAAGCTTAGGTTTGCCCTGCTCTCAGCTTTCTGTTACTTTGCTGAGGTACTGGGTTGCTCTGCTGAATAGGAAAAGGGGGGAAATAGACACCTGTGTGCTGTGAGCCAGCCTTGCTCTCTGCAGCATGATCACCTCCTTTGGCTGCAGGTCTTGGAAATGCCATGTCCCTTTTTCAGCTCAATTTCTTAATTTAGAGGATGCTTTTGTGCTGCAGAAGGTGTTTTGCTGTTTCCTGGGAGATCTGCGTGTAGGTGAAAGCAATAACTCATCCCCTGGGTGATCACTGCCCAGATGTCGTATGATGGCCCCAGAGCATCATTCCCTCCAGATTAGAGGGGGATGCATCTCACAGCTCTCCACAACGGCACTTGCACAGCTCTTCCCAGCGAGTTTCTTGAAGTCTTGCCAGTCCTGGAAGGAGGTGCATTGGGCATTGGTACTAGCTTAAAAGTTTATTTGAATTGCTCCCTGGAGACAGTGCCAGCTTTGTGTTCAGCTCTGCTGGAAAGAGATGAGAAGAAATTTCACAGAGACAGTAAGTCAATATCAGTGCTCTTAGGTATTGCTTCATAATAATGCCTTTTGACAAATGGATGTCAGTTCTCCAGAAACTTAGCTCAAGAAGGCAGAAAATGAAAACTTGCTGCAAGTTTTTATTGCCGATGCTTCATGTACAATCACAGGGAGTCTGCACCGTCTCCTTTCTCAGCGCTTGTATTCCTGAGGAGATGAAAATCTAATAGATGGACAGCAGTAAAATAAATCACTGGCTCTTAAAACTATGGAAAATAGTATCACAGGGAATAATTACTCAGAACCACTAAACAGTTCTGTAAAGTAGAAATGTGTTTTTTTGAACAGATTATTACAGCTAGAAGAAGCTGCTGGATGTGCCCAGTAGGTCTATGGCCATGCTGGCCCAGAGGCTGGGTTGCTAACAGCAGGAACATGACATGCCATGAGAAACACTGGGGCAGATAGGCTGTGAACCCTCCCCTCCTGTGGCAGGACTGCTGGTGGTGACAGCTGCGACACCTCCTGTGCTGGCACCCGGGGGCTGGAGGCACCCAGGGGCTGGGAGTCCTCTCTGTCTGCTACCTGCCCATCAGGGTGTAAATGCCCTTTGGATGGTGTAAGGACTATCCTCTTGGCTCCCTGTTAACTTCTTGCTGTTACAAGAGGAAAGGTAAACGCTGTCCATTTCCAGAGAAGCTAAGTGCTTGTGATTGCCCTTGACTCTCACAGGAGCTCCAGATGCCCAGCTCATTTGCAGCAATCCTCCCCAAAATGCAGATTCATTTACCCTGTATGGGAGAGGCCGTCTGCTGGAGCTTGCAAAGGTAAAAGTCTGCTGTCTACATGGGGAAGGATTTATCAGCTCTGTTCCAGATTTGTCTTGTTTGCCTGTCACCTGTGAGCATGTGCAAACTCCCAGCCACATCGGAATCCCTTCTTTTGGCGAAGTCTTGGCTCCTGGCCAGTGATGGTAGTGGGGTGCTCTGGTTACTTGGGACAGCACCAGAATTTTGCAGGGAAATGTAAACTGTGTAAGGCGAGCTCTGGAGCTTGTTGCTGCAATGACCTCACATCACTGTCTGTCTCTGTCATCCTGCTTATCCAGAAAGCAACGAACCTGCCCGTCTTAAAAACTCCTAAATGAGGAGCCTGTAACTCTCTGAAATGTGCTGCTTGACTTGGCAGGGCTGAGCAGATTATCCACTTAAATAGTTGTGTTGATAAAATTTGACATGAAAGGATTTGGGAAGCTTTAGGACCCGATAAGCACAGGTTTGGAGCAGATCTCAAGGACAGCTCAGACTGCCTCCCCGCTATGACACAGGACCAGGTGTATCTAGACTATTGTTAGCTCCTTGCCTCATCTGGTAGGGAAAAACAAAGAAAGAGAAAAGGGCTGGAGTGTCTCTGGAGATGGCTTTTTCCTGCACTTCTAATGGAAAAGTTCTTCCTCAATGCCAGGCTCAAACCTTGCCTTGGAGCTGGAGCAGAACTGGTTCGCTCCTCTTTGCAAAACCCTTTACCTTCAGGGAGATTGTATGTGTGTCCTCCCCAAGCCTCTTCTGTAGACCAAGTACAGTCATGCCATTAAACCTGTCCTCTTAAGTCATGTTTTTAAGCTGCTTATGGTTTTTTGCTGTTCTCCTCTGGACTTCATGCAGCTTGGTGGGCAGTTGTGCAGGTGCCTGCTGCTGCTGGTTGTACCATGCTGCTGACTTAGCTCATATTGCTCAGCAGGGATGGAGCTGTGTCTGAGACTCTCCTCACCTCTTTCAAGCTCCTTTTCAAAGGTCTCACCTCTCTCCAGGTAGAGGAAATGCCAGCAGTTGAACTGAGAGGGTGTCTGGGGCTGGACCCGCTGGACCCACACCCTCCTGCTCCCCTGGGCATTTGCTGGCTGCTGCCCCATGCCATGGGGGAGTGAGGGGACCCAGCCTGTGTGCAGCTGGTGTTAATACCATCAGAGCCAGCTTCTCAGAGCTGCATGGAGGTGTAATGAATCCAGTTCCCTGTGCTGGGAGTGGGGTATTGGGTAGGTGCAAAGCCTGTGGGCTGCATCCCCTCCAGCTCTGTGCTCCAGTGCAGTCCTCTTGCACAGAAACCCAGATGTATCTAAATTGCGTGTTTAAGATATTTAGCCTAATGCTTGTGCTTGTCAGTAGCTTGTGAGAGCTTTGCCTGGCCCAGCTGAGATTACATGTCAGTCTTGCTGGGCCTGTTTTCAGAAGCAGCCTTTAAATCTGTGCACTGAAATTGCTCTTGCAAGTGCATGGGTGAACAGCCTGACCAGGCAGGAGGGATGCTGGTGATTGCAAGTGGAAGGTGTATAGAAAAAACCCCAAATGAACAAGCATAGAGGTTGACCCAGAGCTGTCTTGGAAAACAAGAGCATTATATCTTCCTTTCTAGCTTTTATTTTCTGCCAAGCCACAAGTATTGAACAGCCCTCTCAAGTCATTTGAGGATGTTAGTGTGTGCAAAAGAACAAAAGCAAAGATGCTATTTAATGAATAAATTTATGGGGTGACATGCCAACATGGTGATGATACAGCAACTCTAGGTGCCCAGGACACCACATGACCACAGATCCCTTGGGGCTGATGCACCAGGGCCAGACCTGCACCCTGTGGCACTACTCCCCTCCAGCGCTTGAGGGTCCACCAGAACAAACCCAGTCCCCTGTTTTTCACTCCAAAGGCTCAGTGCTTGGCAGCTGTAAGCTACAGCTAATGACTCATGGTCCACAGAGAGCTTTCCAGTTCCACTGCCTAAACCCTTAAATATGCCCTTAAATCTTATATTAACAATAAAACGTGAAAATCTGCATATCCAGATGAAGGCTTCATGGAGAATGGAAGCATGATGTCCAAAGATATCTTGACTATATAAATATTTCGTTTAATAAAAGGGCACTTATGTATACATATGATTTACCAAGGGCTTCCTAGCTGCCTGTTTTCCTGAGTGCCATGGTGATAATCTTGGCATAATTACTAGATAGACAGACAGATTTAGCCTTTAATGTAAAAGAGCTTCTTAAAGCTGGGGTAGTGGAGTGATTTTCTAGTTTGTTACTCCCTGTGCTGTGCAGTCATAGTGGGCCACCGACCACACAGGGCTTCCTGGGGCGCCAGCCTGGAGGGTGCTGCGGTACTTTGAAGGTCTATCCATAGCAAGGGTACCATCAAATAGTCTTCCCTCAGACTGTGCAGGATTCAGGAGTGTGAAATGGTAGTTGTGGATCTGAATGTGTGTAGAAAAGAACAAATACTTCAGGATAAATGCATACCACAATATTTTAAGTTTTTGTTGATTAAAAACCAGCTTACTCCTAGAAAGATTCAAGACGAGCCACCCTCCTTTTACATTTTTGGCCCACGAAGAAGCAGTAGCCAGCAGTCCAAGAACAACAGAATGTAACTCAGAGACTGCATAAAACTACAGCTGGCTATAAATCATTACATTTAACCTCACATCCCAATTGTCCTACATTTTCCAGCACTGCGTTATTTTTTAGACTTGTATTTACCATTTTGAAGGTTTCAGAAATTAACATGAGGCCTGTTTATCACAACGTGGTGTGGTAAAAATTCATCTTAGTTTCTATGTTTGTGCTGCCTGAAAGAGCACATCTGTGACTGCTCTAATCCATATAACCACAATTCACCAGCAGACTTGGAAGTTATGGTGACACTGAAAACAGTTTTATTTAATACTGAGTGTACTTGAGGACTGAGAGTTGTTCCCTGTTTTGGTGCAGGTGCTTGGCTCTGGCCTGCAGGATGAGCCAAGAGTGAAAGCGGGACCTTGCGTGGCATAGTGGTCCCAGGGGAGGGATGGGCACCAAAGCAGTCACCCCCATCCATTTGGGCTCCTACCCTGCCGTTTGGGCAGGCAGTTGGGCCTCAGCAACAATCGGTTTCCTTGGTGTGGATATTACAGATCAAACTGGTTTAAATTTCTGCCACAAAAAGCATCTGATGCTTTTATTTGCGGTAGCCACCATGGCAAGTACTATTTTTTCCAGTTAATTTTAGACATCAAGAAAACCTAATTCCTTCGGGTTGCTTTCGGTGCTACAGCCTGAGAAAGCGCAGCGTCGTGTCGGTGAGCTGTTTTCCACAGGGGCTGCTGCGATGCGCACTGTTCCACGCAGCTCCAAAAGAACTGGGGCTGCTGTAATTAACGTAGCAAAACCTTGCTTCTGGTGTCAGTTAATGCCTTACGTTTATACAGTGAGGAGTGCTAAAGGACAGACTAAAATATTCTACATTTAAAAAAGAAAAAAGGGAAAGAAAAATAAAAAGGAAAAAAGGAAAAAAAAAAGGGAGCTCCTTGTGCACTGAGAAACAGGCTGTATTGGTGGGCCGGGGGTGTGGAGCAGTGGCTGGGAAGGATTTGGAGAGAGCAAGACGTGCACCCTGGGCGTGGAGGCCTCCCATCATCCATTTTCTGAAAACAAATACAATGATGGCAAAAATCCTGAAGTAAAATTTACAGGGCAAGGAAACTCGTCTCACTGAAGTGGGACCCCTGATGGTCTCATCTCCTGGTTCGTTAACTGGGGTCTAAATGAGACTTGTGGGTGTAGGGAGCGGGAAGGGCTGGTGCTCTCCAAAACAGGCCTGTCTTAAAATACACATTTCACTATCTAGGCAAAATTGAACAATTTGCATATTTTAACTAGAATATTTTGAGTCCAGCGAAGCTCCTGCTGCTGGACTTTCGCTGGCTGCTGTGTTAAGGTTTCAGGCTGTTTCCTTCTGGATTTTCACCTTCCTTCCCCCGTGGAGCTGCATTTTTTCAGACTCGCCCTCTAACAGCCCTAGATGCATTTTCCACTGATGTTTTTACACTCGTATTTAATCCATCAGGAGCTTCAGGTCTCAAAACTGGACCTGAAAAAAATTTCAATTGAATGCTAGCTAATTGCTGTCAGAAGCAATGTTTACTGTTTGTGTTTGAGGAAGGTGAAGGCTGTCACTTTGCAAAGCACAAGCAGGTGATGCAGCATGGCCCTGGTGTTGCAAGAAGGTTATCGAGAGGAGTGATCACAGATTTTCTTTGTGGGGATTAACCAAGGGGTCAGTTAGACTTAAATATAAGCATATGCTTAAGTTAATTTGATTTTCATACTAGATAAAGCGTAGTGATCATTGACCAAAGTGCTTGCCCTCAGCAGAAAGGTCTCTGCCGTTTGAGGAAGGCATACACTGAAACAGTTTGAGCTCGAGTTTGCTTGCCCACGGGCAGCATCCTCCTCTGGAGCCAGCTGAGCTTGTGAGGAGGCTGCACCTCCCTGCCAGGGACGGCTCCCACCCACCTGGGTGTTTCCTAATTCACTTCAGCCCAAATGGGTCGCATTAGGGCAGATCCAGTGCTGGATGGAGCAGCACACAAACCTGTCTGCTTGTGAACCGGGGCGGGAAGCCCTGGAGGGTGCCCAGCAGTCATGTGGAGGGGAAGGACGCTGGACACGGGTGCGTTCAGCAGATGATGCCTTAATTCAGTTTCCAAACAGCATTTTGCATTTAGGTTATGCTGACAGGAGGACCCTGCAGCTAAGCAGAAAAGAATCCCCAAATTTGCATGTACAGTGGTTTGCACCAGTTTCTCTGCAGCCCATAAGAGCTGTGTAGGTGAAACTGGGCTGCCACTTCCACAGGCAAACCCCAAACAACTTGCCAGGCCAGGCATGTCACTGAGCCCAGGCATCCCCTGCCCGTGGGCGGCTGGTACCCACAGCCTGGCTCCACACAAACAGCCCGTTCTATGTGCCTCCCCACTGATGGGTGCTTGCCTTCCTCGCTGCCAGGGACAGCTCATTTTTCTAGGAAGGAGACGATGTTACGGGCAGCAGAGCTGCTCTCCTGTGTGCTGTGTAGGAGGGCCTCCCGTGCCCCAGATACATCAAACTGCATAACGTTATCTCCTAATGGGAGCGCTGGGACTCTGCTTCAGGAGTCTGCAGTGTTGGGGCGGTTCCTCGCCCCGAGAGCAGGACCCACAGCTGCTGGTGGTGTGGGCTTCGGCAGTTGGCTTGTGGACAGGGAGCCTGTGGGAAGCAGAGACCTGGCAGGAGTTTAAATCTGCTATCTGTGCCGAGGGAGCCCCATGGCACCAAGTGCCGAGTACTCTCCCCTGGCATTAATCTTGCTCACATCTTCCTGCTGTGCTCCCTCCAGGGACATGTTTGTAATGGGGTTGGAGGGTGCCAGCAATCCATAGAAGAGTGACAGAGAAGTTGTTATATTGTTATATTTTGCTACCTATCATTTTAATGTCACTTTTAATGTATGAATTATACCCCCATTGTGTGTAATTATATTTCTCCTCCCAACCCTGCTCAAGGAACAATGAAAAGATGGAGCTGTTAATATTAAAAACAGCACATCTCTCTCAAAAAAGTTAGAGGTCACACCTTAATTCTTAGTGCATGAGGATAGTTAATCAAAAGATGATGGGACTAGAATGAGTATGGGGACAGAAATATCCTGCACAATTTCTTGTGGAATTTAATTAGAAAGGAATTATTAATAGCATCCATATGTGCAACTCTATTTTGCTTTGCGATGCAAATAGCCTTACCTGGAGCCAGGCTCATGGAAACCCCCTTGAACTTCTCTTTCTTTCCTCCTCCTTTTTTTTTTTTCTTTTTTTAAATAAAGGAAAATAATGAACCAAAATCAATAATAATAATACTTAATAGCGATAAACTCCAGCAGGAATCAACTTCCTATCAGCTCTCCTTAGAGTTTGTCTTTTAGGTCAAGAGATGTTGCTAATCAATGAGGCATTTTGCAAAAGTTTGTGCTCTACTTGTCCCAGTAATGAACCTTCAACCCTTAATTTTCTTAGTAGCACATAGTTTCTCAATGGGAAAGTCACCGTGGGGGCCTTCATGTTAGAAAACCAATTATTTATGCTAACTGGGGGGTTGGTACTGTTCGACTTTGGTCCCCGGTTGCTCAGGCAGGTCCGCTCCTGTGCCACCCCTGTCACTGCGGGATGAGCGCTGGCTGCAGATCAGAGCTTCCAGGCCACTTTCTTCCCAAAATTATGTTCTGCGCTTCTGAGGCAGGCACCTTACTCTGCCTCCAGATTTGCAGAGTACGCTGGCTGGATGGCATCACTGGAAAACACTTAAGGAGAAATATAGATAGCTTGTTATAACAAAGAAGTGGATTTCCTTCCCTTCCCACTCAGTACAGACTGAGGGGTTTAATATTCTTTTTTATTAATTTTCTCACAAAAAATTAAGAAGTGACTATAGTCAATACCTTACAACTTGATTTCAATTATGAGATCACAAAGCAAGCTCTATTTCTTAATGAATTAAGAAATGAAGGCTTTGTTAATTGAATTCAGCATGGTTTGCAAAATGCTTTGCTTAGAAGAAAACTGCAACAAAAATGCAAAGCCTTTTCTTACTGGTTTTTTTTGTTTGTTTGCTTTCTCTTTGTGTTTCCAGTACAGGTGGGCTGGATGCTGGCTAGGGACATTGGGCTGAGTTTGGCCTGGCTGTGCCTTGTGTGGGGATGCAGGTTTGCAGCTCTGCTGGGTCATGGTGGGAGATGTGGACCAAGGGGAAGTGAGAGAGCATGGGGAGGAGGCTAACACTAGACTAGTCCCTTGGGGTCACACATGCTGTTCCCAGCTCTGCCTCAATGAATGCTACATCTCAAACAGTCCATCCTTCAAGTGCCTTTTTCTCTATTATTATTTTTTCTGTTTAGTAATCCTGATGCTGAAGGAGGTCAGGCACATAAGCCAAATCAAATTTCATCCTTAGTCCCCAAGCCTGCTTCAGCGCCGGTGCCCAGTTGCATTTAGTTGGTGCTGAGAACTTACCCAGTGGTTTCGAAACAGCAGCTTGCAGCAGGAAGCATGCTCAGGTGTCCCCTAGGATGCCTCTGCCAAATGCATCTGCTTTAAATTGTCCTTCTGCTTCCTTGGTTCATTGTTATATTTTCAAAACTACTCCTTTTCTTAGGACAATCAATGACCCGCACAGCCCATCAGTCATGTCAGAGCCTTTCCATGCCAGCGCCTGTCCCATGAATAGCACAAAGCAGCCAGCAATGCCGCGGGGGTCTTGGTACACCAACCACAGGGAGTCGGGGAGGTCCTGGTCTCCTGTCCCTCACACTAGCATAAACAAAGGCTATTACCAATGAAATCCCTTGGCAAAGCCAGTTCCTTGCCCTGCTGTGGAGCTGTTCACCCACTGAGGTTTTATGGCGTTACAGGTAGAAATTAAGCCAAAGCTTTGGCTGAGCTGCACTGTAAGGTGACAGTGCTTCATCAACAGCTGCCTTCATAGAGCCAATGTCAGGAGTCAAGATTTCCCAGAGAAGCAGTAATGCTATAAGCCCTTCGCAGCAGGGATGGCCAGAGCAGGGAGAGCTGCATGCCGCTCTGTTAGCAGATGGCTATTAGGAACGGGGAGCACTTGGCTACCTTGGAGCTTGGATTTGTACTTACCTAGGGAAAAAAGCGTGTTATGCAAGGGAGGTTTGCTTTGACCTTTAGGTAGAGACAATGTCTGCTAATCTCTGTTATTTTGTAGTGGCACCTTGTTGTCCTGAAGATTCTTCAGCGTGGGCTTCGTGGTAAAACTGAGATCTTATTTTATATGTGACATGTGCAGAATGATCTCTCATTGTGTCTGGCAAAGATTTAAAAAGTGTGTGTGGGAGCAAGTGTTATCTGGGCATGAATGTTTGAACACAGTCCTTCTGGGATCATTCGAGTCCCTGAGCCGTGGGGTCTACAGTTAGATCACTGACTCAGCTGAGTGATTTGTACTATTACATGGAGCCAGGCGACACGCTACAGGCTATTTATGTGAATATTAAATAATTCCACCACTGGGATTCTTACAGCATGCCTGTCTTTTCCAACCAACAGCACCTGCCTACCTTTTGGAGGTGGTGGAAGTTGGTGCTTGGATTGTGTCCTACAGGTGGTGATACAAAACCAGCCAGTGCATAGACCCGAGATGCCGCGCCACAGGGTGAGCTGTGCCTGCCACAGGGCTGCTGTGCACACACAGCCATGGCAGGCTTGTCTGGCCAGCGGGGCACTGGAGAAGGGGACCACAGCTCAGCGGAGCAGGAGACCGCTGCCAGTGCTGCAGCAGAGAGTAATTTTGTCAGATGGTCCCAAAGGCAGACTTCAACTTGAGCTGGGATGAACTGGGATATTCTCGTGCTTCCTCGTGCTGCTGCTCTGTGCCACCACAGGGGAGGTGGAAGCCCAGATGGGCCTGAGCATTTTTCTTTTGCAAAACCGTTTATTTCTGAAAGGGAACCAGTGGCTACAGGACGAGTGGGGAGGATGATGTGTACTGCTTCTGCGCAGGGGCACAGGCGTGTTTGGGCACTGGGGCTGCTGGCGGCTGTTAAGGATTTCCAGCAAGTCCTAGCTCTCAGGCTCGTGCAGGCACTTGGGCTCCAATTATAGTGATATCTTGCTCTCAGTCCAATTAAAATTTCATAATCTCTCCACCAGCCGGGGTGGACAGAGTGTACACCAGGTCAAGAAATATCTTCTAGCTACAGTACTTCTCCAGGAAGTTTTTGGCTCCATGAGGAATAGTACCTATACAGATCCGATGGAGAAGGGCTATAAAACCGCAGAACTTGCAGCTTCCTTGCAGCCCTTTTGCGAGCTATTTTATTCTACGTTTGGGGGCAGGAAAATTAGGCTTTGAAATATGAGTTGTAGATAAGGCTGTGAGGAAGCTTAGGATCACAGCCTTAGGTGAAAATAAAGCTGTAATACATAAAGCATTAAAAAGGTGAAGTATAATGGCAGCCTCCAAAGACTTCTGAACAGCTGCAAGGAAGTCTGCCTTATTGCTGTGATTTTAACATGAATTATATGACACTAGGAAAGACTTTCTTGTGATCTAAATGACTACACGGCTCTTTGCTGCAATACTCCAAGGGCTCTATTTTAATCAGAGGTAGCTGCCATTTGGCCACCTTTTGGTTAATGGTGTTATTGATTATACAGAGCCACTCGCAAGCCTCAGAGCACTTTACAGAATTAGGGGAAGCCTCTAGAGCTGAGTTGTTGTTTGTTTGTTTTTCCTCCGCAAAGCAGCTTTGCCACAGACCAAATCCTGAGGTCTGTACTTAGTTCTGTCTTATCCAGACCTTGCTTAGGCAAAGCTCCAGCTGGCTTCAGCACTTACCCAGCAAAGGCAGCAAGCGGCTCGAAGCCCTGTCCAGTGCAAGCAGCCAGTGCAGCCGGTGGCAGGAAATGCTCAGATTTCACCCAATAATTAAATTTATAAATGATATATGAATTAATGAATTTGGGCCTTGCTGGTGCCCATCTTTGAGTTGGGTGTTGCTCACCAATTAGGGATGTCTGGCTGTGGGCAGGGCCAGGCAGGATGCACTGCTGCAGCCCTCCAATGCCCAGGAGGTTTGGGGCATCCAGTCCAGGTATTGCTGGTGTACTCAAGCATGTTTTGATTCACCAGCCTCAGTGAACAGAGCCACAACCCATAAACTGCCTGCGTCCCTCCCTAGAGCCTTGAATTGGGAATATGCTGTACTGGGAGGTACTTGCTTTGCTCTCCGAGCTGGCTCTGGAAACACAGCTAGTGAGGTGCAAGGAAATGGGCAAGATGACTTTTCATCAGGTAGGAAAAGTTTCAGAGTAGAAGTCCTCTCCTCTTGCCAGCAGCTCCTGGCCCGGCGTGACAGCAGCAGTGCTGCTACCATCTGTTGGTGAACAGCAGAAAAGGAGCAACAGTAAACCCCTTCATAAATCACATCCCAGACGCGCAGGTATGCATGGCACCACATTGGCTGCCAGCCCTCAACAAGTGCGGGAAAGCATGCTGTGCCACAAAGACCCCTCGGAAAAGCTGGGTCAGAAGCTTCCCTGGGGACGGTGCTGGCTGTGCTGGCACTGGTGAGCAGCAGGGGACACTCAGCTGGGGGTGGTGGGCAGCATGCTGCAGGAGGCTGGCGAGGAGGGGTGGCCTCTCACTGTCTTTTGCTCCAAATTATCATCCCTGATGGCTACCCCTTGGGGGAGTGTGAGGGATGGTGCAGGCAGGGGCAGCGCCGGGAGACAGAATGCCTCCTGGGCTGCAGCTTTGCCAGGGCCACCCCACGTGCTGCTGAAGTGCAGGTGCTGCAGGCACAGTGGGTGCCTGGGCCCGTGAGGCCACAGGGTGTCTTCTCCAGGGCACAGTGGCTCTGCAGGGCAGTGCTGGCATGGTGGGCATCTCCTGGTGAGTTAATTCTGTATTTGCAGGCCCTTTTAGCAGAATGCCCTGGTGTGGGAGAGCCTGGCAGAGCTGCAAAGGGGGGCTGAGCCTCTGCAAACAATGGCTTTAAGGTGATGGTATATCTTAATGTCCAAGAGATGCTCGTAGAGATCTGAACCTGCTCTTGCAGGTGCTGCTAACCCCTGGCAGAAGGATTACAGCTCCAGAGGTTTATTTATCATTTTAGAGGATGCTCTATTTATCATTTAAAGGTGCTCTCTAAGATGGCAACCAGCCTTGACCACGGTCCAGCTCATCCCCCCAGCTCCCTGTGGAGCAGGGCTCCTGCAGCTCCCGCAGAGGTTTTCTGTGAATGTTGTAAAGCTCTTTTTGTGTTTTTAATAACGGGGTGGACAATAACTCTATTTACAGGGAAATCTTCCTTTTGCAGGAGTATTATGTACACCTCTTTCTTATTTGTTGCTGCCTGTGCCTACAACCCTCTTGCAAATGGGTAATTCTTGTTTTGATTTTTTTCTAGCAGGGATGTTTTGTTTTCCTGTTGGCTGGTGCTGTCTGTTCAGTCTGTGGAGGATTAACCTATGTGCTGTTGCTAGGTGGCCTTAAGCAAAGAAATAACGCAGATCACAGACTCCTGCATTCCTACAGTATGTAACGCCCTTGTTCAGCAAGATTTTTCTTTCTCTGTCCCTCTCATGTTTTGTGTTTGTGGCTGCAGAGGTATATAACAGCGGATGCACATGTAATTTGAACGAAAATAATGGACTGGAGCCCCCAGAAACGTTGGATTTATTTGGTCTTAAAATATTTAGTAACTAACTCCTTCCCAGCTCTTTCCATGGCTTGGTTTATGACGGTGTCTGAGCCTCTTCCACCATTTTCCGATATTTTTTCTTCCTGATGTGAGGTCTTGGGCTCCTGAGGGACACACGGCTCGTCATCACAGCCCGCAGGCGTTGGGAGTGGGGTGTGCCAGTGGGGCTGCGACTCGCCCCCCTCTGAGACCACTTGGGTGTGTTGGAATCTCATCGGGGTCACAGCATGACGGGTCTGGGCAGCTATAGTGTACAAAAAAAACCCAACAAGAGTGGGGAAGAGTTCAAGGAAGAGCTGTGAAAGTCCTTGCAGGACTGACAGAATCGGCTGGGGAGGAAAGATTAGAAGAATTTCGTAGTTCTGGCATGCCTTACTGCCAGGTCACTGTCTACCAGTGCCTGTCATATTTTGCAGCACTTTAGCGCTTTTGCTCAAAGGACCTTTGAAGTCTCTTATGACCCAAATACAGCCTGAGTCGTGGAGCATTCTCCAGAGAGAGGCAGCAGTTATTGGTTCCATTTGCTCAGTGGTGAAACTGAGTCACAGTGATTCGAGAGCCTTGTTTTCCATGCGACGTATGCTCAAATGTGCAGTTTCTAGAAGTAACTGCATTTCATATGGACACAGAGCCCAAGTCCCGCGGCGCTGCCCCGAGGCCATGCAATATTCACCGCAAACCCCGTCACGCTTCTGTCGACTCCAGAGCCTAACTCCTGTCTCTGCTCCAGCTCCCGTCGCTGCTGGTATTGCTCTGCTCCTCTGTGCCCTGCCTGCACAGGCGTATTTTCTACTAACTAAAAATAGTGAGAGGATTTTGCAGCGTGGTTTCACAGTGAAACAGGACTCTGCAGCCTTATTCCATGCGTGCATATCTGTACCAACTTCTGACAGCGTTAGAGGGGCAAGAGAACCCAAAGGCACACAGTTTCTTCAGATGGGGGTGGATGAGAGCACCCGGAGGTCTATCTTTCCCCGGGAGACCTTTGGTGTCTGCACCTCCAGAGATAGCCATCAGAATGAGCCAGTTGTATTTATCTGGGAAAGCCCTTTATCCCAACTTTTTTTTTTCCTGTTGTTGGACAGCTAATTCCCTGTACTGACTGCTGATACCCTGCGATTTAACTTTCTTTTTCACTTTGACCCATCCCGCTGTTTGAACCAGTCATAAGCAGTGTTGATCAGGCCTCTTTGGATGCTGATTAGAGCTGAGCAAATACATCACTGTGAATATTTAATGACTTGGGGTTTAAATTTTTCACGTTATCTTTTCTTGAGAGGTCATTTAACAGACATTTTCTGAAATGTGGTTATTCTGAAATCATTCAGATCCCCTGAAATTCTACACTGGACTGTTAAATGTATATTTCACACCAACACTGTACGGGGCACTTAGCAACTGGCCATGTACAGCCCATAGTGCCGCAGAAGGGTCTGGCCAGGGTGCGTGTAGCCATGTTTCGAGTGTACACACTCAGGTGTGCAAATGTAGGCAGCACTTGCCATGAACATTTTCCACATCCAGAACATGCTTGCTGTTACTGTTCTGCCCAGGAACACTCAGGTCATTTGACCTGAAGCAGGTACAGTACGGCCGCAGGCAGAGCTGGCAAAACCCACTCCAAATTACAGGCATCTTTGTTTTGCATTGCTATCACTTGCCCACCTCTATTTCTGATCCCCAGTGAGGGGCGATGTGACCGACGGGTCTGCCGAGTGCTTACCATGGATACGTTCCTCCTTCCAAGCCTCTTGTTTTTCAGGCTGGCTTGCATGTTGAATCTGGCAGTTCACATTAATAAAATAGGCTGGTCTGAAATGCCCACAGGATCTTTTTCTCCTAGCACAGCAGGGTGGGATTTCTTGTATATGCAAAGAACTCCCATATAAAGATATGTAGTTCTACAGAGCTCTTGTGTTCTTCCTCCTGCAGCTCTTCAGTTCAGCTGCCCCAGCATGGCCCCAGTGCTCAGTGCTGGGGGTGGCCATCTGCACCATGCGAGCACAGAGCCACAGCCGGGATGGGCTGCAGTGGGGCGTGCATCTGAGTGCAAGTACGGCTACACTGTGGGGCTGCTCACAGGCACTCTTGAAGCTAACAGCAGAGGGGAAGGGTGGGCTGGTAGCAGGGCAATGGCCTGGGGTTTAGGAGCAGTCGATGCCTTGGCTAGCTCTGGTGTTGGCTGCCTTGTCAAGCTTTGGCACATCACCAGGTGTCACCATGTCTCAGTGACCTGTTCCCATCCAGCTAGGCTGCCTTTTTCCTGAGGTCATTGGGCAGGTAACTGCTAAAAATGCCCCAAAAAGGCGAGCTTACTTGTTGACCCAGATGTCAGTAGCTCCCAGGAGCTGGAGTAGCTGCAGAGAGTGCCTGGGAGCAACCCCCCACCCTGATGCCACCCTGACTGGGAGAGGAGCACTGTGGCAGAGTGGTGGTGCTGGATGGGGTGCGTGGGTCCCCCAGAGCAGAGAGCAGGGGGATAAAACCTGCAGGCAGAGCTCCGCAGCTGTCAGAGGGCTGGTGCCAGGGACCCTTGGAGGAACAACCCATCTTTTTCCTCCTGCTGTGGCTGAAACCTGGGGGCAGCTGTGGCCGTGGGCAGCCTGCACCAGCTGGAAGGTGGTGGTCTGCAGGAAAACTCCATGTCTTGGCTTCAGCTCTCTGCCCCCAAGCGGTTGGTGCTCCTGCCCCCCTTTTCGTACCCACCCAGGGAAGAGGCAAATAGCCTGGGAGAACGACGGCCCCACATGCCACGTTCCACCCTGCGGGCACAAATCTCCCTCTCCAAATCGCTGGAGACAAGCAAATTGCTGTGTCAGGAACTATTTTAATTTAACTCCCGAGGAAAGCAGGACGGTCATTGCTACAGTCTGAAATGTCTCACAGCTCTGTGGTAGCCTTGGGCCGAGAGCTCTTTCAGGTGCAGATGTCTGCTAATGCTGAAACAGAGGGAGTAGTGATGGTTTTGTAAACTTTATATAAGTTTTGTAAACTTTATACAATGAAGCAATCTTCTGATTGTCCCTAGAACAGGTTCATTTTTTTCCTTTCTTATATAGGAGAGGAACAGGTTCATGGCTAAAATTAGGAAAGGGTTAAAAACCAGGCACTACGTATGTGTAGCTTTCAAAATATGAAGGCTGAGGTTTGAAAAGGCCTGAATTCATTGGGATTTTGTTTCTGTTGAAAGTCAACAGGAGCTCTGCAATTAGCTTCCTTAACTTCATTGGGAACCCCCAGCCTATGCACCTGCTAGATATGCCAGGGCACTTCAGGAGCATTTCACAAACTAAAAGCAGAATTGTTGATGTAATCAAAACTTCCCAAAGTTTTTGCTGGCCTGTGGTGCTGGCAGTGCTCAGCTGCTGGTTATTAGTGATCACACAGCACCTGGAGAAAGCAAAGCCTCATACAAATGTTACATCTTATCGCTATTGATTGGTTGTAAGGGTATGACTTGAGCAGAGTATGGTGAAATAGATTACCTTTATTAATTATTTATTGTGTAGTAACTAGATACTTAATTTATCTGTACAGCTATTGTGTCTCCGCTGCAGTTTGTTTAGCATTTTCTTCACGCAGAGGAACCACACTCACATGCAGTAAAACATCGTTTCTGACGTGGAATCTAGTGGCAAAGCAGTGACTGGCCCCAACGAAGGCCAGTTCGTCTGGGAAGCTGGACCCTGTGCGAAACCGCCAAGCGGAGACGCTACCCCGGTGCCACGGCGCTTCCACAGAAATCCGCGTATGCGGGGAGCAGCCCTGCGAGCGGCCCCGCGATCTGCGCCTGGGGGGGGAAGCCGTTACAGATCCTTGGCCGAGAACGCGGGGTTGTGACAGACTGGCAGCCCGAAAAAGGAGGGGTGTGTGTGTGTGTGTGTATGGTACTTTAAGTGCGCCTCAGGCCGGGAGCGGTGGAACTCGGCGGAGGGAGCAGCCGCCGGTCCCCACTCCCGCTGCGGCGCTGGCGGCAGCGAGCGTGCGTGTGCGACCAGGCTCCCCAGGGCCGCCCTCGCTCGGCCGATCGGTCGGAGGCAGCATCCCTCCTGGAACGGCTCGGCCCGAGCGCGGGGCCATGGCCGCCGTGCACAGAGCGACGGCGAATCCCCCGCGGGGCCGGGCGCTCACGGCCGCCAGCACCGTCACATGGTCTCGGCTTCGGCTGCCGCCCTCGGGAACGCACCGGTAACGTTCGGGTTTCCGAAACGCAGCAGCCGCCTGTGCTGCTCGAGCCCAGCCGCCCTTGTGCTCAGGGGTCCCGTGGGCTGCTCCGAGTCCAGGTGCGGGCTGGCGTAAATCAAAGCCGTTCACAGACCGGCAAGTTAGGGCGGCGTAGCCTCGCTCCGGAGAGGTCGTCTCCGCCGCCTGACAGCGGCACAGCCCGCGCTGCACGCCCCGGCTCCTCCGCTCGCCCCTTCCCTCCGCCCTCGCCTCGGCCCGCCGTGCCGCTGGCTTTCTCACAGCTCCCGCTGCTTCGCGTTCCTCCCCTGGCTCCCGTTGCTATGACTCGCCGGGCCGGCCGCCGGCAGGAATTCGTGGCCCGTCCAGCTGCTCCCAGAGCGGCCGCCGCGCCCCTGGCTGTGCCGCTGATGAGCCCCCCACGAGCTGCCGCCCCGGGGCTGGGCACCGCACCGCAGGTACGGCCTCGGCAATGCGCCGGGCCCCTTTCCCACGCCATGTCTTCGCGGGGATGTGTTTTTTTCCCCTCTCGAGAAGACAGGCCAGGACGTCGCATCACGCTGTTCCCGCAGCAGAGGTGGCTCACGAGCAATGGCCGCATTGGGCTCGATTTTGCCCCGGGAGCTGCAGGCAGCGGCTTTCAGCGCCGCAGCCCACCACTGCTGCCAGCCAGAGCCTGCCTTGGGGTGCCCACTGCACCAGGCAGCAGCGTGGCCGTTATTAGAACCGCTTAGGTGCTGCTGCCCCATGCCACACTGTGCTCTGCCGTGCCACACCGGGACACGGCAAGGACCCCCGTGGTAGTGCCAACCCGAGAAAGCCCAGAGCCACCCAGCAGTCCCCAGAAGACTGGTCCAGCAGCACAGGGTCAAGACAGCAGTGGCAGTTGCGTGGAGAAGCATGCAGGCTTCAGGTGTGGGAGGTTTTTGCAGCCGCCTTCAACGTTTGTGCCGGCCTCTGGGAAACACCATGCTCTAGGGCCCTGGGCATTGGGTGCCTGGTGGAAGGACACAACAATAATACTGGGCAGCGTAGCAAGATAACATCGTAAAAGAAACAAACAGCAGGGTAATTTTTAAGTGGTATTGTTACACATATTTTGAGAATTTGCACTTCTGTATTTAAAAATGTGCTTTAGGATTTTTGAAAAGAAACTTAAAAACAAGTGTAAACAAACCCAGTTCTCTCAATATCCTCTGGCCTCTCCTGTTTTGCCCAGCTGACTGTAAGCCTTATCACTGATAAGGCTTATTCCTTTCTATCTAAGAAAGGAGCCTTAATAAGAGAAGACTAAACACTGCCAATCATAGGATTTAAACAGGACATCAGTGGGGCTGATAACTGGGAAATACTCTGTGACCCTTCCAAAACCCTGTGGAGAGATGAAACCAAGAGAGATTTGTAAAAACCTGAGCAGATTCCATAGAAACTACTTGACAAATCTTAACCGAATTTAATAGAGAATGAAATCTTCTCCCTGGGTTTTTGGCATTATCCCACAATATTCATTAGTGAGGAGATAATTTTCTATTAATTTCTATAGAAGTTGTTCACAAAAATAAAATCTGCATGTACTCACACTGCCACCTGCTCCCCACCACAAGCTCATTCATGTTATCGTGCTGATTGAGAGGGGGGACCATAAATATCTCTATATTAAAGGACAAAGTTTCTTTAAAATGCTGCCTTCAGAACTGCCTGGGGGTCTGCCTGTGCAGCTGTGGGGTTTGTTAATCAATAGCACCACGCAGTACGTTGTGTCTTTTGGTGTAATTACAGAGCAAAAGTAGACACAGAAAAGAAGCAAGTGGAAACTATTAATTTTCTAGAATAAGACTTGATTTGTGTTTCAGTTTTCTTCAGTGCAGTGGGAAGGAGCTGGAAGAGGAGGTGACAGCAGCAGTTTGGCTGCCCGTCCTCAAGTTGCTTGGTTTAACGTGAAGTTGCTCTGTGGACTTTGCTTTCCTGGCCCCGTGAGCAGCTCTGGGGGTGCAGAGGCAGAGGGGATGCTGCTGCTCCCCTGGGATGGGTCTGTCAGGCAGGGATGGGGCTGAGCTGGGACACATTACACTGCAGTTGTGAGCACCAGCCTCATACCACTGGTTGCTAAAGCTGTCAGTGATGGTTTTCATGGTAGAGACAATCTCAAGGGTGAGAAGGCTTTGGTGCCGAGGGTAACCGTCTCTACTTGGTGCATGCTTTTTAAAGCAGCAGTAGTAGTAGATGGCAGGCAAATGCTGGCAGGATTGGGAATGCGGTCAAGGGTTACTATTTTAATTGGTTTATGAGGAAACAGAGGTGGGGAGAGGGTGCTTCTCCGTATTATTTTATTGGGAATGTATCGGTGGAGTGGAAGCCTTTGGAAATACAGGGGTTTTGACAGATTGCTCTTTGGCTGCTATTGGGAGAGTGGTCTGGATGGCTGCTGCCAGGTTGTGTTTGGCAGTCTTTGATTTGGCATTTTGAGACAGTTTCTATGGTGTGGGTGCTGCCAGGTCCAGTTCCCGGGGTGAGTTTGCCCCGAGGCCTCCCAGAACTTCCTAACACCCTGCTGTGACCAGGCTTAATGGATTTGGAAATCCACCTTACATTTCTAGAGATGACCCCAGTATGGCGTGAATTAGACTTCTTGAATGCAAGGAGTAAGGAAGGGGATGGGCCCACTGTTATTAACATTGCTGAACCTTTTCTCTGGATGAAGAGAAGTCTTCTGTCTCCGGAGTGTAATTCAGAACATTGCATAAACATTACACAGATATATGGCACAGGTATTTATAATCATAAAAAGAAACAAGGATGTCTGAATGTATGGGGGGCATGAATCACTGCTAAGGCTGGAGGTCGATCCATAATACCTTAAATAAGTACTCTGAGTCCAAGTGCTAATTATCTGCTAATGGGGTATTTGTTCTCCTTCAGTTATGTAAAAGTACACAGCATTCAGCTGAAAGAGGGCGCTTAAACGGCTTTGTACGGGTGGAGAATGAACAACCCTGGAGGCTGCTGCCGTGGTTTGCCCTGGAGCTCCTGGAGCCTACTGCTGAGCTCCCGGTGCTGCCCTCACGCTGTGCCTCTCCTCCGGCCTCTCCGTACCTCACACACTGCCCTTGCCATTTTAGCTGGCTTTCTGTCTCCGTGTCTCAACGTCATCCCAGTCAGCAATGCTGGCAGAGATGTAAATAAAATTATAAATCTTCTATCATGTTTTTAGCCACGGCTGCTGGTCGGACAGCAGTGAAGACACCTGTGGAATACAAAGGGAATTTCCACCCCAGTACCAAAGCCCCATAAAGTGAATGAGCTCTTCGATCGCAGCCCTGGTAAGAAGGGGTCTCAGTGGGCACAGTGAACGGCTCTCGTGAGGAAAGACACACAGTGACCCATCTTGATTGCAGAAATGCCTTGTCGGATCTTGGCAGAGCTAAGCTGGCCTTCAAGGGGAGGGTGAGGACCAGGGGCTGGGGCTGGAGCCAGCAGCCAGAGAGAGACCCTGTAGTACCTCCACCAGCCAGCTCACCCAGAGCCACAGAGCATCTTGCATACACCGGGGCCTCACCCTCTTTTAACTGATTCAAATTGAAAATGTATTTTTTGTTCCTTACATCCTTTAAGAAGAAGTACAGACCCATGTCCAATGGAGACAAAGGGAACCCAGAGTAAGTCAGTCACAGATGCTTTTCCTGAGCTGTGATAAAGCTATGGAAATGTGATATTCTCACACTAAACATTCTAAGTTATGAAGTAACATTCAACTGCTCTAAGTTATCTTTATGGGGATATTCGAAAGTCAGATGCAGAGCCTGGAAAATTCTTTGTGCTAAAGGCGGTTTTGTCATGAAGTGCAGATCCTCTGCCTGACTCCCACACCATTACCTGTGGTATCTAATTGGAACAGAGGCCAAAATTAATACTTTGCTTGGTGAACTATGGAAAGGGAAAACCACCTGCTTGTATTTGTAGGGTATTGCATGGCCTGTGTCTTTAGCACTGTTACCAGTAATGATTGTTTTCCTGTAACTGTGCAGGGGGGTGTGTGTGCGATTCTCTGCAGATGGGTATTTTGTGATATTTGAGCTAAATTCAGCTCCAGTGTATGATAGTATTTTTCAAAAAGTGCCACTAACTGCACCACTTACTCTGCCTCGATTTCAGACTATTGTATGTCTTCTTTAACACAAGGAAAAATGATTGATAGAAGTAAATGCCATACACAAGTGAAAAAGAATTTAAAATCACTGTGCTTATTAGAGACGTATAGATGCTAATGCTGGTGCACATGGCATGTGTCCACATGGAACAGGCTCCTTCCTAGTCCTGTGCATAGTTTCCCTTTGTTTTTCAGTGCTTGTGGATAACATCTCAATCCCTTTTCACTGTAACTTTCCAAAGTGTAAACTCAGGTGCTCTGGCTGGATCCTGCCCGAAGACACACCAGCACCTCTTCACTTGAAGCCTTTCCTTTCTGTGCACATCCTCCCTCCGGAGCACCACTGGTTTCTGCTGCTCTATAGCCCGAATTTCAGGCTCTGTCAGGCCTCTCTCATGACTGAAATGTGGGATGCCAGTTATTTATTTATGTAAAGCGTTCAGAGGCATTAACTGCGGAACACCATAGAAACTGGGCTGGTATTGTAGTTGGGGGCTTTTATTCAGGTTGTTTGATGCACTGTGGATGCTGCCTGCCTTTGTGTGCTCCAGTCCCATGTTTATCCCGATGATGCCTTTGTGTTCCCTATTTGACATATTTTACTGTAAATAAGGAGCGACACTGTCTTGCAGCTGTATCCACTGTGACATTTGACTCTCTTATGAATGCGTGCATTGTGCCATGTGCTTTGGAAACATTACCTCTTTTTAAGAAATAATCAGGTCCCTTAATAGTTTCCTGCGCGTGCCTATATTCCTTTGCATGTCCAGAAAGCTGAGGTGTTCGCCCACCTCTGCCAAACCTCAGCCAGACCGGCTCCTGCTGTGCCAAGGGCTGGCAAGGTGGAGGTGCCGTGGGCACCAGGTCTTGGCATGGGTCAGTTCCCATTTTGCGTCATCTCTTTAGCTGCACAAACCCCGTCCGATCAGATGTACTTTATGGCTCTTTCTGGGGCATTAGTATTTTGCCACATTTGTCTTAGATATTTTGCAGCATCTCTTAATCAGGTCTATGCGTATGATATATTCTTTAAGACTGATTCTGTTACTGCCTGCTCCACAGTTAAAGTGATCTTCCCTGTGCTGCCTGGTCATTTGGTGTCCACCAGATCAGTCCTTTTATGTCTTTTTGGCTTTAGAAAGCTTAAATCCTTTCTGAGGCTGGATTTCTTGAAGCAGGCTTGGTCCACTGGGTGCCTAACTCCTTTAGTCCTTGTTGAACATCCCAGCTTTCATGAAGTTTTTATTTTTGCCTTTTCACAATGGTGATATTGTTATGTAACTTCAAACTGATTCTGAAACACTTTCAAAATAATTATGTCTATACATAGAAATGTATAGGGTTTTGCTCTCAGTATTTGAATGACAATAAATCTGTACGTTATAGAGAGGCTGGTAGTCTTACCCCCATTTCCCAGAGTAAGGCCAAACCATCAGGTTCCTAGAATGCTGCCAGGGTGGAACTACCTGAGATAACATTGTCTATGCCAGCTCTCTGCCTTAAACACAATCGCTTTGAGAAAACTCAAGCCAAAGTGCAAATATTCTGGGCACTCTCCATCTGGTGTGGATGGAATAATATCCTGAGAGAGCAGGATGGTGTAACCAAAGAGAAAAGAGCTCATTGTTACTACTGCTGTGGGTAGTATCTTCCTGAAAATGTCATCAAACTTTAAAAGTTATGTTCATTGTGCATGCACGTGGCAGAGGAGAGCAGAACAAAATGCAATCATAGTCTTAAGTCAGTTGGCGTGAAAAGTGGGTTTGTGTATCAGTTTTCCCTTACACGGAAAGGGAGCGTATTTGTATGAGTGCTGGCATCTTTGAGGAGGAACACGGCAGCAAGCAGAGGGGCAGGGCCCACCATGTCCCCCCAAATCAGGGCTTGGTGCCTCCGTGTCAGCCTCACGGGACTTGGTTGGGAAATTTGATGGAGGAGGTGGCGGATGCTGTGAAGCTGTCGGTTGTCTCCTCCAGCAAATCTCATCTTCAGACAAGCCATGCTGAGCATGGGGGTCTCTGCTGCATCTCAGCACTGGTCCCCTCTCACCAGCAGCTGCATTGTGCACGGTACAGGAGCCATGGCGTGTAGAATATAGGACAGTGACATCCCCCAAAGGGGTTCCACGCAGAGAATCCAGCATCCAAATTGCCCCAGCCACCTGATGGGACACAGACCAGACGTCAACTGGAGCTGCAGGAGAGCTCTTGGTTCTCTCCTGGTGAGAACAGCTCTGCACTTTAGCACTCTCAGCTTCGTGCTTTTATTAAAATTCCCCAGAATAAAAAGGAAAGGCATCTGTGAGGAAACAAGATTGATAATAGATTCAAAATGTATTTTTATTGCATTCTTCAATTACCATAATTAAATTATTAAATGTATTTTTATTAAATTAACACACAGGCTGGTGTCATTTGCCTTAAATATTTTAATAAAGCCTGTGAAGTCTTCCCTTGTTATTAGCGCTCTCAGAATGTTTCTATTTTAATGACAATGTGAGTTTAAGTTCTGGCGTGGGGCAGAGAGCCTGGATGGGTGAACTCTGCATTTCTCTGGGGGGCTCAGCCGGGTGACGGGGCTCTCTTTGCTCAAGAGTGGCTGCGGGACCAGGGGCTAGGGGAACCACATCAACTCCCTGTACATATATCTGGAGGAGCTACACAACGGACGTGTTGTGACAATAGAGCAGCAAAGCATTTAGGCACATGTTGAAAAACTCGGTGGAGCAGAGATGTACTTACGGAGCAGGGCCTGGAGGAAATCTGTGCATTGAAGATAATAGGGAGGGATGAATTAATAATTATATATGTGTGCACTACATTTAAAGACAGATTTCTGTATGTGTTTCTTTTTTTTAATGTCAAACCTGCTTTCCTGCTTTCTTTATCTCTAGCTATAAACTGGGCATTTTTCAGCTGATGCCAGCAGGGAAAGCAGCGGTTTCAAGGGTGCTGCTGCTGTGACGACAGCTGTGAGAGTGAACTTGAACCACTTTCATGGGAGGGGTTGGGGATGCTCAGACCAGGGCTCCTCAACTTGCCAGCAGCTGCTCCGGAACAGATAGGGGCTTGCAAATAAACCTTCTCACTGGCCCTCCGGCAAGAGAAAAGGTAAAAAAAAAAATCATTTGAAATGAAAATTTATAGATTTCTTAATGTATTGAAAAAAGGGGGAAAAGTTGTAGAAATAGTTCATTTTAATTGAGCCATTTAAAATTATTTTTGAAAAAGTATAGAAAATGTGGGGGCAGAGGACTGGATCAAAAAGGGCTCGGGGTGGCAGCAGGGCTGGGGAATTACTTGCCGAGTGGAATGTGTAAAACTAAGGTTGAAATCCCCTCTTTGCCTGATTGCACGGGGATTTGAATTTGGGTCTCTGAACTCCTCTGAGAGTGCCCAACTGCCAGCACATTCTGGGATGAGAATCTGTCCTGCTGAAGCTGTTCTGCTTTGTAAGAATAATTAAATATTCATTGGGCCAGTGAGAGAACAGAAACAATTTGATAGCCTGGGGATTAAGCCTCTCCAATAAGACGAGGATACAGAAGTAATTCAGTTCCCGATCCAGCTCTGATGCTGAGCGGATATGCATCCAGGGTCATGCTGACCAAATTTACCACCATCCTGGGTGCGTTTTTCAGTATGTCAGTATCACGGCGATTTCTTTTTCCTTGTCAACCTGCCTTAATTCTTTATAGAAACTGGTATCACATCGGCTTTTGTAGCGGTGACTCTCCGTTGACTAGAGTTACCCTCATTCTTTATTGGGATCATAAGTGGGGCCACAGGCTCTTTAGCAATCTGTCTCTGTCCAGGGTTGGCCTTTCTGAAAATTTGAGACTTAGTGCAGCGATGGAGAGGAAGTCTTATCTCGATTATAGCGGTGTTATAGGAACATTTTTTACTGTGTGTCCGGTCTGTGGTGGTAATCTGGAGTCATACAGTAGGAGGGAACTGGAAACCTTTATTCTGAGATTAATAAACACACCAGTTTCTGTCAAACCTTTAGAAGCCAGAAAATCACCACTAAACATCCATTCAAATGCGTTAAGAAAAATCTTTAAAGTACTATCCTGAATTCACTTGGTGGAATGACAAACTGAGTTGTTTGTGTTTCTTTTGGTGGGGGGGGGGGGGAGAAAAAAGAAAAGAGGAGGATGTTTTCCAGGTGAAGAGGTTAGCAGGGCAGCAGCGCCTTCACACAGTCCCCTGCATCCATCCCTTTGCCTGCTCCCAGCCCATCCAGGCTGCGCAGAGTGCTGCACCCTTCCCGCTGCCTGGGGCCTGGCCCCGGTGCGCACATCGGGGTCCTTCTGCCAGGGCTGTCTTCACAGGATCTTAACCACCCCCCCCAGCCCGTAGTCCTTCTGTTCAGACCCCATCTCCTGATGTCTGGAGGTACCATCGCCTGGGCTCCCATGATGACACGGGCCCATCACGCGCAGGGACGCGGGCGCTTGCCGGGGACACTGGCTGGCGTGCTGGGCAGGGTGCGGTGAAAGGAGCATTCGCAGTGCCTGTTCCTACCCAGCAGAAAAGGCTGTGTGAAACGAACCAGCCTCGTCTAAAGTGGGAGAAGAAATGCACGGAACGTTTATCTTGAGCTATTTCATTCATAACTTGGCAGTGAGTTCTCCGTGGGATAGCAAGTTTAAGACACTTTGGATTTTTCTAGAAGAAACCTTCCCAGCAGAGAGGCGCAGGCGACTCCAGCTCCTGCTAAATTTAACACGTTGGGAAAGGCAAAGTAAATAAATCTTCCCTTCCAGCTCTCCCGGAGAAGCCGAGCCGCGGGGGGGCACGTGTTTAAAAACCCCCACAACTTTTTCCGCGGCCGCCGAGCCGTTTACATTCGAGGGGGGATTTCACCGCCCACCACCACCACCCCCCCCCCCCCCGGTGCAGATCAAAGGCAACTCGACCCGCCTCCGCGGGGGGCTGCGCGCTGCGGGACTGGTCGCGGAGCCACCACCGACCGGGCGGGGCGGGCGGGGTGTGTGGGGGGTTCCGCGCGGCTCCGCGCCGCTCCGCGCGGCGGCGGCGAGTCCGGTCCGCGGCGGCGGTCCGCGTTTTGCGGGCGGCCGCTGTATTTCCCGGGCCGTCCATGGCTCGGTGCTGTTGGCTCTCTCTCCGTCTGATCGGCGCAGGCTGCGCGGGGCTCCCTACGGGATCAGAGCGCTCCCCCGCCGGGACTCCACTCCTCACATCCTCCTGCTGGGACTCAGCTACATTTCCAGCCAAGCCTGGCTTTATTATGTGTGTCTGCACTGCAGCCCCAGCAGCAAGATCAGGAGGAGGAAAAGGAGCCAGGACAAAGAAAAGAGAGGGAGGCTGGCGAGAGCTAAAGAAAATAAAAACCCAGGGCAGCAGCGGCAGCAGCGGCAGCAATGAAGGCAGGAGCGGTGCCACCTTCCAGCGAATAACCCATGGAGGCAGCTAGCGGCCCCGGCATCGATGCAAAGAAGCACTTACCTTGTTCCGCGAAGTGCGTGCGTGCAGGGGAAGGCGGCGGCGAGCGCGGCCGGCCGCGGGGAGCCCACCCGCCCGCCCGCCCAGCTCCGCGCCGCGCACGGCCGGCCGCGCCGCGCCGGGGACACCGGGCGGCCGCCCCTCGGCCCCCGCGGCCAGCATAAAACAGGACTCGTCGCCCTCCCCGGCCAGCGGCGGGGGAGAGGAAGGGAGAGGCAGCCGGGGGCGAGCGGGCAGAGAGGGAGGGAGGGGGCCGAGCGCGGCCGGGGGAGGATTTAGGAAAATCGCAACAAGGTCGCACCCCCGGAGCGCCCCGGATTGCCGGGACCGGTGCTCGTCGTGGGTTTAGACAATTCTCCCCACGCGCCCTCCCCCACCCCAAACCCAGGGACCCCGCGCAGGGCTCCGCTTTTTTTTTCCCCCCCTCTTTTTTTGTTTTTTTAATTATTATTCCTAAAGTGCGAGCCGGACCGAGAGCCGCAGGGCGCCTGCAAACTTTAAAGAGAACAAAAAGGCGGGTGGGGGCGCGGGCCGGGCTCGCTTTTGCGTCGGTAGGATTTGCACATCCAAGGGGGGGGCAAGGAAGAAAAAAAAAACCCCAAGAAAAAAAATACTGCAACTGTTGCGCCTGTGATTTTATTTTTTTAATTTTTTTTTCCCCTGGGGGGAAGGTGCCCGAGGGGGTGGAAGAAGGAGTTGAACTTGCCGCATTGCAACAGGCAAAAGAAGTGAGAAAATCAAATAATCGATCCCGCTGCTGCTGCTGCCGCTTCGCCTCGCAAAGTTTGGAGGTTGGGGGGGGAGAGAGAGAGAAAGCAGGGAGAGGAAGGGAAGGCAGGGACGCGAGGAAGACAAGGAGGAGGACGAGCCACGGCGCCCGGACATGTCCAGGAGGAAGCAAGCCAAGCCCCGCTCGGTGAAAGGTAAGGAAGGCATCCTCCGCCGGCCCCCGCCGCCGCCCGGCCCCGGGCAGCCGCCGCCGCCGCCTCCGCCGCCGCGACGCGGCCAATCAGGGCCGGGTCCCGGCTTGGCGGGGATTGCGAATCCCCCCCCCACCCCGGTACGGGCCGGTGGTGGCGGAGGCTCCCCCCCTCCGGAACGGACGGCAGGCGGGCGAGCCGGCTCTCGGCGCCGTGCGATGCCCCGCGTGCGGAGCCCGCCCGCCCGCCATCCGTTCCGTGGAGCGGTGTGTGTGTGGGTACCGCGGTGCTGGCCGAGACTCGCTGGCGACACGTGTCGCGATAATTGATGAAAGAAGCCGGTAGCAGCGTTGAGGCGAGGAGGGAGGAAAGTTTGGCGGTGATGCTCGGCTGCGGTGGCGCATCAGCGGGCTGGGGAAGGGACGAAGGGAGCACACTCGTGTTTTAGCCGGTTAGCTTGAAATTAATGTTTTTTTATGATTGGGAATGGTAGCGCCGTCTGTTTCCTCCCGCTGGCCAATGCGCGTAAGGGTGGTGAAAGAAGGGGAGAATTAAAACTGATTTGATAGATAGGGGTTGAAAACTTGCTTGGGCTTGAAAAAACAATAGCCAAATTTAGTCTGAGCCGTGTTAATAAAGGTTAAACACAAAACTTCTTACATTCTTTACCATCCACAGCAAAGGGGTGTTCAAAACCTCCTGTTTACCTCCATAAGCAAACAAATGCTGGAGAAATGTAAAGGGAGGGCTGAGACCAGCCCCGCGCCGTATCGCACGCCTTGCCAGCTTTTTGACTTTTAAGTGAATGGGTGCGAGAGGGGAAGGCGTGATTTCTGAAGCCTTTCGCTCCCAGCCACGAGGAGGTTAGCTGATGTTGGGTAAGGTTTTATTGTCCTCTGCACAAAGCAGAAGCCGCAAACTCAGTGGTCCAGGGGCTTTGTTGTAGAAGCACAAAAGGATCATAACTTCGGATGCTCGAAAGATGAAACAAAAAGTCTAAAACGTTTGTAATTAAGTAACTTGTGGGTGGACAAAATTAGCATGCAGTTAATCGACCAGCTAAAGAACGAGTTGAAACCCCATCCAGGGCCATTTTATATTATTCCTGAAACAGCTACTGTTTAACAGCTGATTGCAATGAAAGTTGCACGTGCTTCAAATGTTTATGAAGTTTTTGTAGTCTGTCCTCCATCTTTATCCAAAACCCTTAATCATTTCCCCCCCAGTCTAACGGTACCTTTTAGCATTGTGCTGTGGGGCAGGTTTGCAGCGTGGTGTTGTGACCCTCCACAATCCCGGACAATCTCTGCTAAAGGAGCTACTTCAGTAATTGGTAGATGAATGTTACAGTCCGTGGGCAGAAGAAAGGGCAGAGCTAGAGCTATTTCTAGGGGATGCTCTGAAATACATTGTTTGAAACTAGAAGGATCGCAGTTTGAGAACAGTGGTGCAGGCCTCGGGTCATGACTTCCCTCAGATGCGGGGATCACATTTAGTGGCCAGGCTTCTGGAGTTTAAATTATTTTTCTGTGTTAAAGTGTCACATTTAATGTTCAGGAAATAGTTCTATGCCAGTGAAAACCGTTGTTTGCTCTAGAAGCTCAGTTGGTAAACATTGACATCTCGTGCCATAATAACGTTAGGTATTTACCCTCTACTAGCAATTTGTTTCCTACCTCATTACTTTCTAGGCAGCAATATCTCTTGCAAGGCGTTGATACTTTACAATGAAAATTTGACCCTAATTCTAATACAGAACTGATTGCTATTTACATGAGCGTTTTTATGAATCAAAGCAGCTAACTTACTGGCAAGTCATGGCTAAGAAACATTATCCCTGTAATGTAGAAATATCTAGAAGGTCTTTGCAACAGTGAGCTGGGTGAAGCCCAGTTTTTAAAGATTCTAAATATTTCTATAGTCTCTAGGCACAAAAAAAAAAAAATGTGTGTTCACCTTCAGCATAAACTGGCTGTAAATTACAGTTCCTAGCATGAGCTGACTAACTGGGAGTCTAAGGAATGAGCTGAATCTGGGTGAAATTTTGGATAATAGGAGGCAACTCGTGTATGTAGGATAAAGAATTTCTTCCTTTCTTTATATTCATCCATATCGTCTGCTTTTAAAAAGTCTGTCATATACATTTTGTGGTCTAGGGAGCTGGCAACCCAGTAGATTGCCACAGTACACGTTTCCATGGAAATAATTGAGATGTAATAAATAAAGGCACTCTGAGGTCACAGGTTTCCCAATTCAACTGAGAAGAAAACAAGCATAAATTATGTGGATATATATGTATAGCATTTAGGACTTAAAATATTTTACCATTTTCCTCTTTTCCATATATTTATTTCACTTTGTGTAGCAGCTTTGCTATTTATTAACCACTACTGAGATTTGTGCATCCTTTTTCATTCGGAAAGATTACGCACTGAAACAGAATCGGTGTGTGCCTGTGATGAAAGGGATTATTCTGTATGCAAAAGGCAAGTTGCCTGCACATTTCACAAGGAGCGATGCTGACTTTAAAGAAGTGACTGACTTTGACGGAAGTATCAGATATTGACAGCTCTTAGCTGCGCGTTATTTAAAATGAAGTGATTGCAAACCAAAACTGGATGCCAGCAAAGCTGCAGGTCGTGTGGCCCCTGTGCTGTATTGTGAGGTCTCAGGCTTAGCCTGGCAGAAACTTGCTGTGATTCCTGCAGCTCTAACTCCAGCAGTAGCTGTGGACTTTTCCCTGACGTGGGATTTATGATTTGCAATAAAATATGCTGATTTGTTTTGACCATTAGTTTGTGGAGACTTGAAGATATTAACCTCATAGCTGGTGGCTGGGGACAAAGTTCTACTTGGCTTAAAGGAAGGTTGTTTCAGATCAATGAGGCTGGAGTAAAAGTAGGAGGGGTTGAGCCTTTGTTGGCTTACGAAATAAACGCTTCAGTGACACTGTGGTGGTAGCAGTGATGGAGTAAAACACTGGCCTGTTCTGAAGCTTTACTTCACATCATGGACAAAGCCCATGGAAGTAATTTTTCTCAGCACAGACCCTTCTTTTGCCCTGCCACCAGCAGCCTCGTCTGCTGAGGGGTTTTTCAGTCGTCTACAAGGAAGAGCTGTCTGTACCTTACTCAGTGGCATTAAAACCACGTGGTCCTGAACCCCAGACCCTTAACACAGTCATGAACATCAACACTGTCTGTCCCCCATTACAAGTGATGGGGAGTGATGTCCACACCAATGTCCCTAAAAGTTTGTCCTGTGCTGCCAGCTCCAGGGAGTGGCTGGCACCTGGCATGTTGTGGGGGCTGAGGGCAGCAGGCGTTCATCATCCCTGTTGGTTAAACGGGAGCTTTTCTTGCTACAACTTGGGGCCTCTGCAAGTGGTTCTGTAAAGCAAAGCGCTGAGGTCCTGATAACAGGAACTTATAAGGTTTCCAGTCTCATGTCACTGTAATTGAGGAATTACTGGACTGCAGTTTGTGGGGACTGGGCTTGCGCTAACACAAGGTTTTAGGCATTGGATGCACTTTGGTTGCTGAATTTGACAGTTCTGCAAATTGCTGTCAGCTTGCAGGGGTATTTTGTGTATTAACGTGCTAGTCGGTAATCAAACTGTTTTGCAAAAGAATGCACTAATTAAGTCTAGATTTGTTATCCCACTTGAAGTTGCAGAATTGCTGTCATATTTTTTTGCTTTCAGTTGGCAAAAAATGCTGATAGAAACTTTTGATTCACACCCTACCTGCCTCATTTGTGTCAGTCAAGAGAGGAAAGGGGGGTTGCTCACTACTTCGTTATCTGAAAAGTAAATAAAAATACTTCAACCATTTGCTGAGTTCCAATTAGTTGATTGCTATGAATGATCTTCTTTAAAGGAATGCTGTTTTACCTATCTGCTCATACAAAGGTTTGATTTTGAATGTCTTGTGAAAAGGATTCTCTTTGTCTTGATTGATGTCAAGAATAAAAGCGTGATGGTAATATCCCTTTGAAAGCTATTGTATTGTCAGCTCTGGCTGACAGCAGGAGGCCCTCCTAGTGCTATAGATTAGCGCTGTGAAAACACTGACATTTTCTTTGTTATATTGCTGTTGTTCTGCTTGCAAAGTCAATTATACAATGTCGGAGCTCAGTTACAGAGTTGACTGTGGAAGTAACAATGTCTTTCATACTTGTCTTAAAGATATAATTTTCCTTTTTTCCCAGTTGATAGAGAAGAACCTGAAGGTACTGGAGCAGTACATTCTACAAATTAAATTTTGACAAGTATAATCATAATTGCCAAATACAAGAGACTTGTGCGATTATCCTTTAATTTTACAGTTCATTCAAGTTTTGGTGGAATTTTATTGATACAGTGAAAGCAGCAGCTAAAATTGATAAAACTCATATCAAATAAGATTACGCTCTTGATTGTTCTTTATCAAGTGTAGCTTTTGGGGGATTAGGAATAATTGGAGATGTTGGTGTTTCACTGTGGGGCTGGTGCCCTGAGAGCGTTTGAATCCATGCAGTATACTGAGCGCTGCCTTCAGGGATTAGCCTGCAGGTTTTAATTTTTGCCTGTGTATTTTGCTGTAAGCCTAGCAGTGTTCTCCCTGAACTCCACCAGTCCCATTTTCCTGCCTTTTCTCCCTCCAGTATGCTTTCCTGGATGGGATCTGGGTGGTATTTAACTGATTTTACTGATTGAAACTCCTGCCTGTCTGCAAACACCTTTTAACTGTGGCCTGCTCCCATTGCTGTCAGTGAATATAAGGAATAAATGTGGCCAAAAATCAAAAAGAGTGGGAAAGGTAACGCAAAAGGTTTAAACACGAATGAGGAGAAAATAGAAATCTTGTCTTTTTAGTGATGCTACATCTAAAGCCATTGATGAAAAACAACTACCATGCAATGGTAGAGGATCTCAGAGAACGCCTCCTATTTATTTCTTCAAAATTATTTGTGTACAATCGGTGCAAGTTAAAGAACATCATTCACTGCTGAATTGCTTCGGATGACACGTGCAAAAAAATAATCAGAGAGCTCTTGTTAGGATGTTAATCGTAGGATTTCTAAATTACTATTATAAACTAATAGAGTAACAAAAGATTCCACAGTTACCAGTAATTTGTCAGGATTTATTTTGTTTTTCTTCAATAATTGAAAATTAATGTCTTGAAGTGAAAGCAGATGTTCATGCCATCCTCTGAATTGGATATAAAAATGATGTTTTGTAGATGCGTTAAGTTTGTGTAAATACAAATTGTCTTATCATAGATGGGGCTTTGGCTTGGTTTTGTCTACTGTTTGGTGCCAAATTAACTAAACCTCAGTAAGTATTTCAGCCTGGTTAAATTAACTAAGGCAAGTGCTTGCGGTGGCACCCAATGATCAGTTATTATAGCAAGTGTTTTAAAAAAACCTACTTCAGATGCTAGCTCTGTGAATGATACTTTCTCATACTGTAAAATTAATATTTACTTTCATTTTGATAAATACACTCTTAATTGTTTACTTGGTTATTCTTACTGAACTAGTTAATTTATATCTTCCCTCCCAATTCCAATTTGTGCAACCAGTTTTAGTTCATTACAATGTTTGAAAAATGCAAACCACTTTTTTTAAAAAAAGAAATAAACTCTTGGTCTCACACGTTAGTCTGTAATCTCTGAAAGATAATAAATTTCTTAATGTATTATAATCTCGTAAACAAAATATTATTAATTACCCACAATAATTGAACTGTCTTATAAAAATACCTACATCAACCCCTCATCGCTCCATCAGTATTCTCTTCAAATGCCTCTGGAAAAAGGATGGCTATTATGTTCCCTTGTATCCTAGTAAATGTGCTGCAGTAATGAAACACTAATAATATAAAACCTATTACAGACCTCTGCTAAATCTTGACTGACAAATGGTGGTGGAGGGGAGGGCCTGGTTCTGGTGCATACGTTGGTGGATGTGGACTCGGAGGGTGCAGGTGGGAACTGGAGCCAGGTGAGGACCAGCTCCGAGCTCTCTGTAGCACGTGCATTTATACCCTCGGAGCCCAGAAATAGATTCTTATGCATTTTCTTTCCCAAGGTCCATTAGGAAATGCAGAGAAGCTGGTGCCTTGTTCTCTTAGACAAATAAGGTGATGTGAGTTTTAAGTACTACATCTTCTTGCCAACGCCTAGACATGTGTCTATGCAGCAGTGAATTACGGGGGTTTATCGGAGTCGCTTTATTCTAGGGAGTACGGATGTGCAGAGACTAAATGGTCTCCTGTGACATTTCCAGCTACAGAAGGCTCAAGCTTTGACCTCTTGCAATGGTTTGTTTTCTAAAATGCAAACAAAGGGACCCGATGGGGTTGGAAACTGGGTGATGCCGTTTGGAACGGGCTCACAAATCTCATTGAGGTACAGTGCATTGGTGTGTGGCATTAGCTTTCCGCTGTATGACTTATTTCGGATATCACTGCAATACCCCTCTGAATCTAGCGATAAGTAGCTTCATTATATTGTTTACATTTGCTTAGAAAGAAACCCTTTTCCTTTTAGCCACAGATTAGGCAACAGAAAGACCAATTTGCAGAGCTCGTAAATGCCACTTGTTAATCATATGCAGTACAATTATCAAATTTTTTTTCTTTTCCCCGTTGGATGTATTAAGTCAACTTTTTAGCTTTTTATGTAATTGAAATTTGCCCTTTTGTTACCTGGGCATGAATTATTTTTGAAATGTTGTCATTACCCGCCCTGCTGTGAGGTTTATCTCTTCTGTTCATCCTAATTAAATAAAACATACTGTTGTTCGCCAGTCTCGTGTTGAAGAGAATTACCTGCCTGAAGGCTCAGGCTAGTGTCGGGCAGGCTTGTTGCAGCAACAGCCGTTGACTAACACATTTACTTTTAGATTTTCGTTTCAAAGGGCTCAGTTTGTGCAGTGTGACAGGTGAATGGTGAATGCTTTACAGGACTTTCAAGAGCTGAACAAACAGTAAAGGATGTATTGCTACCACAGCAGAGTGGTGAGGACAAACGTTAGGCAGCCTTTGTGGCAGAGGAGTTTTTCCTTTGCTGGATAAAGGCCACTCAGGAGACCTTGAAGGACACACTTGGGTATGCTGGGGGTGACATAATCTCAGTTGTGGTCTCATTTAAACCCACCCTACCTGCGAGTTCTGGGTAATTTCTAGTGGGGTTGATCTCGGCTGTCTCGTAGCATCACCCGCAGTCATGTTCTCCTTGAGCCTGGTATTGACAGTGGAGGCTGCTTCAGAAGCTAACAGTTGGAGTTTCTTTACACAGAAGTTATTTCCAGTTCATATTAGAGAAAGTAAACAACGCATTCAAGTTTTCAAGTGAAGTGGAGGGAAAGGTCCCTGCTTATAGAGAAATGGTTTGTTTAAGCCTCTGATAGTGCTACAGAAGTTCCATTGCTCACCAGTGAAATCCTGTTATGAGTAAAAGTACAAGAGTTAACAAGTCGCTGTGCTCCAGTCTCTGTCGGCTCCTGTTAGGCTCTGGAGGTTTGGTCAAATGTGGCCTAATTCTGCTTTCCAAATATTAAAAAAAAATCACACAGAGGGCAAAAAGACAAGTTCTTAATATGCATATCCTGGGAAAATCCTAAACCAGTATTTTTACCCCCTCCAGTCCCAAGGCTAATCAAAATTCCTTTGTTTCCACATCTACCATTAAAATATATGTCTCCCTTGGTTGTCTGCTGACTGTACAAGTTGAACCACTCTATCGATTTGGCTCACAAAAAGCTGTTACTGGGTGGATTTACGTAGCATTTGCCTACAGGTAACGTAGAGATGGGGATGAGGCTCCAGGCAACCCTCCCCCAGGACTGTACTTAAACTGGCAGCTCTGCTCAGTTCTTGATGACCATCAGCTGCCTGGTTTTTGAGGGTCAGCCCAGCCTTCACCTAGTGCCTGCTGGAACTTGCTTCACATGGTGGTGGTGGACTGAGTGGTAATGAAGGCAGAGCTGCCATGCCCTTTGAAATGAAAGGTGCAATGGAGAGATGAAACCCTTCACTGGGTGAGTGTCTAGGTCCCACTTTTGCAGTTTTTAGGGTGAGTGCAATTTTTTCCCTTAACACTAACTGGGGTTGGGTTGGGTGTTTAAATGTAAAAGATAACAGCATAAATCCAAGCTCCCTGAGTCTGCTGGAGAACTAATGGTGTTAATCCAGATTCCTGTTGATGTTGGAGGACTGTGACTAGCCTTAGGCTTATACCAGCTATGGGGTGAAACCTCTGTCTTGTTTTGATGGTACTGTTTCTTACTGACCTTGGTGGGGATGGGCTTTTATTCTCATTTCTTGGCGTTGCAATTGAAAGAGCAAACAAAGAGATTTGATGGGAATAGTCACTTAGCATTCAGTGCTGCAAAGAGCGTCTTCTGTCTGGGTGAGACTGCTGCCCGGGGGGATTTCTGGGAGAGCACTGGGAAGGTTCAAGGTGCAGAGGATGCAGCAGTGCTTTGGGAGCTCCCTGATGGCACTGCAGAAAACCCAGGAGATCCGGGTTGTGTTTAACATCTGTTAATGTAAGCAGGTACAGATTTACATGGGCAAAATCGACTGTGATGCTGCATCCTTTTAATCTCTTGTCCCCAAAACTGGGAAAGTAAAAGGAGGTGGAGCAAACACACGGTAGAAGGATGAACTTTGTACTTGGGAAAGCAGAAATGCTGAACAGAGAAATATGGAAATAAAATGGGGAAACTGGGCAAATGCTGGCATTTGAGTATGGAGGGTGCCTGATGATTAGGTGCAAAGTTTAGGCAGAGAGGTTTACTTACCTGGAGCTGCATCTATATTATTTTTAACTTGTAGTTTAAAGACTGAGAGAAGGAACAGATCTGAAAAGAGACTCCAACTCTGTGGAAAAGGGTAAGATTAAGCATAAGCAGAAAAGAAAACATTAGAAATGTAAGTCACCTAAATGAAGTAGCTTTTCAATAGAGAGTGACAGTGCTTTCCTGTCTGGAGGAATGTATTTGTTGTGGCTTATAGTTGTTTTCTGTTTAATATAGAGAAATTTGAGGACAACTGTGACTGCAGTGATTGGTTTTGGAAGTTTCAACTCTTTTATGATCATGGCAGCATCTGTCAGTACTCCTAATTGTTCAGGGTTTTGGAGGGAAGGGAAGGTCAGGTAGTAACTGCAAAAAGTAGGCTTTCAACACTGCTTGTTTGAATGCAAAATGTGCACTCATACATATAATATATGATGTGTGTTTGCATGTACATGAGATAAAAGGTCTAGAGGAATAGGCAGTATCTTTTGTTAGACCAGCTAACATGGTTTCAAAATGCTGCAAAGTTTTTCTGATGCACAAGCCTGCCTTCTGCTCTGAAAAAAGCAGCAGCCTTCTGGCTATTTTGCTTGATAGGTAAATGCAGCTTTGCTTTAATTTACTTATTCAAGCTCTTGCTCAAATTTCTCTTGCTTCATTAGATTACTCACATGAGTAAAGATAGACCAGATTACATAGTAATGCCAAGCTTGTATATTATTTATTGCTGAATTCCGTGGATGCATTTCAGTTGGGTAATTTGCTCGTGGCCTCCTTTATTTCTAGGAAAATGGCATGCCTTGCCCTTCATAATTTCTTTGCTTTTTACTGACCAGACTGTTCCCCCAGAGGGCATGTGGGATGTGGCGGAGTATTGAAAATACGGGGATGGAGAAGTAGAGAAGGAGGGCTGTGTGTGAATTGCACCTTATTTATGTTTGTGCTGGATTTATGTGGCAAAAATGATGTGTTTCTGGCAGTGATACTTTGTGGGGAATGTAGTAGGCAACACTGGGTGAGAAAGTTGTTACCTCGAGATGATTTTTTTAAAGATGAAGAAGTACTTTCAGCCTAATTCTGAGTGTCTTTTAGGAGTATGGTACAATATATTATGAGCCATTTTAAAATGAAACCGTGAGTGCTTCTCTTCAGATCTTTTACTGAGTCTCACATAACACTTGTGTATGAGTCCATTGATTTGATTCCCTTCATTTCAGTGGTGTTTGCTTTCCTAATTTCTTTTCTGCTTGATAACAGATAGGTCAGATTTGTTTTAAAGCTCTGATTTGGTTTATTTCGATTGCTATTTTTGGTCTTAAATAAACACTCATCAGGGAGCTTCTGGTTTTATTCTTCTTGATACAAGTAAATTCGGTAATAAACCTGAACTTAAAGGTGAGGGTCTGAAAGAAAACCACCCCTGAGAGCTGCTTGGCAGAGTGGTGTCGTGACTGGTTTCCAGTGCGCAGCAGGGAGCTGCCGGGCCCTGCCTGCAGGGCCCTGCCTGCAGAGCTGCCAGGCTGCGCAGCCGGGCGTCCCTGCTGCCGCGGGAGCTGCTGCTCCAGAGACCTGGGGGACGGAACCCCCCGCAAGTGGCAGGAAGATGCCGCTTCAGTGCTGGAGCTGTTAGTGGCGTGCAGACAGATCTCCTGCCAGCGGGGTTTGTAGGGTGCTCTGATATGCACCAGGAATTCCCCCAAAGACCAAATGCATATTTTCATGAAGAGGTATCTCGGCCATGATTTTCCCTCCTTGCCAGTGGGTCTGTATTCAAAATGCGGCTCCAAAGAAAATGCATAGAAAAATGAGCTTTTAATTTGTCACCTGCTGCTGAACCACCCTGTCCTCCTTGAGATGCCAAGTTGTAAATGAGTTTTTTGTAACCCCACGCATGGCCATCCAAGAAATGTTCTGTGTGTCGTAGCTGTTAGTGGCACAGCTGAAGACAGCAGACCAGTGGCTTAAAACCTGCTGCTGTGTGATTGGCACGAGCAAAGCCAACTCAGCGCAAAACCTGAGCAAACAAAAAGGCAGGTAAAGAAACTGTTGTCTCCAGTGGCTTGGGAGGTCCTGGCGACTTCTAGAGCAGGGGCTGCTCGAAGCTTTCTCTCTAGCAATGCTGAAGAAAAAGGAAACAAAATTGTTTTTGTGCTATCGCTCAGAGTGCTGTTGGAAAACTCTGTTTAAATTAATGTTTAAGAAAATGCAATATTGGTTCTGCAGGTTTTGTTTTGGAGAATAGTGTCTTGTCTGGCTGCATGTCATGCAGCTTCTTCCACTGTGCGTGTTTGTCCAGGCACTGAGGATGGCAGGTATCCCAGATGACAAACGCAGCTTGTCTTCTACCAAACCTCAAACCACCTACTGAGAGCTTATCTTGAGGTAGAAATCAAGAACTTTGATTTTTAATTGATGGAGAGATGATGATGGGTTGAAGAAAGACTAGCACAACTGTGGTACTGACAGGGAAACTGCCTGTTCCTAGTGCTCCTCCACCCAGGAGAGCAGATGCTGCTGCTATAGCTGCCCTGGCCAGATAGAGGCAGCTGCCCTTCACCGTGGTGTTTGAGTGCTTTATCAATTAGGCAGCTGAAAATTAAGGATAATAGGAAATAATCCTGTTTTACATGGAAGTATTATTGTGCATAACTGACCTTGTCACACTGTCCTCTCTGCCTGCCTTCTGTCCTGTTTTCCTTCTAATACCTGAGCCTGTGAAAATGACGGTGGAATCCCCTTAGCAGCTTTGCTTCCCTTCCCACAGCATCTCTCCTACCTTGGAGCCTGGAAAGCTTGAGAGTGTTTTGTTTCTGGTCTTGCTTCTTTGCAGTTATGGAGACATACAACACTGGAGCGTGTTGGCAAAGCTCCCTGGGTCAATCATGCCTTTGCGGGGGGATGCAAGGAGGGGAGGCAGGGGCAGGACACAGCCCACCTGTGGGGCGATGTGCCCTGAATCCAGCCTTGGCCACCACTTAGCTCTTGGTGAGACCTGCTGAGGCAACAGCACAGAGGAGACACAGTGGAATCGTCCCGCTCCTTCAGGAAGCTGAAGGCTGTCGGTACTCTTATTAGAGGGTATTTCTTACTGTCTACTGTTGGCGTCACTCAATTTTCTTTTATTGGCACATCACAACAGGTTTGTTTTCTTCTGAAGATTTTTTTTTTTTTTTTAGTTCGATGTTGCCATGTTGGAAAAAACACACACCAGCTCTTGGCTTATCCCAATTTGTGGACTGCATTTATGTTAAACCCTGCTGCTCTGGAAGGGAGCATGTAGATGAATTATGCTTGGTTCAGGGCTGCTGTTACCTTATGCTCAGCCTATAAAACTGGATTTTGCCTCTCAGCTTCCCAGCACAGTCCTGTGGCTGTGCGAACTGCTGCACAAGGCCAGGGCTCATCTGATGAGCTTTGCTCTCCCTCTGTTTCCGGCTCCTTGTCCTGCTGCCTACCTTGCAAAGGATTCCTGGGAGCTGATTTTACCCACCAGCCTCTGAAAAGTAACCCTGTAGCTCTCCACTGGCCGTGGACAGGTCTGGTGTGTGTCGGTACAGGGCAGGGCAATCCTCCTCAGCAGTATTCAAGTGCTATCGCTCTGGGTCAAACCTTTCTGCAAAGAGCCTTTGCTGGGGAAGCTGGACTGCAGCCGCCCATGTGGGATGTGGGTGTGCATCCACATCTGCAGTGGGCTGATGGGCAGGTTGCAAAACCCCTACAGATGTGTCCAGGAAATTACTGTTGTTGAAGTAAATGCTCGTGAGCACAACCTGAAGAAGTTCACTGAAAGTGATTAAGAATAGACTCAAATTGCATAACTGCTTGCTCATTGCTGCTCTGTCCTGTTCCACAAGAACTGTGTGTTCCAGCGGAGGTGTGAGCTGTGGAGTGCTCTGTGGTGTCCCGCTGTGGTGGCTGGGTGCTGCTCCTCATCCCTGTCTGGATGGGGATCTCAGCTGGGCGGGCAGCAGTGCTTTGTGAAAGCAACGGAAAGGAAAGGGGGTGAGCTTGTCTTGTGGGGAAGAGGGAAGGCACCCAGAGATCAGAGCTGACATCTTTCACTGCTCCTGTGCTGGTGGAAGTGGCTGGCAGCAGCCTTGCATGAGGCAGCACTGCTGGAGAACGACTTTCTTCTCTATTCTAACTTAGTGGAAATAATGCCACTAAGAAATTAGATGGTGTATCTCATGAAAAAGGGAGATCTGTTGTTCTGCTTTTAGCTTGCCCTGTGTCACCATGGGGCGCATGTCACCAAGCGGGTGCTCCTGCTAATCCTGGCACTTAAATGCTAGCCAGTCCTTTGACAGATGCAGGACTGTCTCCTGCGCTTGGATGATGGGCGATAGGATGGTAATTCCCATCTCTTTTTGCTACTCTATACAGGTTTTTTCTTATGGGTGATTTTTTTACTACGGTCGACTTAAATACTGCTGTCCCATAACCTCAGGTATAGGTTGGCTCATGTGTTTGGAATTGTAATGTAGCAAGGACTTTGAAAACGACAAAGTCTCTGCTGCCTAGAACACCCAGTATCCTTGGGCCCCCCTCACTGGTGGCCAGCCTGCCCTTCAGTGTTGTGGCAGTGGCTTGCACCTCTTTGCATTCTTATTTGGGTTGTTTCTGATGTGGCAAATTTTGATGGCTTTCCCTGCTGGGAAGGGCCGTCTTCTTCTTCCCCTCTCCCCCTTGTTTGCTTATTTTCAGTCATAGGAAGTAAAAGAATTGGCTGTTTGCCAAGAAGAAAAAAAACAGCATCAACACCCCACAAAAATTTCCTTGTAAGTGTAATTAGTGGTGTGTTGGGGTTTTTTTTTTTTTTTTAGAAGCTTGTGATTCAATGTTAAACCAATAGCACATCAAATAATAAAACAGGGTGGTTTCTTATGTGTTTTCCTCTTTATTATTAAACTTGTTCAGATTTGGGAAAACATTGTGGTGTGAAAATATGAAGAAATGTTGTCTCATATAAAGAAATAAGAGTAAGATCTTTAAATAGCTCAGCGTGCTTGTGCAATAGTATTGGTTGGGCTGCAGCCTGGGGTCTCAAACAACCTCACTTAAAAGCTTTAAATTTTATAAATATTTCTGACTCTTTCTCTCTCCTTTGCAATACCTAACATACATTGTCTGTTCTGCTGTTAACTCCCTGATGCAGAATTCCTAAGTTTGGGCTAATAGAAAATTTGGAGGATTCTTCATTATCTGAACCTCTTGAGAAATACCAAATATGTTCCAGTAATTGTGGTGTAGTACAACAGGGAGTCACACTGGCAGTTTGTTGGAAAGGGTTTTTCCTGTAGTTATGAAAACCATACAACTATTAAAATCCCCAAAACTGAAACCGTTGGGATTACTCATATACTTACAGTTAAGCGCATGCCTAAAGGTAGATATATTCCACATGCCATTTTTGACTCGCGTTTGATTCCTAGCTTGAGAATATCAGGAAAAAAAAAATCTTCAATCACTACTTCAGTCTTGTGCAGCCTTTTTATTCTGTGCTTACATGGCCAAAGCATGCTAGGCTGTGGCTCGCCACAGAAGCACCTAGGTTTGCTATAAACCAAAGTATTCATAATAAAAAAATGAAAAGTTTGCAAAATAAGATACTTGAGGCTGTTAGAGATCTAGAGTCTGATTGCTCCCCTTCTGCCTTCTCTTCTGCCTCTGCCACAGCTCCTTGATGAATCCACATATATCACTTATTTCCACACCCCCCCCCCCCCAATATTTTCCATTTTCGTTGTATGCAAAGAGAGTATAACATCAGTCCCCTGGAGAGCAGAGTGAATTTATTAAATGCTGTGAGATGCTGGATAGGTAAAAGTGAAACGGAACGCTAATATTATAGTTCAAGTCATAATATTTGGGTTGTTTCATCTTCCCTATTCTAGAAGATGTTTTCTAGAACAGAATTAACCAGAAAAACTAGGAAGTGATGCTTGCCGTATAGCTGCAGTACAGGGACTTCTGTCCTTGCCAGGCAGTCTCTCAGTGAGAAGGTGTGGGTTGCCTTGCTCTTCAGTCTGCAAAGCAGCAATGGTAACAGCTCTGTATTTCTTAGTTTCTCTCTTAAAAACTTCCTTTGATTAAATACTTCTTGTCTGTGACTGTCTCTTTGGAAAACACTGGCATGTGCCTGTAACTGAATTATTGATATATCATCCTAAGGAGTGAGTGACCAACTCTTCTTAGGAAACTAAATGCATTTTGTGTCTATGAGACTGTCTCTAAACAGTTTGCTTTGAGCCAGAATTTGGAAATATGCAGGTTGTGGAGTATAACCAATCAAAAATGTTTTTGTTGTGCTTCTTTAAAGAAAATCCATTTGCATGAGTATCAGTATGTGGGGGAATTTAATTTTAAAAACACACCCAGCCACTTTGTAGAAAAATATAATGCAGTACATAAACTCATTTTAGACACTACTTATTGTACCGTGTCCCATTAGTTGATGTTTACACAGTGCTTTGAAAATGTAGAGCGCTATATAAGTGCTTATTATTTCTACATTATTATTATTCTCCCTCTTGAAAAAAGACCCTCTAGGGAGAGGGAGACTTGCTTTGCATTTCAGCTGTAGTGCAGATCCCACAAGAAATATACCCGTTTGTTTTGGGTTTTGCATTCTTTCCTCCCTACTTCTACCCTTCTGGGTAGAAACAGTAGTATTGGAAAAAAGTAAGTATTGTGATTTAAAGATTAGAGAGCGCTTATTTAGTTTATGCTTGGAAACTATACACCAATGAGAGCACTATTTGAAGCCATATAGAAATCTTAAAATAGCTTTTTATTCCAATCTGTGCAATAAAATGAATTGCCGTCCTGGTCCTGGACCCTGTGGTCTGGGAGTGCTGCAGAGGCACCTTGCCCAGCCTGGGCACGGAGGGATAAGCAGGAGCTGGTGATGGTGCCTTTTGCTGGGGTCCTCCTGCCTGGCCCGTCTGCTGATGTGGGCCCAAAGGCAAAGACCGCTGAGTGAAGGGAGTACAGAGATGGTGCCAACAAAGCCTTAGAAGAATTTCCTTCCTGTAGAGAGGAAGCACTACGAGTTTTCTGCGGTATCAGGACTATTGTTTTCCCTTGTAAAGAAAAATTCGTCAATCTCTCATCTCCTTTTTACACTAGTTTTAACAGCAGCTTGCATCACTGAGGAGGAGGAGATTTCAGCTTAGGGTCTTTTACCTGCTTTTATCCCTTGAATTCTTATCATGAAGACTTTTAGTGGGCAATGTTAACCATTTACATCCTGAAATTTGAGAGCAATTCCCTGTGCCTCTGCGTTATATACTGTGCCATACCATGGTTGAGGCTGTAACCGTGGCCAGCAAAATTTGGAGTTATTTTTGCCTGGGTACCCCTAGACTTGCTTTGTTGTAAGCCAGGGAAGCAGCAGCCGTGAGCCTGTGAGTACAGTGAGGAACATGGCGCTCCCCTTCCAGTGTTACCTTTGTTAGGCTGCTCTCTGGTCCCTGCCTGCCTGGTGCTGGGCTCCCTGCCATGCACGGCTCTGCTTCCAGCTTTTCCTGCCTGTTGCTGCTGTCAGCTGCATTTTGGGGAATAGGTACAGAGGAAATAGAAAGAGGCCTCAGAACATACAGGGTGGGAGAGCATGAAGATGATGTGTATTACAGGGCATAACGTAACTTAGATTTGTCACTGGATTTGGCCCTTGGTTACATCACTGCACATGGCCACTAAATGAGGTCACATGCAGCATTTCAGCCTGGTTTCCAGCCGAAATGGGGTTTTATGCAGCCAACCTTATCCACATGTGTGCTTGAGCCCTTTGGTGGTGGCTGGTGTCCCCCAGCCGAGGCAGGTAGTGGTGATCACTGGTAGCTGTGGTCCTAAACCTTGACAAACAATGGCAGGGTGAAAGAAGGGGGAAACCCCCAAAATTGGCTGGAAAGGCTTCAGTGAATGCTGAGCAGCCTGTGCAGGTGAGCACTTGGAGTACCGGCATGGCTGTGGGAGAGGCTGCAGCATGTGTGTGTGGGGTGTGATGACAGGTTAGGCCAGTCCTGGTCACGTTCAGATCTCCCTTTCCTTGATTCCTTTCGAGTGATCAATAGCTCAGCTCTGTGACTGACCACATTTCCAGGCATTGTCTAAACTAAAGCTGAAGCCTAAATGTGGTCTGATAGGTTAAACCTATGTGTTATGCTATTATTTTATAAAGGGTTCATCAGCCTTGTCAGTGCATGTTGGATGTTTTAGTTTGACTGGAAAGCACCAGGCTGCAGGGAGGAGCCAGGCAGAGGTGGGGCTGGCATTGGCCAGGGGGAGCAAGGGATGGGAAGCACTTTGCCCCTTAGGTTGCATCCCTCCCAAAGCGGCCAGCCCCAAGATTACCACCGAGGAAACTGTCCGTGGGCAAGTTTTGCTGTGCTGAGTGCCCAGGGACTCACTGGTGTTGGGGAGGTAGTGGGGTGGGCTGGCACAGCCTCGTGTCTCTCCCTGCTTCGTTCTTTTCTAAAAAGCAATTAATTTGGGGGTGGAAAAGTGTACATTTTTATAGACTGGAAGCTTAAATTCAGAATGAAAAACAGTTCACTTGGGCACCCTGGGTTGCTTGACTGATTGCAGATGAATGCCCAGAGACTGAGCCTGGGGCAGCAATAGGTGTTTGTACTTGATTCGGTTAAAAAGGACAAAATATTCCACAACTTTTCCTGCCTCTTTCAGTCCAAGCCTGCCAAGTTTGCAGAAACCGTGTCAGTGAGGGCAGACTTGTTACTGAAGCTTGGCTCTGGACGATGCCCAGCACAACCCCTGGGTGATGGAGGGCACTTCCCATACTCTGCAGAAGACTCTGACTGGAAAAACTCCAGAGAGATCAAATTTACCTGCTGTGCCTTAACAAAGGTAGTTACCTGCAATGGGAGTGAAAGTCATCAGACTTGCGTGCTTATCAGATCAGACCTGCCTGCTCCTTGGGTTTCCTTGTCAGCATCCCTTCCCCTTGGGGTGTCATTTTCTACCTGTTTTAATGACAATCATGCCAAAATGGAAATGAAGGTGGCAGACATTGCCCTCCTTGTGGTGTAAATCATGGGGTACCAAAGTGGGGGTCAGCCTTGAGGCAGCCCTGTGGGATGGGGTGGATGCCGCTGGTTCCTCAGTGTCCCCACACCTTCCTGGAGCGCAGGGCATGTCCCAGTCTTCCTGCCTGCACATCAAGTAAACCCTGATAAAACACATGCAGACACAGAGATGCTCCAAAACCACAACAGGTTTGTACAGAGGCAAAGGAGAGTGAGCAAATACCCTGCGAAAAAGTAGAGCACAGCTGCCCGCTTTGGCCACTGAGCCATGGCTGGGATCAGCCACACGTGGCTGTGCCCCAGAGGCCCTGGGCAGTGGGCTGGCTCCTGGCTGGCCCCCGCGGCAGGCGGCCCGAACAGCCCGGGGCTGGGCAGATGGCTCCCTCCCGGCCGCGGGGCCCTGCTCTTCTGGGAGCGAGCCCCGCTGAGACTGCAACAACAGCAACCCGGGAGCCGGGCAGATGGTCTACTGGCGGTGGCCAGGATAATGGCATCAGCTGGTTACTTCTGCAGCCAGCCAAGCCGCTGATTCGTACCGCTCTGAAATGATCCTGATTTTTTTTTTTTTTCCCTTCTTCTTTTTCCTTTGCTGCCTTGTTTGAATTTACGTATTTTTGGTGAGGGGTGGGGTGAGGCCAAGGGGCAGCCATCTGCTGGAGGGGGCTGATGGCGGGGTTGGAGGAGCCTCCAGCAGCCGGGCGCAGGCAGGGACCTGAACGGGCGAGGGGACTGCGGTGGCCTCCTGCTCCTGCACTGTGTGTCGCTTGGGGCTTGAATGATGTTGCAAGGGGAAGAGCTGGACCGGTACAATCCTTTCCAGCCTTGGCAGTGCACTGCAGTCTCAGTCCTTGTGTGATACACCTGCCAGCCTCCACCTAAATTGCTCCACATACCCGAGCTGCTGCTCTTGGGAGCATTACACCAGCCTGAGGTCTGAATAATGCAGCAAAGCCCCTTGGGTCCCATCTCTCTGCCTGCCCCTCCCTGGGCTGTCCCCTCAGCACTGCTGTGCAGGGGACTGCTGAGGTGTCTGCTGGGGCTGCTGTGCAGTCCTGCCTCACCTGCCACCTCCACTCCTCCTTTTGGGATCTTGTTACAGAGACAAAAAGGTCGGGCTGTTCCTAGCGGGGTCTCTTCTATTTACAGGAATTGCTGACAGATTTGGGCTCTGCTGACTTTCTAAGCTGCAATGTATTTATGTAGGGTGGACAAAAGTCTCCTGGAGATGGCTGGTGCCCCCCTGGTTGGCTCCTGAGTGCCTTGGTGCTCCTCTACATCTTGCTGTGGGCTGGGTGAGGAAGGGTCGGGGAGCGATGAAGTAGCACCTGCTGTTTGCTTGGGTTTATTTACTCTGGTTTTAGCTCTCAGCATGGTGCAGGTAGTTGCAGTAGAGCTGATCTCAACTTGCTGCTGACCCAGAGGTCCCATAATCCCCAATAGTAGTAGGATTAGATTTTGTCCAGTAAAGTCCTCCTTTCCCTCTTTATTTGTTTTCCCTTTACAATACTTCGTGCCCCAGCTGACACACACTCTGCCTCCTGCCTCCACCCTTGCCTGGTTACTCCAGCTCCCAAGAAAGACTTGCCTTTCTTTTGAGAGAAGCTTATCAACCTGGTCCTCCCCTCTCTGCCATCCTCCCTGTCCTTTTGTCCTGTTCTGTGCACGAAATCTACTTTGCTGCTGTGAGCCTGTTCCCGGCTCCCCTGCCCCTCATTAGGCAACGAGATCTCTCACCTTGCTTTCTGGGTGCACAACCAATTTCTGTGATGGTAGTTTTAGGACTTTGGTTTGTACTCATCTATCAGACTTTTCCACTGTCATGAATTCTGCAAAACTTCCTGAGTTCAGCTGCCTGCGGTGTGACGCTCTTAGTCCTGAGCTTCCCATTACCATTTCCGAGAGGGATGGGGTGTATGGATGCAGTAGGGGTTCTTAAAGCAGTGGATAAAGTACCCCTTTACAATCGGAGGGGGACTGCCCAAACTCTGCACAGCTTCAGTCACTCAGCCCTGCGGTGGATTCGGTTAGTAACGTGGTGGTACCAATATGAAGATGTTACTTTGCCCAATTCTGTGAAAGTCTCTTTATCTGCTGTAAGCTCCAAATACGCAGCTGCCGATGTTTAACTGAAACTTTGCAAATCTCCTGCCAGGCTCTTCAGTTCTTGTGTAGTCTTATTTTTTCTTTAGAAATTGTAGGTGTGTGTAATTATATGTATTTTTGAAAGCTCTAACTATGCCTCATTTAAACTTCGGCAAACATCTTTGTGAGGCCAATTAAATGCCTGCAGAAGAAAATGATCAAAAAATGAAATGGGGAAATGTGCATTTACCCAGATAGAGCTCCCAAGCCAAGCAAAATGTTATGTTAGCCCAACAAATGGGTTATTCAAGCAAAGTTCTACCAAGACAAACATGGGAGAGTCAAGGGTAAGTGAGTTTTGAAGCAATATGAGATGTGACCCTCTCAAGTTCAGTTATCAAGATTGTACAGGTTGAGAAGGTGCAGCTGATTTAAGATCCACTTGAAAATGGCATTCAAAGGACCCTCAAAAATCAGCCTGAGCACATTTTTCAAGTACTTTCCCCAAAATTCAGTTTGGGGCCTGAACCTCTGCACCACCAGATTCTTTTATTTGAGTATTTGAGCATTAATTGGTCAATTTACTTGAGTATTGCAAAAGAAGTCAGTAGCAATGAAGTCAGGGCAGCTCAACGAGCGGGATGGGTCTGTTACTGTACCTTCTGCAAGGCGCTGGGCGGGGGGTTTTCTGCTTTGGTCACACCCATCTAGCTCTGGGAAGAAGAGTGTGTGGGTGGCTCCTGCTGGTCTCTGCTTGAGCAGTGCTGGGCCCTGGGCCATCCCTGGGGCAGGCGGCAGCGCCCAGCAGGACGTGCAGGCGGGCGCCGGGGTGTTGTGGCAGCACGAAGGGGTTTTGGAGAGGAACAGCACAAACGCAGTTACAGGCTTAATACCTTAACCATGTTTTCAAGGATGCAATTCTGCAGCATTGAATTCAATTCCCATTTAATTTCCATCAAAGTTAAAAGCAAAACTCATAAGTAACTGGATTGGGCTCAGTGTGCTCACAGTCTCTGCTGCTGCTGATCAAAAGCAATACTCTGCTTCTAATTTGAGAAAGATTTTTTTTTTTTTTTCAGTAGTTTAAAACAAAAGGAAATTGTCACATCCTGAGTGACATCCTGTGTGCTATGGCAGCATTCTTGCTGCTCGGTGATCAGAATTTCAGCTGAGGGAATAAAATCCAATCCATGTAAAAATGTATTTGCTTTGCGAAAATCTTGTAGTATTGCACAAGCTATTTTCTGATGGTAAAATGCAAATCTAAAATCTATATCCAAGCGAACAAAAAGATTAATTAAATTAGTTGTCTGGAGGAAATGCAGAGGACGCAGAGTTATTGATTTTATTGTAGTAAACTCGTTTTAATATGCAAGATTACAGTTTTTAATACTTGAAATTATCAGTGTTTCATGGTGCAGTTAATTATTTCTCAAATGGTATTTTGTTCAAGACCACTAACTTGGTATCTGAGGCTGCCCAGCTGTTGGCAATGCTTTCTGCTGTTCTGAGTGCCCCCAATGCACAGGGAGCTCGCGACTGCCCGGGCTGTTTGGCTCCGCCCAGCACCTTTGGGTGCTGCTAATTTTGGTTTATGTTTATTTGGCTTGGTCTTGTTCCCAGAGGGTTTGGGCAAATGCCTGCCCTGGGCAGCTCTGCTGCTGCCTGTCCCAGGGTGGGGAGTTTGACAGGGAGCCATGACATGAGCCCCGAGCATCTCCTAAGGGATGGCAGCAAAGTTCCCCACCATTTCACCTAGGAGCAGGGTGATTTTTTTTGGCAGCCATCTGCTGTGCCTAGCTTCCTTGGCCTGGGGAGACTTGACCGCTGGCTCCCAAAGTGGCTGGCGGGGAGAAAATTCCCCTGCCTACCTGCAAGGGCATCAGGACTGGCAGGGTGGCCGGCCAGGTGGGCGGTAGTGGCACACGGTGCCTTTTATCTTTGGTCACCACGGGGGGACAAATTGCCCAGCAGCCTCGTTTGCTCATTCTTACACGATGTGAACGGCCAAACTGGCAGAGAGGGAGCAAATGGGAGTTTTGGTATCTTGGCAAAATGCTACGTGACCTACAAAACATGCCCTCCCTGCACGCCAAGCTGTTCCCCAGAGCCAGGAGGAGGCGTTCAGCCCAGACTGCGCCTGTGCTGCGTGGCTGCTGGGTACAGCAAGGAGGACCTGGGCTGTTGGGGATACGCTCGCCTTGCAGAACTCCTCGCCAGCCCCGCGGCATCAGCCGCACACAGTACCCCTGCACACAGAGCTTGGCTGGGCTGCAGCACTGGGGGGGGACTTGTTTCCCCAAGACAAGTGAGCATGTGAAACCACAGCTGTCGCTTTAAACAACGCTGACCTAAAAAGAGCAAGTTTTAATAAATGTAGTATGTTTTACTAACTCCTTAGTTGTGCTTGGTGCTGCTTGAGCCCCGTGTAGTGGCTTTGGCTGTGACACTTGTGTATGACCATGGGCCTCCAATGGCCTTCAGCATCTCCGAGTGAACCCTACCTACCTGAGGAAGGAGAGGCACTCTACATTTAATTCAGCTCTGCCCACGGCATCAGGGGGTGACTTACTCCCATCTTTAAGTATTTGAAAATCAAACGTAATGAAGACAGATATGTTCACTCCTCTCCCTAGCTAATTTATCAGCTTTTAAACCTGAATATACCAGTTAAGGTGTATATTTGTATTGCTGCTGGAAAGTTGGCGATATAGTTAATTTTTCTGGTTTATACTCAACATTAATTTACTGAATGCCTTAAAACACCTGGAGAATACAAACCAGACTTTTAGAAAAATGCTTAATAACACTGTTTATTGAGATAAAAAGAGCAATAAAAGGGAAGAGTAAGATCTTGCCCTTCTGGGTATTAATACCCATGTTAATACGGATGCAGAAGAGCGTGTGTTAGCCCACAATACACGATGCTGTGTATTAGTTGGGGCGCTGGCACGCTCTAGGTTTGTTACATGCTGCGGATGTGAATATGCAGACAAGGAAGCAATGACCGGGTAAGGTGCTGAGCAGTCCTGCTGTCTGGTGGCTGTTCCCGCAGTAGCTCCTGCCCTTTGTAGACAAGGTCATACGGCTGCTCCTGCCCGGGTACTGCAGCGCCAGGCTCTTCTTTCCAGCAGCTTGGTTTCAGAACAGCAAGGACTATCTGCTGGGGCGTGACAAAAGGTGATTGCTTTAAGGTTACAAACATGACTGTTTGTAGTCGTTGGTGCTTATTTATTGTTTATTCCTTCTCGTCTATTAAATTGAAAGTGTAAATGGTTAGCAAGGATGGAGTGAGCAATCATTAGAAACAACGTTGCACCTCTAGGAGGACAATATTTTTGTTTTTGAAGCCTTTGGTTGTCAAAACAGGGCAGTGTAGAAAAATCTGTCCGCCCCAGGTGACTGTCTTGCCTTGCCATGGTGACACACAAACTCCCAGCTGCAGATCGGGATGACAGCGATCCTTTGGCCCATTCCAGCCTCTTCCTGGCAGGACCCACAGTATCCAGTGACCATTGCTCTGGAAAAGCAGTCTGTGTAGCCAGAAACTGACTTTATTGTTAAAAAGTGTTAGCTGACAGCGTAAAACCTCGTCGCCAAATAAGAGCTAAACAGATCCCCAAACCAGATGGTCCCTGCTAAAAATAAAGAGATCACAGAGATGTATGTAAACATATATCTGCACATACAGATATTTATGCTATGTTTGAAATACTACACAGAAGGTACGCAGCTGCATATGAATCTGTGGTATCTCCTAGAATAAAACCCAAACATGTCTCTAAGTACATCCTGTTTCCAAGTGCCTGGTTGGAGGGAGTGCTGAGCTGACATGTATTAGAAAAATAATACCCTGAACAGTAGCACAAGAAATACCGGTGTTCGGGGAAAATTTAAGCTGTGATAGCAGGTCTGTTCTCTAAGATACCTTGAAAATGATCAGTGAAAACTTTGACATCTAAAAATGGTTCATCCCTTTTGTATGCGCATGTTCACCATAGCTCTTGATCATCTTTGTCCTTTTCATAGAATCATGGAATGCTTTGGGTTGGAAGGGACCTTCAAAGATCATTTAGTCCAAACCCCCCTGCTGTGAGCAGGGACATCTGCAACTAGAGCAGGTTGCCCAGAGCCCCTGCCAACCTGACCTTGAATGTTTCCAGGGATGGGGCTTCTATCACCTCTCTGGGCAAACTGTGCCAGTGTTTCACCACCCTCATTGTAAAACATTTCTTCCTTATACCTGGTTTAAATCTCCGTCTCTTCACTTAAAACCATCACCCCTTGTCCTGTTGCAGTAGGCCCAGCTACAAAGTCTGTCCGTGTCTTTCTTATAAGCCCCCTTTAAGTACTGACAGGCTGCAACAAGGTCTCCTTGGAGCCTTCTCTTCTCCAGGCTGAACAACCCAAGCTTTCTTAGCCTGTCCTCACAGCAGAGGTCTTTTTTGTGGCCCTCCTCTGGACCCTCTCCTCGTGTCCTTCATGTGCTGAGGACTCCAAACCTGGATGCAACACTCCAGGTGAGGTCTCACCAGAGCAGAGTAGAGCAGCAGAATCACCTCCCTTGACCTGCTGGCCGCGCTGCGTCTGATGCAGCCTAGGACACGTTTGGCTTTCTGGGCTTTCTCACCTTGTCAGACACATGGACAAATACAGTGAGCATTGCTCAAGAGTGGTAGCGTCCCATAGGAATGGGTAGATGAAGGGGTGCTATGATGTCTTTATCCTTGGGTTTGTGTGTTTAAATGTAGATCACCAAGACCTCTCTCCAAAAGTTCAATCCTTCTCAGTTGTGGTTCTCTCTCCTCCTAGTCCAGCCACTGTGCTGTGGATAAGTGTGGCTGGGTGGTCAGAAAGCGTATTTCCCTGTTCCTGTCAAATACATAAATGTTAAGATTGTAATTAAATGAGAAATAACTTTTACTAAAAACCAGCTAGGCCTCCAGAAACAGAAGGACTTCAGGATTAAGTTCATGATAGGGTGAACAATGGGGAGGTTATTGTATTTGGGCTCTCTCTTTTTTTCTTTAGAAATTAATCTCTTGTTAGATTGAGTTACTCTCTCAGCATTGTGGTTTTTGCTATCCCCTGCTCGCTGGGATCCTCTGGGCATGACCTGCTCCTGTGATGGAGCCATATCCTCAGGTAGCAGAAATCAGCAATGTGTTCTGTGGGGTGGTGGTGGTTGGGGCATCTTACCTGTGGTTGAGAGACCACTGCATGCAGGAGGTCATCACCCACCACCTGGTGAACAGGTGAGGGTCTGTAATGGTTGTGTGCTCCTTCCTCCTCAGCAGGCTGTGAGGAAAAGCTGAAATCAGCCTAATATGAGGGTGGGCAACCAGGAGCACTTCTGGGAGGCTGTGGGAGGATCCAGGCTGGTAAACTATTTCAACAGGATAAACATTACTTTCTGTCAGACTCTTCTCATTTGGGAGCAGGCCTGTCTTTTCTTCCCTCAATTAAGTGTAGAGAGACAAAATCCATGATTTTCCTCTTAAAAGTTACAGAATAAAAATGAGGCAAATAGGTAAGCTCTTATTTTTCCTGTCTGCCCTGTGAGACAGTTTCAGAAAACTTTCGTAATGTATGTGTAAGCTGCTTTCCAACTCCCTGGTAAATGATTTCACTTTTCTAGCTCTCAGATTTTATAAAATTTGAAATTTTGTTCTCATTTCAGTCCATAAAAGGCAAAAGACTGCTTTAAAACCATAGCCTTTCTGGCAGATTTGAAAGACATTTTATCAAATCCCTGTTAGGTTAAAAATAAAATAATCTGGTTTACATAGGTGAATTGGACTCCCAAGTTCAGAAAAATGTAGAGTGGCAGGAGGTGATGGCATAAATTGTTGGATACTAATTCCCTGCTATATATTTAAAGTTAAATATTTGTGATCATGTGGGTCCCGTAGCTTGATCAAAGCTGTACATTATACTCTGTGAATGAAGAGTTAGTGTTAATAGCTGGCATAAACCAAAACATTTCTGGCTCTGCTTTTTCACTAGTCAAGTGAAAATTCTCCTAATGTTCTATTACTGCAAGAGTTGTACAATATTTTTTCTTTCTCATTAAACTTCTGTGCTGTTTCCGCTCTCTCCCCCAGTGGCAATGTTGAATCTTGTTTTATAAGAGAAGGATCATTACGTATAATCAAGCAATTTAAACAAATGATCTCTTAGTTCAAGGAGACATATACCGTAATATAAACTTGCTGAAATGAAAAGCTGTTGTTGAAAACACATGAAGCTGTATTTTTGAGTTATTTAAAGCGCTCTCATTTTGGTTTTGAACATGGCCCTGGCTGCCAGGAGTTTGGGGTTTGTCACTGATCACTAACCTGTCAGCTGGTGCTTTGATGACAGCACAACAGTGATGGAGATCAAGGAGTACTAACCTGTCTTGATTCCAGTTAAAGTTTAAATGATGTTAACTAGCTGTCTTTGAATAATGCAATAATACAACCCCAAACCCAGCTGTGTCAGCACACTTGGGAAAAAAACCTGCAGCTAATAACACTTCAGAAGGGGTTACTGCCTACAAAGCCAGTTATGGCTGTTTTTTTTTTTTCCAAGTGATACAGACACACAAGGCACATGGAAGATGGTCCTTCGCTGCTGCTGAAGTAAAGGGGGTTTTAAAAAGATACCGCTTAAGCTACAGATTTGGTAACATGGGGAGGGTGGTTTCTTCACATGCACCTCTTGTTTGCGGGGAAAAACCCAAAGTGGTTTGCAAAAGTGGTTTTTGTGGATAGTCTGTAGCCAACATCAGCCATTCATTTGTGCCTTCATCTGTGGGGCTGGCTGTGGTAGGACTTCCCATGTGTGGGGAAGGAAGGGTGAAGCTGGAAAGGTGGAGCTGTGAGCAAGCTGATGTACCTTCTGCCAGTCCTGGAGTCACTTTCCAAATTCTTCTCTCCTCTTGGTCTTTTCAGAGTCCAGGTTACATTTCTGTGGGTACCCAGTAAGCATTTGGGCTGTACATTGTTACCCTGCTGCCTCTTTTATGATCTTCTTACTTCCATGTAAATAAGTAATGAGTCTGGTTAGAAGAGAAGGCTTCACTCCAAATTCCAATAACTCCAGTAGCCCAGAAACAGAGTATTTAAAGCAATCTCTGGGTTTAGCTGGGTGGGTGGAAGTGTAGTATTTTAGGAAGACTGATTTGTGGTTTTGAACAGCATCTATCATAGAAGCACAGGTGTGAAAAAGAATAATTTTTCTGTATTGAACAGTGCATTATTTAACATGCAAGTATGTTCAGGTTTTTTTTTTTTTTTTAAATGAATGTCTGTAGGTCATTATTTTAAAAGAGCAGAAGATTTTTTATTTTCTTAAGGTTTCAGGAATTAGAGCAACTGTCAGCTCTTTCAGGTGTTCTGCACTCTGGAAGGATGAACAAAAATGTCCAGGCTTGAGCTCGGTATCTCTGTGGTTCCTGCTTCAACAGGACCCACCTGCACATCTTATTTTTCAAAGTTGGTTAGTAACTCTCTTTGTCTGTCTTTTAAGTACAACTTAAGATACTGCGTAATGTTAAATACCTTAAGGTCTCAAGCTTTCTAGTCTTTCACATGTTGGAGCTATTGGCGAGCAGACGCGGAGGCTGTGGTGTCGGTGTGAGCAGTCAGAACTGCCAATATGTCCTGCCTTGGTGTCAGGCTGTTTGTTGAAGTGAGAAGTGGGTAAGTGCAATATTGCTCGTATTAGAAGTAAAATATTCCCAGTTTATTTGAAAAGATATGGAAGAACGTGTCCCATTCCCCTGAGTTTGAATCAAAGAGATGGTTTTAGTAGTCTGCAGGGTGGAGAACTTCAGATTGTGAGGGATGCTCTGGGTTGTCCACCCAGAGCCACTGCATTGAGTAAAGCCGTGGCAAAGAGCTCACCCATGACGTACCAGCATTAACCAGTGCACAAGGAAGCCTCCGGCATGGCCAGTGGTGGCTGATGCTGAAGGGCTGATATGGGAAGAGCTGGAAAGTCAGGGGCAAGTTCAAGTCACCCCAAGTATAGTAGAATTACGATGATTATTGCACATAGTTAGAAGAAACTTTTGTGTCTTCCTCTTCCCAGACAGAGATCATCACAAAACCTGGTCTTAACAAAAAAGAATGATTTCATGTAGACAAATTGCTTGCATGGTGGAAGAGAAAGGATGTCTGCACCTTTATTGATTACAGGGCTGGCTTTCTGATCAATAGAAAGTTTTACGTACACTTGAGTGACGTTCCCTTTAACAGCCCATCCTTGAAACCAGTCAGCACTAATATGAACTGATTGTTTCCCAGAACACCGGAGTGTCCGTAACTCATACGGAAGGGATGTTGGCAGTCGATCCCCTCTCTACCCTGTTGCTATTTAGACAGTTCATTTGTCAGTGTGACTCGGAGTTGTTTCTGCATTGATGCGCGCATGGCCAGAGCACGCCTACATTGTGAAGCGTGAGTAAGCATGGCCCAAGCTGAACGCAGGTTTTACTTACTGCAGGGTTTCCATAAGATTATATCACTCTATCAGGAAATCAAGAGAACAGCGAAATCTCATCAACAGCATAAAATACAAGTGTGGATAGGAAATATATTCAGATGTCATAAAAATTTGTAGAGGAACGCTGCTTTGCTGACCCACTGGCTATGGATGAAATGTGCCTGGGTAAAAGCATCAGATCAGCTAAGTAACCCTGTTTGCCTCGACTGTAAATTAATTATCTGAGCATGTTTTATAGTCGCTAGGTTGGAAGAAAGTTCTTTGTTCTGAAAGGTCAGCACTTTTGTGGATTTTTTCTGTCTCAGTTTGGCTTTGAGGAAGACATTTGCAGATTATAAGAAGTTGTAACAGAAACCATTCAGACTTGGGGGACTTATTTTACATATAGCAAAACTATCAGCACAGTTACAGTTTGTCAGTGTATGAACAACCTTGCATCTGCGTGTGGTTCTGGTGTGGGAAGTTTGCTCTGAATGTCATTTTGTACTACCTATTACAGTACCTTTTATTTAGGGAAGTGGGGCTGTTTTCATTCTTTCAAGTCCCGTTCATTTAGTTCACTGAAATTTGAATGCAAGAAATACAACTTGCATAGAGTAAACTTCTGTCAGTGTACTGGCTCGAGCCATGTGTGGAAATCCCCACGCCCCGTTTCCCAGGCTCAGCAGTTCTTGTAGGAGACAGGACTTACAGTTTTGGCAGTCTTCCTCCCGACATAAGACCAGAAATCAAAACAAGGAAATAAATATGACAAGGAAACATTGCAGAATACAAAGCCCTGACAGAAGCACTTGTCAGAGTGGAGCAGACACAACGTAATTTGCCCCCAAGTAAAGATGGTTTGAGCTAGTGTTATCCCCCGTGGTCTCTGCCCATAGAACAGGGATTTTAACAGCTCTGGAGGCAGAGGCAGAAGGGGCTGGTGGCCTTATAAAGGGCAATGAGGGTGTTTGCTTGTGCTCTCTTCTTTTGCACGGATACTTTCAGAGTCACAGTCCTGAGCATTGCGTTTACTCATAAATGGGGCCTTCCCTTTCTATATCACAGCTGTACATTTGGATGGTTCATTCCCTTCTGGCTCCCAAATACTTGTGGAAATTAGCGCTAATGAGACTATCGTGATGTGCTCCCTTGACACCACACCAGTGTTTCTGCACAGCAGCTGAAGAAGTGATGTCCAGGCTCACTGCACTGTGAGTTGGACTAGATGACCTTTGAAGGTCCCTTCCAACCCAAAGCATTCTATGGTTCCAAGTGCTTGTCCCCCGGAGCTGCCATAGATGCGTGTGTTTACACAGGCATGCAGGCACTGGGCATTCTCGTAAGGCACACAACCATCCCGTAAAAACAGCTATAAGCCTTCGCAGTTGCCTGGAAAACTGTGGGCTTCTAGAGGAGAGGTTTGCTCAGGCTTCGGTTCAGTTTTGCTTTGGTTGCAGCATGCCTGAATATTCACTCTTGGTGGAGAGCGAGATAAGTACGTGTCCCTTCAGCATTTTATGAAACAAAGTAATGCAGATATCTATAAGTGAGACATGACATGAAGCGTACAGATAGTAAGTTTGGAATAGTTCTGGGAGTTAAGAATTTACATGTCTTTATTAATTATTAGATGTTATTAGTGAGTGACTAAGGAACTGGGAAGCTCTAAGCGTTCTTTTGAAGTAGTGTACCCAAATTAGGCTAAATAAATAAATAAATCTGAAAATGTCGGGGAATGTCTGCTCTAATGAATTTTCTAAATACACAAATCACACTTATTAAATCAGTGGATCTTTTAACTGTAAAAATATTATTACTGTTACACTAGGGAAATCCATTCAGAATTATAAAATATTTGGAAACTCTTTCTATGTTTCATTTCAGTGGAAAGGTTGTAAATTTAATAGGAATAAAAAAAGAAAGTAGGCTTGTGGATAAAGCTTTAAAAGCCAGCTTTCCCCCTTTCTTTGTGTGTGTGCCAATTTTCAGTAAGAACTGTGTTCCCTTTTTAGTCTTGTTTAAAATAAACTGCATGTGTAACAAGATGTTGAAATTTATTTGTGGTATGTTAGCATTAAGGACAGGTTGTTAAGGGGTCATAAAAAATATTAGTTTCCACTTTATGGTGGCCAAGTTGCGTTTTGTTCTGCAAATTAAATTTGACACTACGAAGGGATATATGTGATGTACACAATTATCCCTCATTGTCATTTCTTTTGCCTTAATGCAGCCAACAAAGCTTGTCTTTCTAGTAGGAAAAATCTCAGCTGAAGAATTCCTCTTGACCTGTGCCATAAAGTTCAGCAGTAGGGAAGTATGGCGTGTCCACACTCGAGCATTTGCTCACGTGAGTCATTCTGTGTGACCAAAGAAACTGTTCTTGTGGCGAAGGAGGCAGGATGAGGTGTTGGATTTTCCACGTATCAGCTTTGCATCTGCTTTATTTACCCTTTTATCTATGTTTCACTTTACAGTATTTATTTTATACCATTTGTTTGTCCCTTCATTAAAATATTTAGGCTTATGTACAAATAAGACAGACTTTCCCATTAGTCTTTAAGAGGCAGTGCAGAAGAGTATATTGTTTTATTATGAATATACAATTTATGAACCAGAAATTATCAGAGATGCAAATTTATACTTTGCACATTTTTTTTTTCTTAATAAGAATATGTATATTTTCATCTGGGGAGAAAGCAGCATTAAAATGAGCGAGCCTGGGGAGTATTACCACACACACACACACACACACACACAAGTTCTCATGCACAAAAGAGCCGCAGTGAGCAGTTTGCTTGAGAAACTCCTGTGAACAGCCCTCAAAAACCAGCGCTGGCTCAGGAAAGCTGAAGCCCTTCTTGTTCAGCTGTCGAGGGCCTAATCCCCTGCGACGGCCTCGCAACGGCAGCAAAGCAGGCGCGCTGATAGCGTGGCACGCTTCTGTCTTTCTGGTTGGGACCAGCGTCCCAAGAGGAGGTGAAAGGGGGAAATAACTCCACTCACCAGATGAGTTTGGCCAAGCCCTCATAGTGCTAAATAAAATGGCTGGTCAGGGAAAGCCTTCTCTCTTTTCCAATGCTCACCAGTGAAAAAACTTCCAAGTTTGAAGGATCAGCAGTATAAATCAGTGGTGGACTTTTTTTAGGCTGAGGTGTAGAAATCTGGTCAAAGATTTTCTTTTTTTTCAGCTGTGATTAATAGTCCTGAATGCTGAATGGGGTGTTGTTGGAGGGGAGTGTGATGCTAAACAAAGTGTATGGTACAGCAGCTCTGCTCCTGCTGGAGCTCGCTGCTGCAGGGACGAGGGATTTAGGCTTAGTCTAGTAAAACCTGCTTTGAAGAATTATGGAGTAAGAGACTTAAACATGTGTAAGAGTAGAGTTGTTGTGTGTTTTACTATTCCATCACTGACCCTCAAGGTAATTGTTGCTGATAAGTATTTTTCTATTCTTTTTATCACAATTGCCAGGATGAATTTTTCACAGGCATTAAACTCTCTACCTTGAACATAAGTCTGAAAATTGCGCTCTCCCTGCCATCTGGGACAGCTCAGGGCAGAGGCTGACAATAGTATCATGCTTGAGCCGCATGAAATGGGAGATGTTGCATCTGCTTCTGTTGGGTCTGGATAAAATCCATAGTGGGAAAATTGCTGTGAAGGTTTATGGTGATGATGAGGTGAGCTGGAGAGTATTGCATCCTGACAGCAGCTCCTCACCAAAGGGAAGGAAAAGGCTACTCGCTGTTCACGGCAGGAAGGCCTGGAGGGATGCAGCTCTTGGTCTGACCATAGCAGGTGGGACAACAAACTGGGAATTTTTTGTAAATTTTTGTTACAGAACTGCACGTGGTTGGATGGTTTTGACTATGTAGAGCAGAGGGCAGGGATGCCTGTTAGCCATGGGGAGCAGACTGGAGGTAGGGTGTACTCAGTCTGCTGGTGCAGGTAAATCTCTTTATGTGCTTTACCAGAGCAAGAGGTAGTGTAAGGAATTATGGCCCCACTGCCTATATAGTTCTGTTCTTCCCTGTTTTGGTTCCTGTGGTTCCTGTTTCCATAAAAGTTTATGTGAATTAATTTCAGAACATTCCCTTTTCTTTGCGTCGTTAGTCTGTATTAGATGTTAACCTTCAGCATCTTCATAAGCTGCCTTAAGACAGGGCCAGCACAAGTAAATTATTTTATTAGGTGTTCTGCTTATAGAGAAACTTTATAGCCCTGATGTAAAAAGAGTGCTCTTTCCTGTCTCTGTCTTTCTTTTCTTTTTTTTTTTTTTCCTGTCAAAGCACATGCAATAAATCTGTCTTGGTGAGACCCTGCATCCTCTGTGCAAAGCCCAGTGTTTGAAATCCATGGTGCTTTGGCTTCATTCTGAAGCTTCATTTCATTGTAGCCGTGTCTTTACATTTGGGAAACAATAAAGGCCATTCTGCCATCCCTTTGATCTGGACCGTACCTCTGGCTGAACTCTGCCATGTGCTCCTTGTCTCTGCCAACTGCAATTCTCATGTCTGCTGTCTTCCAGTGCAGAGCCCCGTGTCCCGTGTGTTTGCGCATGCTGTTTTAGGTGATACCTGACACTTGTGTACCTTCACTCACCAGCTCTCTGTGCTCCAAAGTGCTCAGGATGGTAGCAAAGCCTTCACTAGTATGACACCTACACCCAAAGTTTGGAGGAAGGTGTAAGAAATTTGTAGTTATTTGAGTAGCAGCTAGGTCTTTGTACTTGCTTGACCCATTTTTGGTCTGTCCCTTTTCATGAGTCTCTCGCATCATTGTCTTGTCTTTGGGTAACATCAACCTGCTTTTGGCATTTTAGCAGAGCATGTGATCACTTCACAAACTGCAAATTCAGCTCACAGAATTAAAGTCCTGGCTATGAATTGTAGGTGTGTTAATTTCCCCTTTCTCTACTTTCCTTGTTTCAGTTTGTTAGGGCTTCAACTTGTCTGTGTTTCTGTCATCCAGCAGCATTCCAGATGGAGCAAGAGTATTTAAACTCTTGGTTGCTGAAGTAAGACATAATTTTATGAGCAATGTGGGGAATGCCAAATTCACCTGTTTTGTTTCACTTGAGCTTTAAAGCACCTGTTTACTCGTCATAGAGCTATTTTGGAAAGAAGGTACAGCCACTATGGTGACAGTTACCTTAGAAATGGACATAATAATGCAGGGAGGAGCGTACCTGCAGGCAGCTGCTGCTTGCCATCCCCTATCCCTGTCTACAGGGGCTGGCCACCCTGTTCCCCATGTCCTCATGCATCTCAACTTCTGTCCCCACCTCTTCACTCTCTGCCCCATGCCTGTGCTCTTGCCCGACTGGATCTGGGGTGCTGAGGGCTGGGGCTCAGCCTGAGCAGGGCAGGGGAGAGTCAGGACCCTGGGTGCTCCCATCCACTTGCAGTGGAGCTTATTGCAGGGGATGGCTCTGGAGGTGCAGCATGTCAGTGGGAGCTCTGTGCTGGGCACAAACGGGCCATTGGTGGGATGGGTCCCTTGGGCTGGGTGGGGTGTGCCACACCAGTCTCATGGGCAGGCAAACTCCAGACAGAAGCAGCAGAAGGATCCCCAAAGTCCAGTCCCCTTCCTGCTTTTCTGAGTGGAAGCAACTAGAAACAACCAATACTGAAAAATAGTTTTGTCCAAAAAGGCAAGAGCAGGCTGGGGAGGCACTGGAGATGGATACCCTGTGCTGTGCTGGGGACACAGGAAGGTTCACAGACCGCCGCAGGGTAGAGGAGGGATGGACAGCACGCCCAGCAAAGGGGACTGTTATTTCCGTGTGGTGCTTCCTGATGAAACCTGGTGAACTTAAAACTGGATGTTCCCAGTGCCAGCCTTTGCTGGGGTGGTTTTGCACCAGCATGCAGGGAAAACATGGTTCTTGTGTGGGACTAAGGTGCTGCTGCTGTGGATCTCGTACTTATCACGGAGCAAGGGGCTCCTTGCCCAGGCGTGCCTTGCAGGGCAACCTCTAAATTCCTGAACGTTTCACAGATTAAATACCAAGTATTGCAATTAAAAGAAAAAAAACAAATCCCACCCTGCCCTCTGGGGGTTAACTTCAGTGACAAGCTATAGGAGCCATCAGTAAGAGTATTGATCCCAAATCTATTGCGTAAAGTATGGGAATGGGGTCTCTGCAGGCCCAGTTTGAAGAACTATAAGCTTAACGTATTGCACGTATAAGATGTTGATCTTGAGGGCAACCTGAAACCTTGGCAATGTTTTATTACCCCATACACCTGTATTTATTTACATAATAGATTTCGATGGGAAATACCTGTCTCCAGTGAAGCCTGTGAATTAGAAATACAAAAACTAAATACGAGCACTGGGAATAACTGTGCTCTGGCTTGTGAGTCAGGTGTGTGGTCCGTGGGAAGGGCTGCAATTAGCCATTATGTATGTCCTATGGTCTTTCTCATCTTACAGAGATGAGATTTTTATTTACAATGATCCCTTTCTCTAGTTGCAGGTACATTAAGTTTGGCCGTAGCGTTTGAAGGGGCAGGCCCGTTAGCTGCACACAGATTTACTGTGCAAGTTTAAGCTAATGGATACTGATCAAGCAGGCTGTATTTGGTGATCGTCCATCATTTGCTCATTAAACAGTGTATCTAAGTGATTCTCATTTCCTCCCTGCATGTCTGGGAAGGAGGAAACTAGACACATTACGATGGAATATTAATGTCCTGGAGGATTTAGCCACCCATAATTAGATCTCCTTTGCATAAACCTGCTAGTGCTACCTTATTTTGTTGTTTGTCTTGTTCTCCTTAATCACCTTCGTGTCTTTTTCTGTTCCTAGCTATCTTTTTTTCAGTTTTCCTTTGTAATTCTGTCCCATTTGTCTCATCCTTCTTTCCTTTTTTCTTTTTTTTTTTCTTTTCCCTGATCTAGAGAACACAGCAGTCTGGGTTTCCCCATTCCTCCCTCCTTCACACAAAAAGGCTGACTTTGCCAGCAACACCCACAGTCTCTGCCAAGCCCTCTTACTGACTTTGGAGAAAAGCAGCTAGAGAAGCTGTGCAAATTTAGGCTCTGAACTAGCTAAATAAGCCATGTCAGTAAACCTTCTTGTCTTATTCCCTGGCCTCCTGGCCCGTGAAAGGACTAATATATAACGGTCCTATTTAAGGTGGAAAAAACCCTCCTGGCTGAGGGCCACCGATGGCTGAATCGGCCCTGGAGAGAGAACAGGGAGGCAGCTCTGGAGCCTCTGAGTGATTGTGCTGAGGACCACACACAGTTCCCATGGGGGATCCCAGGACAACGAGCACTCTCTGGGGTTGCCCTGGTGTCCCAATGCTCCTTTCCACCAACCACTGGGGAAAAAAATGGCAAAGCATTACTAAATGGAAATGATCACACAAACAAGCAAAATATCTAGTAAACATGGGGAGACCTGGCAGGAATCCTCTTGCAAAGTCGATTTTCCAAAGGGAGTACGTGGTCTCAAATGGCCGGTATAAGGCACACGTGGCTGCTTCCACCAGGTACCTGTTTGCTCCCTTGAATGTTGGTACAGAGGGACCAGGGGCATTTCCCTTTCCTTTTAGCTGCAAGGTAGGGTAAATGCATCGGGATGTACTCACAGGCATCTATTCTCAGCATGCTGGCAAAGACCCACTTCTTATTTTCCTGCTGGATGTGAGGGTTTCCCTCTGCACACCAGTGGGAGAAAGCCCCAGCCTGCTCATGAAGAAGGGCAGCCCAGTTCCTCATGGGTGGCATGCCCCGGCTTGGGGCTGGCTCCTCACCCCACTACGCTCCCAGGCAGCAGATGCAGCGGTGCTTCATTTAGAAAACAAGTGTGAGTGGTTTTCATGCTGTTACTTTCCTTTGCTGCTCTTCTGCAGGCTTTTGTGTTTTGCAGACTTCTGTCTCGTCAGTGTTAGGAGGTAGAGAACCTAACAAGGAACATCTAAGCAGGAGAGAGGGAAAGCTTTACACCCAGCTAGGACATGACCTGAACAGAAGGGGCTTGCTGGCTTCTGCTCAAGTTAGCCCCTTGCAGCCCTTTTTTGTTTTTTTTGCTGTATCCGCTGGTAGTCGTGGTAGCAGCTCCTGGTGCCATGCAGGACTGAACTTCTCTGGTCAGTAGGCTGAGTGAGAGCAGAGGTATTCTGCTCTTCTTTAAGTTTGAGGAGCAAGCCTATCCACACCTTTCCGAAGGATAGACTCTCGATGTGTGTGGAAAATGCCAGGCTATTTAAAGTGTAAAGATTTTTAACATCCTTTGTGCTCCTGCCATGCCAAGCAGCTGGAAACTGCCTAATTTAAAATACTCAGTCCACAAAGTTCTGAGCATCCTCATCTCCTTTTGACTTTGTGGAAATGGAAGCTGCTATGCATTTTTCAGGATTAAGAGTGCTGTATCAAATCCCAGGCTGTGAGTGCTATGGGATGAGTTGTGGCAGATGAATGGCGGTCGGATGGGGCTATTCTGTGTCCTGTGGTGATTTGGGAGCGTGTAATTTCTTGTGATGGGAGAGACGGGGCAAAGACTGGGTAGGACAGCACAGAGCATCTGAAAGGCAGCAAAGAAGCCTGAAGATTATGGAAGATCACAGAGCTCTTGCACGCAAGTACCTACAGCCAGGTCAGGGAAAATAAGTGATTATTGTGTGACTGACTTACAACGCGGATTGGAGCTGGAGTATTTCTCCAGAGGGAAAGCTGTGAATCTTGACACGTACATAACAGCTAATACACAGGAGTCGGTGAGATTTCCCCAGGTTTATCTGAGAGCATTCTGTCACCAACAAAATATGACAAAATCTTCCAATAAAAGCAGGCACCAGCATTTTCTGCACTCAAACTATTCCGTACATGGTGTTTTCAAAGGTTGCTCGTGGGTGAGGGAGTGGCCCTGGTCCCAAATGCGGTTCTTCATGACCACCCTGATTCAGGAAAGCCTCCCCATCAGCTGGAGGACTTGCTTATAACCCAACGTATTTCTCAGCAGTTTCTCAAACTGTCATAGTTCCTGACATTTTAGTTAGCATACTACGGAGTTTTTATACTATGGGAAGTGTTAAGCTGGTCCTTGTGGTCCTTGAAGCCTGTGTAATAGGATAAGGGAGCATACACATGCCATCTGAATTACTGAGGGGCTGTTGCTCACCTGTAAAGCTTGATTGCATCTAGAAATCAACATTTGGTTCAGAAGTGTCGTACTTTGATAAGGTTAACTTCTTTCCTGGGAGTGATAAAGTGTTAAATAAGCACCATGATTGTGAATGGAGTTCAGGTAACAATAGCCCCATAAATAGATGTTCTCACTCTTAGGGGAATGGATGCTGAATCCTCTCAGAAGTTTCTCTGAGCACAAAGAACCGAAATCTTTGAGCCTGCAGCACTTGTGACCTAGCAATTAAATAAGCATCCTTGGAGAGCATCTGAGGCGAGCGGGCAAAACACAAATATTTGGCATGTGTGGGAGTGCTGTATTGTGAAGTCGCCATTGCCCGCAGTTCCTCCATGTCGGCTCTATCCTTGTTCTGGCTCTTGCATTCAGGTTCCACCATCAGTTGGAGCAGAACAGAGGTCTTCTCCAGCAGGACAGCAGTGAGTTCTCCTGTGCTGGAGCAGAACAGTGAGTGGAAGCAGGCTTGTGTCCTCTCACTGCCAGCGATGTCCTCCCTGCACCAGGCCATGGGTGGGCAGTGTCCAGTTACCCATCTTTTGAACTGACTGACAGTAAGATTTGCCACACTGCCAGACCAAGGCTGTTTTGAAGTCAAACCGAGCCTTCCTGAAGGGTTTCAGCTTCATAGTTGTCCTCAGATTTCACCAAAGGAATGGCTGTTGTAGCAGGCACGTTCTCGGGTGAGTTTTCTGTAACTGTCTCATAATCATCACCCTGAAGGATGCAGCTTAAAGTGTCTCTGTTTTTTATTTCCGCTATTTTATCTCTGTGTGCCAGCAAGTACTATGGACGGCTTACAAAAGAAAAAAGCTTAACGTTTTAAAAATAGGAATATAGTGCTGTGAGTGATATCAAGATTTGGTACTGGACTTTGAAACTGTTTCTTGCCCATCTTCTTTTCTAATCAACTGCATAATGAATCTGGCACTAGGAGACAGGCATAGCCTCTCTGCTGGTGCAGTGTGTTGCAGCTCGGGTGCCATTCAGTTGATGACACATGGAACAGAGTGGGACCGAACTTCTGTCCTCTTGCTGTATTGTCTCTGCATTACTGAAGGAATAAGCGTATGCTTTCCCAAAGCATTTAAAAACGATTGTTCGGATGGGTAGAGCCGATAGAGACAAGAGTAAGAGTGTCATTATATAGCAACTTCTGTGGTTGCAACCATGACTTCATGTGCAGGCACACAATGTAATTTGAGGAGAAAATGAGCTGAGTTTGTGAAGGAAAAAGTGAAATATCCAAGAAAAATACGTGAAGTGCACTTGTGAACATTCTGCCTGAAGCTTAACATCAGTGATTTTGGGTGTCTTCATTTTCAACGCCCAGTATGAAATGCCTCCAAAAACTCCATGAAATACAGAGCCTTCACCATTATGTCACCAGGATTTGTGTAAAGTAGTTGAAGCTGATACGATATCTCTAGTTGCTTTATAAAATCTCAGATCTTCATCTTAATCTGTGCTGCTCTTTCCTGTGGTATTCCCAAGTTACAGAACGTTTCAGGTACATGGCTGTCTCCTGAACATGCCGAATGTCAGTGATGTGGACTTGTGTGTCCACGCATTCAGAGTGATTAACTAGCATGGATGGAAGTGTCAAGTCCTCGACTTGTAGTTATGGTTGTGGCTGGTATGTCTTAGAAAACATGTTTCTGCTAGTGAAACAGGAATTATTTTACTGTGTGATGTGTTTTGAAAGTGTTTGTGTGAATGTTTTGTACCTGTTCACTGGCTTTTTTACACATTACCACTACTTAAATAGTAGCATCCACAAAGTGAATGTTTAATGCACACTGGTCATCTGAGTCAACCTTGACTTCAAGGAATTAGAGAAAAATATGAAGAAACTGAAACTTTAACAAAAAAATCAACTTAAGTGAATTATTCCCTGGCTAATATTATGGATTAAGGGTTGTTTTTTAACTCAGTTCTCATGAGAGCTGGAAATCTCTTCACAGCCGTAGCAGCCAAATCTGTTCTGGACTTACTCTGCCCTCCCAGGGAGGGTTGGCCAAGCCCTAAAGCAACCCCAGGAGGTCTGTCCCCACACGGGGCTCTGTGGGTCTCCTCTCCCTGCCCATGCCCAGTGTCATGTCCCCACATCTCCAGCCAGCCCAGGAAAGCTCCTCCTGCCTCCCTTTGAGTCCAACAATAGCTGCATGCAACTTCTTCGGTGTCAAAGCTGAGTTTGGGAGGAAGAAACTGTGTTGCCTTTCCCTCTGATGTCTGTGGCTTCTGCTCGTTGCCAAGGCTGAGGTAAAGCCAGCAGTGACACCACTTCAAATGCCAGCTCCTTCAGTAACAGTTTATGTCCAGAAGGTTAGGACAGCCGTGGAGGAACCTTTCAGCTCTTGGTTTTATGCCCGTTATGGAGGGGGAGCAGAAGCACGGTGGAGTTAAGTGTCTCTCTACAGTTATGCTTGGTGTCTATGACAGACTGATCACCTATTTTTTTTGCTTCAGCCTCACAGACACCCTTTCCCTCCAAACTTCAGGGGCTTCTTAATTACCCTGGTGTATAGACCCAGTCTTTCTTTTTGGGATGTGGCGTGCCTTGTTTCCCTGTGCCTGCTGTGTAGCTTAGTGGGTGGATGGGCAGGTGGGTGAGGATCAACTGGTTGGGTCAGGGTTCCCAAGTGGCTGTCACCGTGAACACGCCACTCCACAAAACCACCCAACACTGGTCCTGAGTAGTGCTAGCCTGGTCATGTCCTGCCTGGACATGTGGGGGTACCCCCAGCCAGTGCTGCGGCAAGCAGCACGGCGTCCTGGCTCCCCTCTGGCAGTGCCCTGTCCTGTGCTCGCTGTCTGAGGGGACAATTTGACACGCTGTCCTGTGCTCAAGAGAAGCATCACTCCAATACAGTAATACTGCTTGAAGTAGCCTTGGCTTTTACATTTTCTTATGGTTGATCCTATGTAAGATTACTTGCTTAAAAGAAAAAGAAAACAGGGGAACAATGATGTGAGCAGCAGCTTTGGAGAGACGTGTCTGTGTCTAAGCTCAGGAGGCTCCATCCCCCCGGCCTCCTCCTTACACAGAGGTGCAGCACTGTCAGCTGTGTGGTGGGTCTGTGCAAACAGAGCGGGAGAACCTGAAACACTACTGCGACAATATAAAGTGGGTTTAAGTGCTGTCGCCTTCACGTATATGTTCTGTCCCCTTTCCAGTCATTAGGGAGCAAAGCAAATTAATGCCAACAGGGGCTGACTCAAACCTTTGCCCTCATTTAAGGGATTCCAAAAACACAGTTTTGTTATGTGCTGGAGCCAGCTGCCCTCCAGCAGCTCAAGGACTAGGGCAGTCTTCGGTGTTTAACCAGCATGAGAGCAGTGTGTGGCTAAAACAGCCAGTGAGCAGTGCTGATCCCATAGACTTCTACTGGACTAGGACTGGATTTATTGCCTTTATGTATTTTTAGCAAACTGGGGTTTTTACCTCTCTCTTCCAAGATGTAAAGAATGAAAAAAAACCTCTCAGTGTAAAAGTAGTAATATAATAAACTGTCCAAGCAAGATGACCAAAAAGCAGTCAAGGATAAAATAAAATTAAAACATTCCACTTGTCTGTTTGGAGTAAGGAACATGAATTGCTAACTTGCCTTATTTAGTTTTGGAGCAGAAACCTCCAGAATGTACATAGATTTTGATGTTAAAACAAGAGATATATTTGTGTGAAAGTGAAATTGTATTTAGGGTAGCTATGTCTAGAGTTTTTCTGTTAAGAGATTGTTCAAAATAGGAAAAAAATGGTGGTTTACTGAACACAAAATGGTAGGTGAGCCCCTAGGAGAGAAGTTGCGTGAACCAAGCCTGCTCTGCCACCGTCAGGGAATAGTGCCGCTAACGGCTTCAGTAAGCTCGTAGCTTTGTGTCTTGGTTTTCTCTGTCCTTTTGGAATTTAATATTATGTGACATGGTGTTTATGCTAACATAGCCTTTTTGGAAAAAGTATAACCGTGACTCAAGCATGACTTTTCAAAAGAAGTGGCCAAATTCCAGGTTCCTCCATTATAAACCTGCAGACTTAACAAGAGCAGAGCTGTGCCCTTCTGTGGAGTACATGTTTGTTTATGATCTGAACATAAAATGTCAAATTGTCAAGGCACTGTCTATGTAAATTATCTTCTCTGTTCTGAATGCCACATGATGTCACCACAGACATCAACCTGATAGATAAGTTTACGGGATGCCAGAATTCCTTGCTGGATTGAAAAAGGGGAATGAAAGCATAAAATCAAGAATCTGATGATGAAAATGTAAATACTCAACCTAAGTAATCACTGGAGCAGGTTCCAGGGCCTGGCATACAGGTCCCCTCTGGTCAATAGGGGCTGTGCTCGTGGCTTTGCAGTGAGGTTTGGGTTTCACTTGCAGAATTATGTAGAGCTTGTATTTGAATCCAATTTCGATAAAAGGCTCAGAGATTGTTCAGTGCATGGAGTAAATCTTTTTATAAAGACCCGTGATTTAAATTTGTTTGGTGTAATGGTGTCAGAGTAGGCAGGTGTGAGGATGATCAACTTTTGCAGTTAAAAAGAACTTCTGCACTTACCGCTTTCAAATGCCCAGTCTGACATTAGGAAAACTGCCCCTGACCTCAGGCCAGCAGGGTCGACCTCTTTTTTACCCCATTTGTTGTCAGTTGATCTCTAATTATTTTTCAGAGGGTAAGAATCAAATGACACTTTATATTCTTAACAGGCAGAAGGTTATAGATACGTCACTTGCAAGCGCTGGACACCTGGCTCTGACAGCTTTCTCATCAGCAAGCCTTAAATGCAGTGCTTCGACTACCATGTTACAGAACGTGCCTGCACACTATAATAGTATTTTTTTAGTTCTGAGCTCTGAAAAAAACTCAAGATATCACTCGGTTCTGAATATGGCTAATACGTTGGTATGTTAAGGTGACGTACGTCAGGCAAATAGGACCGTTCTTTACTACGATCTGTTACAGCATACATTTCAAAAATGACCTTTACGTTTACGATGGCAGTTTTGCCTATGCAAGTTGTTGCAAATGTACGAAGTTTCTAATATGAGTACTTAGCAGCTAGTGATATTTAAACCTCTGTTGAAATTTCACATGGAGTACTTACTGTTACCTGTTCAGGAAGAAACTGCAAACAGAAATACCATATTTATGTTAAAATGTAGAGAAAATCTCTTTACTAAATTTCCACCTTATGAATTCTTTTGTAGAAAGCAGTAAGTTCTTTCTCACCAGTGCAGAAGTCTGTTTTAATACTTAATGTCATAGTGGACCTAGTTTTCTGATGGCTTTGCTTTCCTGTTGGTTTGGTTTAGCAATCACAACTTATTTTTGTTCTTTTTCAGTTGAAGAGGGTGAATCTTCAGATTTTGCTTTGACCTGGGACTCATCAGTGACTCAATCAGGTAAATATTTTAGGTTCTTCTCATGGCAAAAACTGCTAGAATGCTGCCAGGCTTTTTACAGGAACTGTATTTTGTGTGTCACATTCCTGTCTCAAATCCAAGACTACCCACTGCAACACAATTTTTATATCAGTTCCATATGGTCAATAAAATCTATTACATACAGAGACTAATATACTCTTATCCTCTGGAGAGCCATTCTTTCTTCTTGTGGGCATACTGAAATGGGTTGTGATTTCTCCAGTATAACCACTTTGAAGTTTTCTGCAATGGGCACTGTTGCACATTCATTCCAATCTAATTACATAAAAGCTGCTTTAATAGGAATTTTAAACCTCAGTCTCAACTGGAATGTGTGTATTTCTCCTCTTGGAGGAAATTGGAAAGTACTGTCAGGGCTGGAGAATAAAAGTGGTACATCGCCATGGTGGAAAGATTTAACATCTGAACCAGCTTTTGGTCTGCTTGATAGTAATAACACTTAAACACGTGTCTGGGGCTTGTTCATCTGTGTACACTGATAATTTGATTAAAAAGAGGCTCAAGAAACTGAACAGAATCAAGCAAGTTTGTCTGTAGTTTTGTGATATGTGTTAGTAATGCAAACGTGATGGCTGCTGTCAGATTAGTTTGTGTTTAAATTGACTAGCCACATCTCAGGCACTGTTTGTGCCCTCTGTAATGATATTTTACTATCTATTATGTCTTCGACGTTTATGAAATCCACAGAGGTTTTTTTATTTTTGAAGCCAATGTCTATTTCTGCGCGCTCTGCATACTGGACTGTGCAATGGTATTCTCTTAGAAGCCCAACAGCCGTGTGAAAACAGCTCAGAAACTGAGCAGCAATAAGAAAATTAACAATGGTGCTGCATTCCTGGTTAGCTTGGGTTTTATGAGAGTCGCAGGGAGACTGGCTCGCAGGAGACTTTTCTTACTGAAGTCAGCAACTAGCTGGTCTTGAAGGCATACACCGCCTTTGTGGCACATCACGCTGCCGTTGGCACTTTGTGGCATATCGCTTTGTACCAAGTGCGCACTCGGTTGCACTGGGTGCCTCTTCTCTAGACGCTACGGCTGTTTTGAATGGTTTGTGTTTTCACTAGTCTTTGATAGCAAATATTGCTGCTGCTGCTGCAAACCCCCAGCTGCGATGTCGAAGGCCCCTTTGTGCCTGGAGCTAACAGCGCATGAAAAGAGCGCTCGCCAGCTCTCTTGCTTGACCTTCGGCTCAAACAGCAGTGGAGTGGAGTTACCGGTGTTATCTATCACAAGTCTTGAATTGTATTAAATTTAACACAGGCTGAGGTTCAAAACAGCAGGCACAACAACAACAAAGATGATTTCTGTGCAGAGCAGGAGTTAATTTGGGATTTCTGGATGGTATTGGTGACTACAGTGTGAGTAAAAGACAGGCTGTAAAAGGCTTTTCCCAAATTATTGAGTCTCCTCCATTTTTCTTCATTTACTTTTTTTTAATAATAATTACAGTTCTCATTCAAGGCATCAGATGTTGGATAAAATGTATTGTATGTGTGATTTACAGCAGCTTAAGGAAAATGTGTGCTAATTGGGGGATATTCTTCTTAAATATGTTTAGTAGCTACAGACATCAATCTTGCCTGTATATAAAGATGCAGTACGGTATCCTATCAAAACAGGGCACAGTGCAAGGGGCAGAGGTTGCAGGCTGGAATATGAATGAGGAACTACATGGAAAAAGCTTAAAAACCCCTAGTTCGTGGTGGAGCGGGTGTGTGGAGTCACTGGCTCTTGTGTGGTGTGCCTCCAAAGCTATACTCAGTAACTGAAACCAGTCCCTCAGTCCCAGTGTGCGAGACTTTCATTATGTTCTTTTATGATCTTCCTGTTTGCATTAGCTCCAGTAGTGTGATGGTGAAGTTCAATAAAGGGTGAAAAAACACGCTTCAACTTCTCGTTTCATGCCCCTTCCTTCCCTGGCCCAAAATGACAAAATCGCCTCCCCTTCCTTGACCCTCCAGCAGAAAAAAAACCAAAAGGCCAAACCCGGGACTAGTTAACTCTGAAACATCGCCAGATGTTTCCAATTAACATATTTCTCTTCCTTCTTCTCCTGTATGTGTTTGTACATCTCCGTGTGTGTGCAAACACATACAAAGCGACTTCTGAGAAATTCTGTTTCCGCTTTGTGCAGCTGCTGTGTGCTGGGGGAGCGGTGGTCCCCGTGTGCTGTGGTATGTAAGGACAGCAGGAGCAGGTAGAACGAAATTTTAAAACTTTTTATACTAGCAAAATATTTATATAGATGTAGTCGTGGGGAGAGAAGGTGCTTTTGCTGCTGTAGCTTTGGTTCATCAAATCAACAGAAGCAATGCTGGAAAACTTTTTTTATGAGTACAAGTTGAACCTGCATTCAATGGGCTTGCCCAGGTAGCTGTGACAACCATCTGTCCCCAGGTCAGGGGGCCAAGAGTTTGTCAGAGCAGAGCAAGACATGTCAAACACCGGGGTCCAAGCTCTGTGTCTCATGGTGGGCTTCTCTGCTACTGAAGGGTACTGAAGGCGCAGGGTTGGTACATCCCTGACCGGACCATGGCACTGTGCAAGGGACTGCTCACGGGACCCGCTTAGTGCAGCTCACGGACACATTGGCAACAGAAACCCTGCCCTTGGATGGGTCTGCTGGGTGATGGCTTAGCACAGGACACCATCCTTTGTCCTAAGGTAGAGGGTGTGCACAAGTTGCTGTCTGTTCTGGCTTAACTGTGCGTTCCTGGTAAAACCTGTGACGGTGAAATGATTTGCTGGAATCCAGCCCTTGTTGTGGTCATGCTGAGGAATTTATTTATTCAAATACTTTAAATGAAACTAGAAATAGTTTTATGATTTTTTTTTTTTAATGACCACAACTTAAAGGCTCTATGTATTAACCTAGAGAATCAGCAAAATTTATAAGGCCGAGTCTCCTCTCACACCAGGCTAAATAATCTGGGTGTCCACCAGCCCTGCATAACAATGGGCATATAGCAAATGTCCTTCCTCTTCAGGTCTTGTAAACATTTTTTTTTCCTCAATGTAAAAGGAAGAAGAAAAGCTTTTCCTCTCCCCTCTTAGTCTGAGGACTTAGCTTGCTGTTAAATAGCTGGTCAGTAGTGTTTTGCTGTGTAAGAGGCAGAGACGTTTTCTGTCCCAGAGGAAGAGCACAGCTGAATATTCCTTCCCTCTGCTTTTCCCTCTTAAGACCATGTGCAGCCCTTGAAGCCTGTCTGTCTCGCCTCAAAAGTGTCAGAGAGGCTGGTCTGGGCAGGGCTGCTGGGGGGCCAGGCAAGTGCCTGCCTTTGCTTTGCAAAAGGGTTTTTGGCTTCTTGGAAGCCAAGAGGAAAATAAAATTCAGCATTTGAAAAGCAAGGGTCCAGCCAGGCAAGGCTGCATTGCTGTTGTAATACATCACAAGAGTATTAGCTTGAGGAGCAATGAGGGACATTTTAAAGAAGTAAGAAGTCTTACTAAATATATAGAGAATTTAGGGCATTTTAAAGACCTATGAAAGCATTTTACATGGGGGTTGCTGGGGAGTTTCTCATTAGCCTGACTGTGAGGCCCTGGGGAATCTTGGATGAATTGTCTGGGGCAAACAGAGCAGATTCTATCTTCTTCTTAGGAGCCTGCAGACCTAAAAGCCTGATTTTTTTTTTTTTTTTTTTTTTTGGTGTGTCTGCTTTTGAGGTAACTGAAGGTATCTTATTTTTATATTCAGCTATGAGTTATATTGATCAAGAAAGAGTGTGGGAAATAGGGGATGGGGGACCTGTAGCCTGGGTGCTGGGGACAAATGGCCCTGGGTATGTCTCTGTGCGCCTGCGTTTGCAGAACATGGGGTGATCTTTGCAGTGTTTGTGACTGGAAGGGCCACTCCAACACCAGTGCCTGACCATCCGATAGCACACAACATTACTGTCATTCAATTATAACGGTACAGAAATCATGAAAATAAATGAGAGGCTGGTATTCCCCCTTTCCCCGTTAGCTCCAGATTTCCTGTCCCTGCCACTGAGCTCACTGCAGCAGCTGGACGCTTGTGCCAGGGACGTGTTAACAAAGCGCAGCATGGGTGAAAAAACCCACAATACTTTAGGACACAGACATTTGGTGTTTTGCCGTTAAGAGTTCTCCCACATGCTTGTTTTATACAGTACGCTACTTCAGATTTTTAACTGCCTTCTGCAATTTCTTTTAGTTTCCTTCCTTTAAGGAGGAAAAAAAAAGAAAAGGAAGCAGCAGCTTTTGAGAAATGAACCACAAAATAAAAGAAAACCACTCTGTGGTCACTCCTTTTCCCCTCTCTTCCGCTTTGCTTGGCATCTCCCAGCTATGCAAATCACAATTTTCACTTGGTGTCTTCAGAGAATAAACATCTTGACACATTTTGGAGAATTATTTTCGCTCAGGGCTACTGGAGACCATGCCAGGGTGTTTTTAATGCCATCCCTGCTGCTCGAGGCTCTCTCTGCCTGTTCCCTCCTGGCTGTTCCCTGTGCTCTCCTCCACCATTGGTCTTCTGATCCCGGCGCTGCTGCTATCTGCTCCCCAAGTGTTGAGGATTTCTGTTCTCTAACTATTTTGTGAGGTTGGGTTTGCCTTTGGCTGCCAAAGGAGCAAAATGGATGGGAAAGCTGGGATCTCCTGAAGTGAATGGAGACTTGTCTCTGCAACATTCACGCAGTAACTTTTTCCCCTTCTCTGTTTATTCAGATAAGCTGCAGATAACATGTTCTCATTCTTCACCTTTCCCATTTTGGAGGTCTGTTTTGGCCACATGTAGTTTGTTGCCCCTCCAGCCTTCCCCCAGCACCCTGGGCTTGCATGCCCTGCCACAGTCCACTGCCCGGTGCCCACCAAGGCCACCATCCTCACAGGACCCCATTCCCATGGTCTCCCAGTACCCAGGGCTGTCCTTGCTGTCTGCCCATGTCCCCCTGGCAGCTCTTGCCAAGCTGCTGCTGGTCCTGCTCCAGCTGCATGACCCGCTGGGCACGGGCTGAGTCAGGAGTAAGTCAGGAAGGCCTGGATGAGAGAGACTGCCCTCCCATAGACACCAAGCTCTTCTCTCTTTCTACTTGTATCATATTTTGTCTTATTTAACTTATAAATGGCAGAACATGGGAAAAGTGTCTCAACATGAAATTCCGGGATCTCTGCTGCAGAGCATTGAGAAGGTCAGTCACAAGTCAGTGGACGTTAGAAACCTGTTATTGTGCATGTACTCTGAGATTACCCGGCTTGAGTGCCTTTACAAGCTCAGACATCTTCTAAAAGCTGATTTCATTAGTAAATCAATGTGAGGAGATTCTGATTACAGCATGTAAGGATTTCCAAAGAAATAAACCTTTGAACTTAGCACAGAACATAAGAGACTTCAATATCTTCCTTAGTTGAATATTTTTTCAGCATACTATGAAATGTTTGATCTCAGCTGGTTGGCTTTCTTACATTGGTTTTAAAAAACTGCATCCTTGTCTCTGCATGGACCTGCAGCATGCAGCCCCGTCAGTATAGTCTGAGGTTCTCAAAATTTGAGATACCTGCTTTGGAAGCAGACAAAACCCAAACAAGTACAAACTAGAAAAAAAGCTAAGGAGGTTTGTAGCTTTGCTGCATTTTTCATTTATTCTAAGTTGAACTTTTATTTTCCTTAGTGATGTGTGGGTTTTAACATAGTTGTGTCCTTTCAGAAGAGAAAAAAATTTCATTCTCCTTTTCTAATTATAAAATTTAATTTTTATCTTAAATCTTTTACTTATAAATAATAATTTATCTGGGTTTGCGTTTGGGTTTTTTTGTGGTTTTGGTTTTTTTTATTTTAAAGAAAGTGCTTTTAATAGTGTTTTCTCAAACAGAAAGTGAAGTGGTAGAAAGTACATGATACTCAGATAATGTGGTGGTGGGTGAGCATCCCAGACAGATGTAAGATCTTTTTGAGCCAGGATAACATAAAAAGAAACAATACGAGTAACCCTTCCCAAATCACTCTTTGTAGGAGCTCATGGCACAACTCTGCATCTGTAGGTGCGAGGGTTTCCTGGCAGCAAGTCTCTGCTCCCAGCACTCCCAGACTGGTGGGAAGGGGGATGTGGCGGTGCCGGATGGAGCTGTTGGTTGGAGTGACAGAGGGTCCCTGAGGGTCCCCAAGGTCTGACCAACACACTGCAGCTCTAGGACCTTCAGGGAAAGGAGAAGTACAAAAAATGAGATGCCCTGCTGTGTGTGGCACAGCACAGCACCAACACATGCATCTGTCATGGCAACAGCCGCCCTGCGAATCCACCGGGGCGCCTCCGGTGGTGTGGTGCCATAGGTGTTCCCCTCTTGTTTGGGGAGGGAATCTCTGGCAAGAAGGAGCGATCTTCAGATGTGAACACAGCATGGGTGTCAGTATTTAAATTAGAAACACACACCTGTGTATTACAGTGTTTCCTAGAAAATACTTACTATTAAAAATGTTAATTGGGAAAATTATAGCGATAGCACAGAGGAGGAGAATTAATTTCCATGGTAAAAGAGGCAAGGAAAGAAAAGCTCATTTCAAAGTGAGCTATGGAGTGTTCCCCCTGCACCGTCACCCACTCGTTCCCAGGCTTTTGAAAGCCAGTCTGCTGGAAAGCCAGTCTGCTTAAGAGAAGCTGAGCAAGCGTGGTGTGTTGCAGTGTGGTGTTGGTGTTGCTGAGCTTCACAGTACCTAAAGTCACAGCCCCAAAATTGCTACAAGCAACATCTGTAAAGGGGAAGATTTCTGCCAGCTGTGGGATCTCAACCCCTGCCTGGCCATGCTGGTGAGGGACTGTGCACTGGGATGCTGGCAGTTCATTGGGACAGGTGATGTGCAGTAAGGTTTCAGCCACATCTAGGAGTATCTCTGCGGTCATCGGGTTAGCCACATTGGAAGTCTTGTGAGCTTGGTGTATCTGCTGGCATAGGGCTGCTATGGGTTGGGGGATGTTGGGGGGGCTTCTGTCAGGGTTATCTTGCCAGAAATACAAATACATCATCAGCATGGGTGGTTGCACATGTGAGTGGATACTTCTGGGGCTGGCAACGGACATCCTCCACAGGGTCGTGTCCCTATCTTGTCAGCAATACTTTTTTTCCTTGTGACAAATTTGTTTTTTATTTAAAGGTGTGCCTGTTGGTGCTTTATCTGCTGGGAGACTGTAATGCTATCTTTCATTTCCTTGCACTGACTGAAGGAAGTCGTTCACCTTCATGAGCAAACCCTCAGGCACAGCTGTTCTGGCTCTCCATCCCTTGCTTCAGGTCTCCCATGGGTATGAGCATCCCACTGAAGGAGTGCTGGAGAGGAGCAAGGCGGAGCATAGCACCTTCCCATCGTCTTCACCCTCCTGCTCTCCCTTCCTGTGTTTCTTTCCAGCGGTGCTACCTTGTCTTCTCTTGGCACCCAAGCGAATGGCTGTGATTAGATGAACATTTTCTGTGGTTTTAGATGAAAATTATGTCTGTTGTTTACAATAGCCTTCAGGGGTGTAACTGGCAGTAATGGGCTAAAGTAAAACAGAAGAGATGCTAGGCTGAGTATCAAGAAACATTTCCCAGTAGCGGGAGCTAATAGGCTCCGGTATTATCTCCCATCACTTCAGTCATTTTCAAACCGGACTGGACAAAGCACTAGAAAATACACTGTAGGAGTGATCTTACGTTAGCAGAGGGATGGATAAGATCACCTGATAAGTCCTTCTCATCTCTAATTTATCCAGTTCTGCTCTGCTCTGGATTTGTTAATCTCCTGCAGGTTTGAGGACAGAAGCAGACTGAATGCTCAGGCAAATTGTGCTTTCTAGAGCTTATTTCAGTAAATATTTTTATGTAGGATCTCAAAGCACTTTACATATGCTAATTAAGGCTCCCAACCTAGTAGAAAGTCTTTCTTGTCCCCACATCGATACTACTTCGTCTGCATTGCGCTGCGTGCACTGTGCTGCAGGTCATCCTTCCCAGAGGGCTCCAGCTTCAGGACTGATGGGCACTTGCCAGCCTGTCTTGCTTTGAGTCATTTTTGCAGGTTGATCGCTTTGCTCTTCCAAGTCTCTTTGACTGGCTGGTAGGAGTGAGGGAAGCTGAAACCATGCTGCTATAGGAAACAGTTGCAATGGGTTTTACCTTTGTGAAATCAGACAGCTGAAGAGTTGAAGGAAAGTCTCCTGTTGAGTAATTTCTTAGGTTTTCAGAGAAACTTCTCCTTTAACTGTTTTACACATTGCAGTTGTAACTGGTAGCTGGAAGCTCCCAGCCTGAATAAATGTAAACCAGGTATAACAGAATATATTACATGGGCCTGTTGCTTAAACGAGAAAAATCAATAAAAAATAATGCCACAGTGGTGGATCCCCAGTAATCTTTCTTCTTGAGAAAAAACCAAATTCTGCCAGTCATGAGAATGGGGTTTTATAAACAAGGTTGTAAAAGAAGAAAAACAAATGGAATGAACAAGCTCCAGTGCTTTGTTTTCTGGGCTGAGTAAGATGTTGATATGGAACTCTGCAGAGAAGAACTGCATGAAATTTATAAGCTTTCCCCAAAGAATCTTTGCTTATTCAGTACAGGAAACTAGAATCATTTGGGTTGGAAGGGACCTCTAGTGGGTCTTACTCAACATTGACCTGACTTGTAAAAGTTTCTATAACCGTTACTGCCCTTTTTTTTGGTTAAATTGTCTTGAACTGCTAAGCTTATTGTAGACCAAGAGGACAAGTATGGTTACTGTAGCATAAGGCTGTGTAGAAAACAGAAATTAAGGCTAAATACTCATGAAAAAAAGGAATTTTAAAAAGTTAATTTAGCCTAATATTTCCCATAATAGGAGATACATTTGTATTTCTGTCATTTAGTGTCTAAAGCAGCCTTTTTCTGGTCTCACTACAAGGAATTACAATGTCAATGTCAAAATAAACCAAGCTCATCTCATAATCTTCTATTTGTTGTGTGTAAATTCAAATGAGAAAACTGTTAAGTGGGACAATTTATAATGAGATTTGAGATACCCTATGGCTCTCACTTGGAGACAAGTGACCTTTGTCTTTTTTGGGGCTGAGTAATAGCGCGATGAAGGTCTAATAGCTGTGTGCAGAGACCCGGCAATAGATTGGGGTGTGCATGGAAGGTGCTCAATGCATCTTGCTCTACGTATTTTTGAATTCATCTCGCTTGGGACTGAAGCGCCTGCCTGTTTGCATGTTTTACTAGCCATGCGTCCCTTCTCCTGTGCACGGCTTTGGCGTTCATTAGTGGAATTTATTAGACAGTCACAAAACACTAAAGAGAAAGGGAAAAACCCGCACACTTTGCTTGGAAACATTGTGTTGCATAAAGCTCTGACAAGATCAAGCCTCTAATTAAATTATCTGGCACGTGGACAATTCTGTTCCGAGATCTGCTGAGCTAATGTGTAGCCATTAGCTCACACAGCCACCAAATCAGAAGTACCAAAGAGACAATTTACATAGAGCCACAGCGTGTTTTAAAAAATTCTGGTGAGTTGTGAAGCCTGTAATGTTAATTGCCAGTTAGCACATTGTAATTGCTGTAATTATTTGCAAGTAAAATGATGTAAGGGACTTAACATTGTACTTTTCTTAACACTTCACATGTTGGTGATCCACTAAATCTCCCACTTAGAGTTTCACCAGTTATTTTAAGAGCTCGATAGCCACTAGCTGAAGTCTGATCTCATCTGTAAGCTTGCCATTCTCCTTGTTGTCTTTAATGCTGAGCGGTGGCTCTCTAAAGTCTTTATTAAATGCAATAAAATAATAAATGCGAATGTCTGCTGCTGACCAGTGAGAGCATAGCCAGCCCTGCAGCTGGCCGCACTGGAGCCCAGCTGGGAGAGAGCCCTCAACACAAATTGCCAGCCTATTGCCTCCCACCGCCACGCCGCGGAAGTGGGCCAAAAGCGCCTCCGTATGGGATTAAAGGGATGTGTAATAGATTAAAGATCAAAAATGTTAATTAAGAAATGGTCTTTTCTAATAAGATGCCTTCAAGGGCACGGTACCAAAAATGAGACAATATCTCATTTTGGCAACAGTGCTGGAGTTGTAATGAAGCTGGAGCATGGGGGTAAGGGGAGAAGGAAGGACCGCCTCCTGTTCAAGGCAGCTCCTTCAGAAGGAGTAAATCCGTCAGCAGTAGAAAGGTAAACTAAGTCAGAATGACATTACTCAGTGCTGCCGAACAACATGTGGGTTTAGATGTACGCGTTTTAGCTTGGCGTTTCCTTGAGGATAAATTGCCAGTTTGCAAATGATAAAGCAGGAACTCCTTCAGCTTAGTGGTATTTAAGCATCAGCATGGTAATCTGGCTGAAAATAACCCCTCCTGTTGGAAGCTTTTATGCATTTGAAGTAAATCCATGCAACGTGCTTTCCTGATGTAATTTCCTGGATATGGCAAGTTCAGCACCTTTATTGCTGGAGTGAAACCTGTAGGCGCTTTGTTTGGGGAAAGGCTTATTTCCCTTCAGAAAAGGGAAGAGGCACAAATCTGAACTCTGATAGTCCAAGCTCCTGCAGCAGGCAGAAGTTTATGTTTTAGAAATAAACTGATGTGCAAGTGTTACTTTTGTGTTGCAAACCCGAAAGGTGCTTTCGAGAGCTGTGAAATTTTATTGCATCATTATAACTAAAGAAAACAGCTTTTTCTTAAACTTGAGTGTTCTAGTTAGTGACTCTGCTGTTTTATTTTCTTAGTAAGGTTATCAAAACTCCAAAAGGAAAACTTGCAAGTTTAACAGCTCTTTTCCTTATGGTGGGATGGTGAGTTTTCACACCCCACTTCATCCCACACTTTCCCCTCTAAACGCCGTAACACTGAAAACTGCAGTATTTCTGAAGGCTGCTATTTGCGAGCGTTAAATGGAGCAACCCTGTAGGCAAATTTCTTCCCTCTTGGTTGGAAGCTTCTGCTTGGATAAAGAAAACCACTATGGTACGGTGAGGCTCTGTGCTACCTGCTCACCTGCAGCCCCAAAGAAAGAGGGGAGGCAGAGCACGGTGTCCGCATCCTTGAGACGAGTGATGGTTTTCCCTGGGTCTTGTTTAGGTGAGAGGGGGTTCGGAACCCTCAGAGCTGGGCACAGTGTAGCCTTGTGCTTATTGGTGTTATTTTGCTTGGGTAGGGCTATTGGTGACTTAAATTAAACGACAGTAAAGCCCTGTGCCCCGATTTTGTCAGATGAGTGAATGCAAATGAAGCCAGTGGTTGTTTCCATCCACAGAAAGAAAATCAGAGAACTACTTCTTTTCCAAAATATTAAATCAGATGTTTTCACAGTTCATAAATGTATTGTTTTGATGGACGGATTATCCGTCTTTTATTTAACTTTTGGGTTTTGTTAAAAGAAATGTGTAACTTGGGCTTGAATTAGCCTTTCCCCAAAAAGGGCTACGTCAGGATGTTCTTGCTAGCACATCAAGGAGATACAACTGTAGCACAGAAAGATCATTGCCTTTTTCTTTATTACGAAGTTCGTTTAAAAGTCTCAAAGTCATTTTGTACCAGGCAATTTTGAAGGCAGGGTTCTGAGATGAAGCTTTCCTCTGCGTAATTTGGACAATATTAAAAAAGGTGTATGTAGGCTGTCATTCTTCTTTCAATGACAGTAGGAAGGCTTCAGTTTTGCATTGTTGATTTAATCAAGTAGGTTGTATTTGCAGAAAACCAGTCAGTTTGTGTTGCTGTCACTAATGTGTACAGACTGTGTGTCCTGTACAGAAATTCAGAAAACTTGAACTTAACCTTCGTATCAGGCTCTTTGCGTTTAGCACACAACCCCAATTGGCCATTTATCCTGTTAAATGAAAGAGAAATGTTCTGTGTGAAAAAGCATTTGGCTTCTCTTCCTTGATCATATTAAACAAAATACATTTATTGCCGAATTTTCACAGTAACATTCAGGAAGCATATACAAAACCAGCAGGATTAGCCAGGTATAACTGAGAGAAGCATTTGGTCTATAATTTTATGAAAAAAAGGTTGCACAGTAAAAATGTACTTCTGATCAAAGTGCATTTCAGACTGAAACCTTGCACAAGTGAGCTAATAGCCAGATTGGTAAAACATTTTCTGGACAGGATGTTGCAGAAATTCACATTTTTTTCTTCATTTTTTTCCTGTATATATTGTGCGTGCAGACAGCTGTAGTACTGAAGACATGAGGACTATCTCTTCTGCAGATGCTCTTTGCATCTCTGGGTGCATGTTGTGACAAGCACAGATACTTCTGTGTAACAGAATTAAACCAGGTTCCATTTTTCACCCTTATTTCCAAAAAGGGGTGCTTGGTGTTTATGGCATGTTGTGTGTGAAATTGCCCTAAGAACCAGTGTTGCTCTTCGTCCAAAGTGGTTTATAAAACTGGTAAATTTTTAGGACTTTTTACATGCTGAGGCTGTAAACCGGTTGTATTTTAAATGTCTTTCTGAGTTGCAAAGAAACCCACAGATCCACTACAGGCACTGGAAGCACGGTAGAGCCATCAGCCATCAGCCAGCTATTGAATGGGAAAACACATCGTAAGAGTTAAGTGATTCTTAGCTTGAGACTGTAATGAAATATTTTAAAACCATGTCTGGTTAATGAGTGTTGTGGCCAGACTGCATAATTGGCTGCGGATGTAGGAAGTGGAAGTGCCTTGAAAATAGACTGCTAGCAGTGATAGCTGTAAATGGGGTGGAGGCTCCGGAGCAAAGCCCAAACCCCGCACCAGCCATGGGGCTGTGGGAGAGGGCCCGTGCGGGGCTATGCGTGCCATGGCCATGCCCGCCTGAGCTGTTGAAAAAGCTGGTTTGTAGGGTGAAGTTCTCAAGTGTGAGTCTTCCTACTTGTCAGCAACTAAAGTGCAAATTCAATAATTTAAGGAAAAAAGTTGGGACCGGCCCTTGACAAAGGAATGTGCCTTTTAAAAATGGATAATTTTGTTATTATTTTTACTGCTTTTTACATAGTGCAAAGTACACAGGGAATGGGCTGCTAAAGAGCATATCAACTAAATTAGGGTTAATTAGAAGTTCTCCCAAATAGCTGATGCTTCATCAGCAACAGAGCAGTGTGTAAATAAATCTAATTTCTCTCCAACTATACTCTTCACAAGCTTAATTACAACAGCGACAGTATCTCCCCCTTTTTCATTAGTGGGAGCAGGTCATTACGAGCTGTACTTGGTGAGGGTTATCATGAGCAGCCCAGAGCTGCACCTTTCACAGGTGCCCTTCGAGGCAGAGGAACTTTCAGCGTATCTGGAAGAGCCCAATTAAGGTAGTTCATAAGAAACTTGAGAAGCAGAAAACACTGATGGAAAGAAAAAAACCACCACCATATTCTGGAGAGACTTTTGTTAATTACATGAAGTATTTCCACTGTTTGGATTATTTGCCATCATAATTTCTTACCCTTTATTACTCATTTGCCAGCAAAAATCCATACTTAGGATTTTATCTGTCCTTTTTTTTTTTTTTTTTTTTGCCATACATCATCCTTGTGGTAGATCCGAGGGCTCTGCCAGTTCCCTGGAGTTGCATACCACACTGCTGTCTCCTGCTCCGACACGGGGGACCTGCCGAAGGAGAGGAGCAACTGAGGGAGACAAGCCTTTAAAGTCGTTTTAACTTTAACTCTTCTAAATGTCTTTTCACACTTTCTTTACCACGTAGGGCTAGAAGAATGCAGGGAGATGTTAGGAGAAAAAATGTTATCACTGCTAAAAGGATCACCGTGCTGGAGGACTGGTGCAGCTCCCTTCCTATTCTGGAGATAAATAGCTGAAAACCTCTAGCCAGGAAGTAGTTATCGCAGGGAAAGGGTGCAGGTTTCAGCCGGCTGCAGAAGTGCTCTGCTGAGGGCTCATTCCGAGGGATTAAATTCTTTCATTTGGTGCTTGATTCTCTGTACTCTGTGATTTTTTTTTTTAATTTTTTTTTTTATTTCTAATTCTATAGAAGCCAGTGCGTTCCTTATTCCATGGTATCACATTTCAGCCAATCCCAAATTAATAAATGAGCAGCAGCAGAATAGCATGCAGCACAATTCGAACAGCATGAGCTGCACAGAAGTATATTTCACTTAGCTCCAATTTAAATACTCTGCTTTGCTCGATTTAATTATGTGAAATTACTGAATTAATGGCTTTGTCAAGTGAAATGTGTAGGACTTCAGAGTTTGGTATTAAGGAAAGAAATTAGAAAGGAAATTTGAGGTACATTAATTTTTGCATGTGGGCTCATTTTAAACACAAACTGAAATTTAACTGAGCCCACAGCCCAAAATAATGTCATGTTTTAAACCCAGGGAAGAGAGAAATAGCAGAAAGTGGCGGGAAACTTTGAGGCATTCTGCTAATTTGGTTTCCTTGTTGGCTTGTATTAATTTCCTCGGCGATCAGCTGGGCAGGAGAGATGTGTGTAGGCACAGCCGGGGCTGACCATGCTCCTGCGGAAGGCGATACTTTTTTCAGAATCTGATGCTTTTCTAAGAGCTTAGCCACCTGTTAAATGCCCTTTTCTGTGCTGCATTATATGACTTCCTTCTCTCTTTTCTGGTTGAGAATCTTGTTAAATCAGTTGCCTTTTTCCCCATTCATTAACTGAATTCTTTTGCTGTGGTCTGAATACCTGCACCAGGACATCGTGCCCAGCCTGGTGCTGGTCATGCAGAGATGCACATGCGTAACGAGACCTGAGGGCAACGATTCCGAAGGCTTGTAAGCCCTGCTCTTCTGAAGCCATTTAGACACGAAGGTGCCTAACCCTCATTAATTTCCGATTTCATGGGTTTTTGCTACAGTTCGTTGCCACTCAGTGGGTATTCGGCTCCTAAAGCACTTGGGCTGCTGGCCGATGTCCCTCCCAGCTCCAGCTGGAGCAGGGTAAGGTCCTGTTTTCCCAGTTTCTGCTCGCTTTGCTGGCAGTGCCCAGCCTGGAGGGCTCCCGCGCAGCAGAGGCGTGAGCCTCTGCCCGCAGTAACTGTTAGCAGAGAGACATGAGCATACATCTGGGAAAATGTGGCTTTTTCCTCAGGGGCATTTGAAGAACCTTTTTTCTAAAGCAAACCAGGTTTGTAGAGATAAAAGTCGGTGAGCTTTCTTCCTCCAAGATGATGTTTGGTATTTGGTCAGACCATAAAACCTACAACTAGGTCCTCTGGTCCAGGTCCCACCCCCTGTACCCTGGGTATAAACAGGAGCTTTACCCAAGAAGCTAACTGCACAGTCCTGGCCCCACAGAAACCTCACAGGCATTTTATCAGCGGTTTGAAGGCTTCCAGGCACAGTTATCGCAGAAGCAGGTGCCTTCCATGCTCCTTCAGCCACACGTCTGTCATTCCTGCTGGAAAATGATCCAGGCAGGTCTGAGCAAACCGAGACCCATGAGAAGGCCAGTGAAATAATTATTACTTAAATTTGCCGAAGTGTATTTTTCTTCATGTCCCAAAACATTTTTGCCTCTTGTTCCCTCTTCTCCCTCTGTATCAATCCCACCCCTTGGTGCCTGGCTGTTTGCAGTGGTGTAGCTCCGTCCCTCTCAGTCCTGGTGTGTGGGGGTTTATAGATAGAAAAAGATGAATGCAAATGCTACCGCAGGATCCTATAGGTTTGGGTTGTGAAAAGCATTCCTCTTCAGCATAGTTTTAAACAAATCTATATTCTAAGTGTGGCAAAAGTGCATTTTGAACAGAAATATATTCAGGGATGTAAGAGAGTATTTGGTATTGAGCCCTTGCTCTGCTTTCCCACTACCTCTCGCTCCTGTGTGCGTACGCTGGGGGCTGTTACACCCTGAGGACGGGAATCTTCAGGGGGCCAGAACTTACCTGCAGAAGGGACAATTCAAAGTCCTGGACCTTACAGAGGAACAAAAAAGAAATCAACATTTTGAATTAGGCAGAGAGGATTCAAACATTGAAATACAGTCACATTTGTCACTTACGGTAAATTACATCATCTGTAATTTTTCTTTCTTTAAAAATCAACAGCTTTATTTTAATAAAGAATTCCAGCAGCTGCTAGTCTGAGCAAAACCAGTCAATACCTTATTTTTGCATTTGAAATGCAGCTGCAATAACAAGCCATGTGTGAATTTTATTAAGCCTTCTGAATTTTCTGTCTGTTCAGGGAGCTATAGATTTAAGTTTTACAGATATCTGGCTTTACCTTAAAGTAAAAAAGAAAAAAGAAAAGAAAATCGTTCACACCATTTCCGTAAAAGAAAAAAAAAAAAAAGGGGTTTGTCATGCCTATGAATTAAACTGTGATTAAGATGTCCTGTGTTAGATGTGAGTGGGATTCCATGGAACTGCTGGAAACAGGATATTTGTGTTCGGCAGAGACTTGAAAAATAAGTTAGGCATTATTAAAATATTCATATTCCTGAATAAAAAAGTGCCATTTTTGTGCTGAACATGTTCATAAATTTTATTAGATTATGATGGTCAGTATTATTTAATAGTTGCATATCAAAGAGTAAAAGAACCTTTTTATCAAGTGCACTTCACCTTGAAGTTAGTACTTGCCACATTCCAATTTTCTCGTGCATATAAATGAATTTTAGATCAGTTTTGGTTTGAACCTCATTATCAGAACTGAAGGTAGCAGTTACTCCCATTCAGATGCACCTGAAGAATCTGGAAGTGGACAATAACATCTTGCTTCCAGAGGCAGATAATCCATTGCACAGCTACTGAGTAAGTGGATGAGAGTTTTCTGCGGACGATAGTGGGGAAGTTTGAATAGCTGTGTGTAAACACACTTAGATTTGAATGCCGCAGAGATCTACAAAGCAAATTGCTATTTGATGTCGGGAGAAGCATGAGGTGTTGGCATTGTGAAAAAGTGGTGGTGACTGTTGTCTGCACTGGACGTGGAGCATCTCTGGTAGCAAAGGGAGCAGAAATGAGCCATGGTAGAAAGCAAGATGTCCTTTCTGCTCTGATACAGGCTGTGCGTTGCAGGTTGCAGGCACACAGATGAGGTCCCTTCCTCCTTTGCTGCACCATCTGCTAACGAACTGCTGTGCCTCGCTGCTGCCATGGCCCATTGTAGCCCACGGAAACCTTCCCCCAGGTTTTGAGCCCATCCTTTCCAAGGAGGTCCCAGGGTAAAAGAGGGGCGCTGCTCTCCTCCCAGCCCTGCTGGGGGACAGGTCACCTGCTTCCCAGCCCCACAGGGGTCTGGGATGCATGGCTGGGCAGCGTCCTGCAGTTGGATGCTGTTGCAGTGACCGAACGTGTGGCACGCTCCGGACTGCTCTGCTCCTTGCCTTTCCTTACCTTCTCAAACTCACTGACGGTGCTGTTTGTGGTGGGAAGTGTTCACCATTACACTCGCTGCCAAACACTGAAGAGCTGATAAACTCTATGAGCTGTTAAGACTATAAAGTACAATCCCACTGCTGCTTGCATGCAAATAAATAATAACAAACTAGCTCTCTGTCCGCTTTTTGGTGTACAAATGCATTTGTTCCATAACACAGTAACTTCTAAATCATTTTAGTAGAAGCACGAGAAAGGCTGAAATGTTACCTGCAGGTACAATTAAGAGGAAACTCTACTGTTCGGTGGTGTTTTTGTGATTTCCTGTTCTGATTTTTTTAAAAACACTTTTAAAGGGATGTGATGCTTAATCACTATTGCTAGGTTTCACTTTTTTTTAATTTCACTGAGTGATTTCGCCTTCCTAAGGTCTGAGGGATTGGCCTACAGGCTAGAAGTTACGATGAAATACTCAGTAAATCTTCTCTCATAGCCGTTACAGACACAGATATCTTTTTAATGTGCCCTATCAGTTTTGAGTCCACTATTTTTGTTACTACCCGTAAATCATTAGCAAGTATTTTCAGTGACATCAGTGAAAGGTCAAGAGAAGCCCATAATTTTCAGATACATCTGCTTGATTAGCTGCTCAGAAATTTCCTTAAAAAGGGGGTGTAAATTGTTCTGCACCGAGAACTGGAGACTGTGTCCAATCTGTGCATAAATTGAAATTGTCTTTCTAATAGACTCTTTGGAAGATGTGGGGTTGCCTTCAAGGTAATGATTTAAACATAAACTGACCCTTGATGAGGGAGCTGGAGTTCCAGTTTAATGCGTTTTCTGCAGTTTTCCTTCGCCTTCAGTGCCTTCAAATTCCGCACAAATAATTCCTTCATAACAAGTGCCTTTTCAGAAGATGTATGCTGCTGACAGTTAATATAAAATTATTGCCCCTGAATGCATTTTTGTAATTACTTCCCAGAGAACTGTCTTTGTGTTAGAAGACATTTCACACTTTAGTAACATAAGTGTTTAGGGAGAACATGAGTAATAATTACAAGCAGTCTTTCAGTGAAAATAAACCTAAAAATTATAAAAAAAAAAAGCTAATGTTAAAGTTGGTTAGAGACAGTGAGGAATTTATTTAGCACGTTACGCCTGTCTGTATATTTTCCAACTTTAATAAGCCTTCAGTAACTAAACTTAAAAAAAGCAATAAAGGACAGGGAAACTGCTTTCTAATTTTTAAGCAATAATGAAACTAAGAATTGATTAAAAGTGACGTGCTACTAGAGACAGAATAAGGAAACTTAATATGAATGCTCCTATAGGAGATTTCTGCTATAATGGAAAATGAAATAGCTCACAGTTTGATCAATAAAAAAATTAGCAGCATTTAATAAAAGGTTTCTCTAGCATGTTGACTGAAGGATACTACGGAAGGCTTGAAATCCAAATTAAAACCTGGTTGTAGGGTAAGTTTGTGTATATGAGCGTGATGTGAAAATCATTGACTGTGCAAAGCTGGTGGGTTTCCGGTCAGATGCTCAATGAAAATAGTTATAGTGATGCAGAGAAGGTGGGGCCAGGACTGTCCATATAAACATGCATACATTCTGGTGATTAGTGTGCACATACCCGCAGCGCGGCTGGGTTTGCCTGGAGGCCGAACAACACAGGGCGAAGTCCTGGTTTCACTGGAGAAAACAGGGCAATTATAAATATATGTATGGTATAACTCACTGCCATATAGAGATAACCATATATAGATACAGGTGGGCTCAGGTGGAAGCAAGGCACTGTAAGGCAACAAGTTACACACATTATCTGTTCTGCATGTGATGTCTGTGACTGTGCTACAGCAAAGGAAGGTGCCATGAGCTGCCATCCTCTGCCACATGTGCCTACCAGCTCTTTCCATGCCTTTAAACTCAAGGTGGACACTTCAGGTTTTCTTAAACATCATAGCTACTACTTTGGGAAAATTTTATCCAATCAGAGAATTGTGATGAACATTTTCTCTGTGAAATGTTGGTGTAAGTAAATTAATAGAAAGAGGCTGGGAGGAGGCTGCTGGGGGCCTGTGCAGGGCTGTCACCAACAATTCTGTGAGCACCGCGATGCTGGCAGAAGTGGGCAGCAGCGGTGCAGGCACTGGCAGCAGTTAGCTAGGTATTACTGGGCATTAGCTTGGAAGCACTTTCTCTTAAAGCACGTGTACAAGCAGATGTAGAAGGAGGTGCAGTACTCTACTAAACTATTGTTCTTTCTGAAGTTAAAGAATGCTGAAAACTGTCCACCTACTTAGAAATTAGTGTGATTTAATCCCTACTGGTGAGTGGTAAGACTCTGTTGTGAAATATTACAATGTGTGCTTCCTAAAGTCTCTGACTTTTGTATATTTTATTCCTACCACACTTCACAGAAAGCTGCGTTGTTAGCGTGATCTGTGTTTTCATCCTGTGGGTTATTACCCAGAGAGATAGCTAGCACTGAGCACTCTCCCTCTTCCCTGGCCTTTCCGAAGGACTCTCGTAGCCACCATTGCTGCTTGCCGGTGGAGTCTGCAGTCAGAGTCAGACAAATGACAGCTTGGAGAGGCTGCAGCAGCCATAGCCCTAGGAGGGCACGGGGAGGTAACAATATACAATTTTCATGGTTCAAGGGTAGTCTTATCCTACTGTTCTTCATTACAGTACTGCAGTGAGATCAATTTTATTAAGTTGTAAGTCTTAGGAGGCCAACACCATTAACTACATGCTGGATCAAATAATTTTGTTTGTGTTATGATTGTTTTCTCCTCTCGTTGAGGGAAGGCCAGATATGATGCACGGATCTCTTCAGCCTGTGAGGAACATTTCACGGTGATTGAGCGTTGGCAGGTTTGTGTGGCAACCTGTGCTTCACTCACTCTGCCCTGTCATGTAGGCATCCCGTGCGATTTGACATTGCGTGGACGTACCGTGGTGTTTCATGCATTATCCTTTCTGGCTCTTTGTTTGTCAGCTAGACACCTTTTTTCACCCTGTGTGGTTTGACACTGTGTGAAAGACCTATGCTGAACTGCATGAGAGAGCACCAAACCTGGGTTTGATGCACGTAGCCAGTATTCAACGTGCAGAACAAGCTGCCTGTGATTCCTGGTCCTGGTCCTAGGGCTGGGATGCGATCTACTCTTTCTGGCCTGGTTTGCTTGGCTAGAGCAGTTTTTTGGCCTCTTTGCGTGGGCATGGTCACAGTGGTTACAAAACGCAGATATACCTGTGTTCAAGATGCAAATGCTTAAAAAGGACATTTTTTTAAGCACTGAAGAGCCTCAGAGTGGGAGTGCTCAGCAAAGCCATGACTTCTCATCCTATGGGAAGATTTCAGCTGAGGTTTACTGAAACACTAGTGGCTTTTTTGCTCTGTTTATACTTCTTTGACCACAAATGACAGAGAACTTTGGACTTTCTTGCTGTATGACAGTGCTAGAGACAACACTAAGATGTAAGAAACCACATAAAAGTAGAGACTTCCCCCACACCGATTTGCCATTTGACACGAGTGAAACATTTACTAATGAACGTTTAGATTAGGCTTTTCCTTTAAGTAATTTGTTTCTTTTGTTCTCACTTCCTAATTACGGATGAAATTTCCTTTCCTTTTGTCTTGCTGGGGAGTTGAGCAGCAGCCCTGCAGCGGCACAGGAAGGCTGCACCCCTGAGCGGACGCACCCCTGGGCAGCTGCCTTGGGGCTCTGCCGAGTCCCCGGACGTGTGTCAGTTGTGTGACATCACCCATCATTCCTCCAGCAATTAGCTTTTATTTCTTCAGAGTCATTTATTTTATCACTGGTCCTTTATCTCTGGAAAATTTCTGGGAATTATCGTGGCCCTTCGTTAGACCTTCGATTGCTTTTTCTTTGGACCAAGGCAGGGGAATGAAGAGATGCCTTTTTCCCCATCTTCATTTTATCTGTTGTGTTCTAGCTCTCAGATGTTGGCAGCGTGTGTGCATGTGTGTGTACATGCCTTGGTGATGATTTGCACAGCATAACTTTGGGTGCTCTGCAGGCTTCAGCTGTAGCTCTGCATGGCAAAGCTGCTGTGAGGGGAAGTGCTGTCTAGCACTAAACCAGTGTATGCCTGCTGTAAAGAAACTGGTCTTGATGGGACCTCTGTAACTAGAGGTATTTAAAGCCAGACATGACCCTGCACTAAATAGTATCTTCCAAAGAACGATCTTAGATTTGAAATTAATCCGAGCTTTAAAATGTCCTTAGGCTTAAAAAAACAAATTAAAGAAAAGCCCCTGAAAATTTACTGGTACGAAGACAGCAAGGCTTGCCTGCCCTGTATTGTGCTGATAAGATAAAAGGTTTAAACTGTCCATATTTGAGTCCACAGCTGAAAAAATAAGCGAAGAGGTTTGTTCCATTTTCTTCTGGCCCATGTGTTGCGTGGTGTTAGCCATCTCTGTGTGTCTCAGTGGAAGTTGCAGGTAGGCATCAGCATCACTTCCAGGGAGGCTCTGACCTGCACCTCTGGTGTTTTCAGTCCTGCGTTGCTAGTCCCCCGAAGCAGTTTGCTGCGGCCGTCGTAGCTGGGCTGGCGCTGTGGTCCAGGGCTGAGGCTCTGCCCAGGCGCTCAGCTCCAAGCACAGACCTCACCGGCAGGCTGCTGTATCGCCCGGTCTGACTGAAGCAAGTGGAAATTCTCTCTTGCCTTCAGTGAGGCCTGAGTTGCACATGATGCATGTAATCTGTTTTCAAACATTTGGCTTCAGGAGCGCGTTGTTCCTGTAACAGAGCTGTTTTGAACACAGCTCAGAAGGCATTTCTACTGACTGCAACTCTCAAGCTGGGCCTTTGGGAATTCACTTTCCCAGCTTTGCCAAGTTTGCCACATTCCTTGGACCACCAGGTCAGGCAGGAACACCCCCAGTTCTTCCTATGTCCCCTTTGAAATAGTAACTTTCTAGAGCATAAGCTGGCTTTTACAGAAAAAACAGGAGTCATTAACAGCATTAACTTTAGTGGCAATTAGAATAACATATTCTTGACTGTTGGCCAGATTGTTTAGGTCATAGGGTAAAATATTCTCCTTGTGTAAAGCCCTGCAGGCCTTCCACTGCGCTATGGGGAGGGGAAGGGGGAAAAAAAAAAGGAAAAGAAAACCAAAAAGCCCCCCCAACCCTGTTTCCTGACATGTCAGGTGGAGTGAGGTGTACTTTCAAGGCTGATCTCTCAAATTTCATCCTCTCTTACTCAAAAAAGAAAATTATTAAAGCCATCATTACAGATGGCAGGTTAATTTAAAAATTACTAATAATGCTTTTGTGAAATGCAGGAGCATCCCCACCACCACCCCCTTATAATTAATTAGCGATCATTTATCCTAAAGGCAGTGCCAGCAGCTCCCTTCTGGCTTTTGCCATACCCTTGAGCTGTGCACAAATGTCCCGGGGGTGGGTGGGAGCTGTGTGCTCATGGTGCTGTGCCACCTCCATAGAGGTGTTTCCTGCACAAATGCCTTTCAGCTAATTATTGCTATTTTTTTTAGCAATCTAGATAGAATCTACTTACCATTGAATTAAGTTCACTGAAATCTAAGGTCGTCTTAAAAATTAGCTGTGTCAGTAAATACATGCATCTGGTCTTTGGAGGCTTCAGAAGGTCCCATTGGCTCTGGCCACCAAGAAGCCCCCTCCTCTCAGGGCCAGGCCCAGCCCCAAAATCACCCCTGTTCTGGGTGCTAGCAGTGCCTTGGTCTCCTGTGGTGACCCAAAACTCTTTGGCACTCTGCTTTTGCTCACATGCCCCCCTCCTGCCTGGCTGTGCTGGGGTGGGGTGCTCCTGCAGTTCTTGACATCAGGAAAACTGCAGGTTAAATTCGTGAACTACTACAGCAAAACTGCTCAGAAGTGAGTTCCTGAGGAATGTTTTTGGCCTGCCATCCTTGTCAGGGAAACTGAGCTCACCCCGGGAACAGCTGGGCTGTGTTTGAAGCTTTTCTTTCCTGGATGGACCACCCATTCCCATCACTGCCCTGGTGTGCTCGCTGGCTGTTTTGCTCCCTTGGGCAAGGAGCTAGCATTTCCCCAGGGCTGTCCACACCCTGCACGCCCCGCTGGTAACTTGTGGTCAAAATAGTGGAGGCAAAGGTCAAAAAACCAAGAAACACCCCAGATTTTTCTTGGCAGTGTTCGGTTTCTACAAGGCAAGCACCAGGCATGTGGCTCGGCAGAGGAATCCGAAGACCATGTTATTCAAAGGACAGTAACACTGAGGCGTGGCAGTCATGTACAATTCCTTCAACTCACTGAGAACAGAAAAAAAAAATCTCATTTTAAAGCAATGTTGCATTTGCTAAATAATTTATGCAAGATTCACTCTTGTGTTATTTGACATACAACTCTGTCAAGCAACGACGCTTTTGAGAAGTTGCCTAGAGGATCAGATTCCCCATTCAACAGGGAATTAAAAAATGTTTCTGGAATTTTGCTTTGCAGTCGGGAATCTATTTTCTTATCTCACATTGTACAATTTATTTTTCCTAAAGCAGTGTGCTAAATTATTTGTTATTGTTGGACTTGGTCGAGCAGCTTTATCCCTGCTGTAGTCACGGAGCGTTGGACTAAAACCAAGGATGAATTTGTCACAGTGTGTTCACCAGATCAGCTGGTCTTTAGGTTAACTGTCAAAAGACAAAATTTCTGCTAAAAATATTAGTGAAAGTTCCTTAAAGCTCCCCAAAGCTGCCTAAAAACTTTCTTCTTCAGGTTGTGGCAAAGTCAGTTCAGAAGTGCTTCCCTGAGGTCTTCGTCAGCAGACGGCATGGGGGCAGGTGACAGTTCTTTAGGTTAGATTTATATACTTGGACTATTTTTATAGGTTTCTGTCTTATAAAATCGGAGAGTTGACATTCTGATTTATTATCTACCAAGTCTGCAGGACATACAGGCTTTAAAAAAATTGAATGAGCTGAAATGTTTGTGATTGCAATCTGGGATGAGAGACTGTATAAAGGTGTGCCAAGTAAATATGACAAAACGTAAGTGATAATTTGGATATGTACATTAAATGATGCGTGAAGTAAAGCAAAGCTAGAAGAGCTTTGAATGTAACTTATTTGGTGAAGTAGAAGTATAAAGACAACCAGAATCGTGGGGGTTTTTCATACATTTTTATTTGAGGAAGAGTCTATAAAGCATGAGGTTCAGCAAACAGCGTTTTGTTGACTAAACATAGTACAGATGATGACTTACAGTATGGAGAGCTTAGTGAGTGATACATTTTATAACCAAATCCTTAAATTCGTTACCGCTGTGTAAGTGGCAGATCTGATTTGTTAAGATGAACATTATATCTAGCCCTTAATGGAAATTTTGTAGTATAATGTAGGATGTATAATTTAACAGTAAAAGAACCTGAAAATGTGCGGGTCAGCTAATTGCTAAGAGGGATGCTGTGATACGCCACAAGCAGGCATTGATTTTTAATATTTCCATTGCAATTTGAAGGTACGTCGTGTTAAGAGTGCTCCACGGAAAACTGCAGAGCGTTTTACACCGGTTGATTTATGTTATCATGCGTAGTGCAGAAGGTGGTATAAAATGTGCTCTGGCTGGAAAATGGTAGCAGAGCCCTACTAACGTGTGTGTCTGAATTGCAGTGCTTGTGGTAACCAGTTTTCGTCTTTAATAAATTGTATTTTTCAGCTCTGTTTCATGTTCTCAGCATTGGTTGTCCTTAATCTTTTTGGCACTGATCTAATTTTAGAAACAATTCACCTCTCTGTTCGCTGGTGTTTCCTTAATGGCTTAAAACCCAAATGCATCCTGAACCAACAAGGTGGCATCTCCCTCCTGCCTGGCTGAGGGCTGCTTCTGGGCTTTTGGGGTCAGTTGGTGCGTGGTGCAGGAGGATCTCTTCTGCTGGCAAGGCCCGCGGTTCCATCTCACTGTGCTGGATGACTTCTGAAATGTCCCTGTCTTACCAAGAGGGTGTATTCAGAGCATGTGAGGTCTCACAGAGGCAAGTGAAATGGTGCGGGCGTAACACTGGCAGCCGTGTCGCCCACGTTGGTGGGACATGTGCGGAAGAGATGCAGGCATCAGTTTCAGCTGGTCAGCATGGCCAGAGTGTCTAATGGATGCTTTCCCTGCTGAGAGGGCGAAGGAACTTGGCATGGCTTTTTCACCTGTGCTGCCTCTCTGGAGAGCCCAAGTGAGGGTCAGCTGCAGCACTGCATGGAGCCATTGGGCACGACTGGCTTCAGGCATGCCTGGGTGTCCACCGTGGCCAAAGGGCTGTCCTGGAGTCCTGAGGATGTGCCTGCAAGCCCACCCCTCATGACAGGCCACTGAGTGCATGCTGCAGGGGGACTGACTGGGTGGCTGCTCCTGCCTCCCACCCCACTGCTGGTGGAGAACTAGCTGCCCCAGGTGTGGAGCTGCCACCTGCACGGCCTCGGGCTGCACAGCCTCCAGGTGCCTGGATCCCCTGCACCAGGGTGTCTCTGGAGCTGCCAGAGAGCTCCATCTCCCTGTACACTAATGCACGTGAAAACCTGTGGGTTTTTTTGGCAAAGACATTTGTGCGAGCCCACACTCTGGTCACAGATGAAGATAAAAAATACCTGAGAGACCTGAAGGTCAGATGCAATGCTGTCAGCTCCCGGCTAGGTCGGCGCAACGCAAGCCTCGTCTGCTCAGCAGAGTGCCTTTAGTTAGTTCAGCAGGGCCGCTCGTATCCTGGAGTACACGTGGGCTTGGGGGCTAGAGCATTTTTCCTTGTTGTTACTAACATTGGGGCTTGGAGGCGGCAGGGAGAGAGGAGAGCTTTGAGAATTAAAATTCAGCACATGCTTTTTCTTTGCAGGCTGTAATTAATCTTGCCAGTTTTTAAAGCTTTGAGAATCTGGTTAAGTGATAAAACACTAACAACTTTATATGACAGAGAGTTAGAGGCTCCTGCTATACACCCACCAGAGAAGATTAGGAGAGAGTGTTTGCAGGATTCGCACTAAGCAGCAGAGAATACAGTTGAGAATTGTTGCACTGCGTGATATAAAAACCACATTAATATAATGAAAGGTGTCGGGAATAATGTGAGAGCGGCTGTAATTAAATGTATCTTAATAAGTGCAACATCCTTCTTAAAGCTCTTATTTTTCAGACCTCTTAAACTTAGAGGATGTTTTTGCTGTTGGCAGGTGGCCTGGGAGGAGAGCTGGAGAGTGAAGCGAAGGACAGCCGGGCCCTGGAAGAGAGGAACAGTGTGACGAGCCAGGAAGAGAGAAATGAGGAAGATGAAGACATGGAGGATGAGTCAATTTACACCTGCGATAACTGTCAGCAGGACTTCGATTCACTGGCAGACCTGACTGAACACAGGGCACACAACTGTCCTGGAGGTAATGTTAAACTAGCTTTACAGTTCTGACAGGTGGTTAGCTGGGTAATTGGACATAGCAACAGCTTGAGGCCTCAAGTGAGATTAAAGAATTAATAATGTAATTTTACAGTTAATGTAATTTTATTGTGGTGCCTTGGGTAGCCTTTGTTCACTCCTTTAATAAAATTAAAATAAAAGCAACAGCTTTCCAATTGGAATCTGTCAGTAATTACGTTAGACAAAAATGTTGTGGGTTTTTTTAATGCTAAAAAGTTTCAGGCAGCATATTTTCCCCCCTCTCTCCAAATGTAGGAAGATTAAAAACATTAAATGACTGAAGAGTGCAAAACTTCCAGGAAGAAAGGCCTCTGAACCCCATAGAAGAACACATCAATTTCTGAGATTAAAATTCATAGTGTGAGTTTTGTAATCCCACCTTAAAAATACACCGTTCTCCCAAGGTTGTTATTGCATTGCCTTTTGAATTTTATGGAGGTGAGGACAGCATCAACCTACACTGATCTTGATTTTACTTCCCCTAAAGTAAGAACAAGCTCAGAGCATTGGTGTGAACAATTGCAACGTATCTTACTTTTATACGGCTGCCTTTGCATGGCCGGCAGTAGCCGCAGGTATTCTGCAGAGCGCGCTAAGCCGATTTACGGGGTGGTAGAAAGCTTTGCAGATTTTACCAAAGATTAAATAAAATCTTAGGAGGGGGAGCACAGAATACGCTCATATATATTTAAATCAGAGATTCTCATCCTTCACATTCCTGGAATTGAGTATTCTGCCATCACTTTCCTCTGCACTCATCTGAAATATTTTCAGGCAGTTGCTATTATGGCAGATGGGTAGGTTGAGGCTGGCAGAGAGCAGGAAGCATAGTTTCTTCTCTGGTGCATCAGTATCCCATCCTCTTTCCACTGAATGCTTATTCCTCCCTGGCCGCTTAATTTGTTTGGTAGTTAGTTCATGTTTTCTGCTCTTCTTTTTGGGCGTAAGTAAAATGATGCTCCGCCAAGAAAAAATACAGGAAATGGAGTACAGCAAGGGAAGGAGTCAGGAGGGGGCTTCGGCTCACTCTGGCTCCCACCTCGAGAGCACTCTCCCCTGACTCGCTCTATTCTGTGGAGGAGCCAGTCGTCCGCTCTTGTTCCCATCTGCTTGCTGGAGGGAAGGACAGAGGGATGCTGGGGCTTTTCCTCAGCCCACAGGTGGATAGGGATTGCGGTCCTACGCCTGTCCCTGGGCTCCTTGCTCTGCACTCTCACTTAAACCATACACAGGTTGCAAACTTGAAAGGGCATAAAATTGAAAGGCTACTTCTTGCAGGGTAATTTCTTGGCCAGCTGACAGCCATGCCATTGGCCTGGGACTTCTGCAAATGACATTCGTACTCTACTGCAGGACAGTAAACAAGAAAATGCCATTGAATAAAAAAATCCTTCTTTTCCAAACTGGGAGCTACAAAGCCCACATGGACATTGGTCCTTTCCAAAGGAGCAGTCACAGGGACAAGTGGCTCCTGACGCCATCCCGCATAGGGAGCGGGACAGGCAGGATCCCACCGGGGCAGGTGGGCGGCCGTGCAGCCACAGGGCATGTCTGCAGCCCCTGTCCCTGGGCGGCCGCTGTTCCGTAGCTGCCCTGTCTCTGAAGTTGTGCTGATGCAGCTGCTCATGGTGCCGGGGTGAGACCCACCAAAAGAAAGGCTGTTTTTAGCCCTGAAGTCTGCTTGGGTCTGGTTCACCATGTGGTCCCCTAGAGAGCTGTAATGGCACAACTGAGGGAGTGGAGCAGGCAGAGGGGAATGGGCACTGCTGGCAGGGACTCAGAGGAGGAACATGAGGTTATGGCTGGTGACCAACAGCGCTATGAGATGAAGCAAATTTTTTTTGAGACAAATGCACATTAAAATGTAGCAATTAAAATGTAGAGATTCTATTCATATCAATACAGTCATTATTGTCACACCTCAGTTTTTATTTATCCTCAATGTAATATTCTGTTAGTAAAACTAAGAAAAAGCAATTCTATTTTTTGGGACTTAGCAAAATAATTTGTTAGTATTCCTATTGCTAATTTTTGATTGCAGGTAGCGTAATTTAATCTTCTTTTACTGTCTTCACATGTGCTGCTCATTTACAAAGATACTTTGTCATAAAAAGTCACCATATAACTATCTGCATGTACATGAAATAGGTGCTAATTATCTCCATGTGAGGATATCCTTGTTCCAGAACAAGAATGTCTGTTTTCTATTTAGTTCAATCTAGTGTCCTGAAGTGATTTAAAGTAAATAGGAAGATTGCACTCATACATTCTGGAATGAGAATGTTTCCATAAAGACAGTCGGGAATACTGCTTGATAGTTACCTATCTTACCTTGAGGGGGAAAAAGAGCCTTTCAGATGCGCCAGTTTGTTGGATAGCCATGAGAATTTTTGTTGAAAGCATGCAAAATGCACGTCTTTGTTCAGTTCCTCTGGAAAGACTTGCACCACCCAGGTGAAAATCTAAGAGTGCATTAGGAAGTGTGGTATATTTAAAGATTTTACCCCACAAAATCAGCTATTTGACTGTGTCCATAGTTACCCCGCGCTCCTTTTGCCTATAATGCCTGCCTGACGCATCCGGGGTTGTAAGGCAGTGCCCGACCTCTTGGTGAGCTAGGTTTTCATACCTTGATCTGAAGCAGGGTTTTCAGTCCTGCTTACATAGCTCCAGATCAATACAGGTAATATTTGTAGTGATAATATCACCAGGCTGATAATACAACATAACTAATGACTTCCTTTGGGATACTGAAGTTAGGTATTGTAGCTCAGGAGTATTGCAGGATTACAAGAGATCACTCCAAAGAATAGGATAAACCATCTATTTCACCGGAATCCCTTAGAAATTCATTACGGTGCACTGAAGTTATAATACAGTTTGAACGCAGCTGCTTTGACATGTAAAGAGGTAACAAACAGCCATTTCCCCCCTTGCTTTTTCATGTATCTCAGGCTTGTTTCTTTGAGGACAAAACACTGCTGAAATCTAGACATCTCTGGTAGCATAAGTGCGTGGCATTTCTTTTGATGTCAGTATAGTAGAGATGTTCTCCTGACAGAATTAGGTGCCTTTTATACCTTTTGCTCATGACTGATGTCTGTGATTGCAGGCTGTAGGTTTCCAGTGTCTACGGGGATCTGAAAAGGGTCTAAATGGGGGCAGCTTGTACTGAAAGAACATCACATTTCCTTACCGGTTCATTCTTCCCTTGTCTCCCAGCTTGCCCCCACAAATGAGCTCTCCTGCAGCAGTCCTGGAAACAGTGCTTTAAACAGCTAGCGAGCATCTTGAAAAATAATTTCAGAATAAATAAAGTGTATAGTGTATACACTGGATGTATTAAACTTTTAAAATTAATTTAAAACTCACTGGTATCCCATGTCCCCTTAACTAGAGAAGACTAAGTAATTGTCGCCGGCATCACGTACAGTCTTTTTTTTATAAATTTTTTTGCACACTGTAGGTGTTGTAGCATGATACTACCTTATAGCATGAGTGACAACAGTAAAGAATTGCACGTGGATTTGCAAATCACTGCGTCCACCAGCCAGCACCAGAGGCTGCGCTCAACAAGCAACTATTCTGCAATAGATCATTGTCTGGTGGCTGATGCCGAGTTGTTTTCTGATGAAGAGTGGCTAAAAAGCCTTAAGATTTGCCATTTTGCGTGTGTGTTTTAATCCACCTGCATTAGTCTGGGTTTAGCTCCAGTATTTTATTGTTTTATTTTTACTTCCTCCACCCATGTCACCCCTTTCCCCTGTGGGTCAGAATAGCCTCATGTAAGCTTTTCTCTTCAGTTTCTCAAGTGAATGTAGAGTGTTTGAAAGCAAATTAGCGCATCGATGAAGCGGACAGAAGTAGGTTTCGGTGGGGTCTCTGAGCATTTCATGAGGTCCTCTTCTGTTGTTGATAACTTTACAGGTTGTCTGTTTCAAACAGCAGCAGAGCTATATATGGATATTGCCAGCTTGGAAGCAGCTGATTTTTCTAAACTACTGTACGGTAGGAACTAGTTTATAATTAAAGTCTTGCAGTTGCTCCTTTTAAATGCCCTGTAACTTGTGCACTAGGCTTACGTTTGAAATGAGGTATTGTAACTGTTTCATGCTAGTGTATAATTTTGCATTTTCTTGTATTTCACCTGCTATAAGAATTATAATTGCCATGCAACCGTATATGCGGGATGCTTACCCAGAAAACCATACACGGCAGCTTGTCAACAAGCGATGTCGTCTCATGAATATGTTTGTCAGCTGGCATTTTGTCCTTCCCACTGACAAAGAGAGACTTCTTCCATGTATTTCAAAATTAGGCTTCCCTCAAATTGTAATCTTTGGTTCACCCGATTGGCAAGTCAGAGATTTTTTTGCTGCTGCTGTTGTCGCATCTTTAAATTAATGAATTACTGATCACCCTCCACAAAAGAAACAGAACTACAGTTGTGAAAAAGCAGTGTGGAAACTTAATTATACACCTAGTTTATACAGCTGTGTCTCTAATGACCTACTGGCCCTAATTACTGTGTGTGGCTCAGTCTGAGTGCTCTTGTCCTTGCCAGAATCCTGCTCCTTTCTCTTAACCTGACTAGTGTTTCAAGCTAAAAAAAATAACAAGTTTCCTTTTTTTGTTCTTTTCTACATTGTCGTGCTGAAATGCAGTTTTCCTTCTTTTCAGAGGTCACAGCAGTGTTTAAAATTGGCACCAGAAAAGCTTGGTAATATCACAAACTGTAAAAACGTGGGTTTTCCCTGGAGTCCTCAGTTCTCACTGTCTAGATCTGAAAATGGGCACCGGGGCAGCATTTTTATTGTCAGTCACGTGGAGGGCTCCGAGCACAGGCTACTGTCCTTAGTTTGTCCCCCGCATCCCCTCTGCAGGTGCAGGTGCAGGGGCAGCAGGGCTCCTGAGGGCTCAGGCAGCCACCTTGGCTGTGGTGCCCAGGCGCTTCACATGTCTCCCTATAGTCAGTATTTGTGGCCGTCGGTGCCGAGAGCTCCGAAACCTCGGATTATTGTAGGGGTGTTCTTGGCTGTGTGGTTCGGGGTCCAGCTCCCCTGACTGCTGTAACCACACAGGTGATGTTTGAGTTTATCTGGAGGTTCCCAGCCAGCCTGCAAGGAGGCTCTCTCCAGGACTTCTGCCGACACATACCAGAAAATCAGTGTGCTGATAAAGTGCTGCCCTGCCTGGCTTTCTATGCAGGTGCTCAGTGAAATACGTGTTTATCATGTAGAATGTGAAGCATACTCCCATACCTGAATTTGGATCTGAAGTCAAACAGAAGCACAGTTGCAAATTTAATGACAACAAAGGCATACGGTAACCTTGCTGAGACAGTGGTTTTGCAGCGCTTCCTGTGCAATGTGTTTCCTGATCCGCCAGCGCTGGCTCTGCCCCACGCGGGGCATTTGGCATGAGTGGGGGCTGCCTGCAAAGTGTAGCATTTAATGTATTGCTTACGCTTGTGAAAGTTGTGCAAAGTGTTGTGCTCCCTAACAGCATCGCTTATCCAGCAGATCGGCGGGTCATCCGGCAGGTGAAGGTAGGTGAGACCCCCAGGCTGCTCCGCTCCGGCTGGAGCACATGGTGAGGTGTTAGCGGGGGCTAAGCCTCAGCAACTGTTTTTCAGGCTCTCTCTTGGATTTTGCAGGCGTGCTGGTGCCTGTAAGGATTTGCAATGGAGGGGGGGCAGGTGGTGGCGGGGCGTGAATTGAAAACAACACTTGCTCGCCATAAACACCCAGCTCAGGATTTGCTTTGTGGCCTCACAGAGGGTCTCCCACAGTGGGGGCACGGTGGTGAGCCTGCGGCAGATCCCCAGCTGGGCACGAGGAGCCGGGCACTGTGCTCACTGATAAGAGCGTGCCAGTGCGCCAGGCGCCTCCCCCTGCAAATCGCCACTGCCACCTTTGTGCCGGGTCCCTCTGGGGACGGTGGCAAGGGAGGCAGCACCGGGCACTGTGCGTGCAGATAGGAGCACTGCCAGCACGGCTGTGGACGGTTTGGTTGCATATAACCAAAACCTCTGGTAGGAGGGGAGGTGGTGAGCTCTCTCTACTGCTTGCTCAGCCTCCCTGTAGCCAGCAATCATTGCGGAAGGTCCGGCAATGTGTTCCGAGGCTGCAGAAACATTTCTTAGCAATGATGATGTCTTTCCTCAAGCAGCATGTGTTTTTCACACAGGAAGAGCGTTTTCCCTGTCATTTTTAAACATACAACCCAGTGAGGAGCTGAGGATGACAAGTGAGCACACTCACTTGGGTGTGAAACAAAGGACCGTTTCATTCTTGCTACTTTGAGTTCTTTTATCTGCTTCTCTCTAGTTCAAAAGTAGTCTGCAAAGTAAGCACAGGTACACGTGTAAATGGATAGAACAGAAAATGGGAGCACGTTTTAAACGAGGCCCCTTAAAGAAAGCATGTGTCCTTTCGAAGTCTCGAACAGCTCGGCACTTGGCTGCCTGAACAGCCGCTCTCACCTCCTGATCTGTCGATGCATCAGAAATGGGGAGATGGACAAAGACCGAAGCACCCCAAATGCTGCAAAGCAAGAGCTAGCTGCTGGGTGCTGACCATGAGAGCTCCTGTGTGCAGCGGGACCTGCTTTTGTGAACTGGAGCCTGTCCAGCTCCCCCCTGCACTACCCCAGGCCTCGCGCAGCCCTTCTGGGGCGCGAGGGTTGCCCAAGCTCCACCTCCCCTTCTCCCCCTTCTTCTGTTCGCAGAGGATAATCCATTGCTGTGTCACAGCAGAGGGAGTATTGTGTGGATCTGTGTAGGGGAGGTTTGTTTCTTGGCATTATAGAAATCTAAGTAAATAATAAATGTTTTTTGGAAAAGAGGAGGGAGGGGTTGCAGTGGAAAGGCTCCTTCCGGGGCTGGAGCCTGCTGAGTGCTGCAAGGGCAGCTGTGCCTGCAGGAAAGAGGATCCCTGCTGCCCTGAGCAGGTCCTGGCATTCAGGGGGTTGCAGGCAAAACCCAGTATGTGAAGCTCAATTCAGAAATGCAGTGAGGATAACCTGGAGACTACAACAGATGCGTACTTGTTATAAAGTGGCCTTTAATAATGCCTTAGAGAGCTCGGTGGAGGACGTGCTGGGGTTGTCCTGTTTCATATGGACAACAGAGTAGATTGTTTGGGGCTAGGGCACTGCTGAAGGGCACACATTGCCTTCCTGTGCATTGTTGAGGGACGAAACCGTGCTGGCCTATCAACAGCCTTGGTGGATTCAGAGCTATCGAGATCTTGAGACTGCAGATGTGAGCGGTGAATGAGAGGTGCATTCAAAGTCTGCTTTTTTTCCTGATTTCTTCCCCTATCTCTTAGCAGACCATTGGGTAAGTAGACTTCATACCAGGATGGCTGTACTGAGCCAGCCCGACGGTGCCATAGCGCCGTTTCCCCAGAATATTCTCCTAGCTGGGAGAAAACTTATCTGGACACTTCTTGAAGCTTTTTATTTAAATTCCTCTGATAATCTTCTTCCATGAGTTTCTATTTTGAAGTTTCTTGTTAAAGCAAAGTCTGCATTTAGCATTTCCTGTGGTGGGGACCTAGAATTCCATTATGCATTGGGGAAAAGTATCCCCTTTTGTTCACTTCAGCTTTGTCACCTGCTTTCATTTCATACTCTCCCGTTCTCCTGGGGGAGTGGCTCAAAAGACTGCCCTTTTTCCACCTTCTTGTGCCTGAGCAGACGACTTCTGCTGCCCCTGTGCTGTCTCCAAATCCATATTTACAATCCTCTTACTGATAGCTTCTGTATCTTTACCCGGAGTAAAAGACTGAGGGACATGGTAAAGCATGGCCGATAGGGCAGTGAGTGGGTGAGGTACCTCCTTCATCTATAGCGCTAGAGTTGTGGTCACATTCACGTGTCTGTCCTGGTTCCTGAGCAGGAGGCGAGGGATAGTACTTGTCCTAGCATGAAGACCTGGCAGACAGAAAGATGGTGTCTGGCCGTGTAGGGGAAAAACAATTAAGACCTCAATGTTTATTAAGAAAAAAGCAACCAGCAGTGCATTTCAAGCACTCATCACACAACATAATTTTGCTGTTGGAAGTAGTGGGATTAAAGAAGTCTTTCTAATGTTGATTTCTTTGAATTTGTAGAATATAAATAGGTTTTTAAAAAATCAATTAAAAATAAAGGAAGTGTGTGTACAAACATTGTCAAGAATTCCTATCTTCCATTTTTTTAAAACAAGCTCTAGAAAAAATCCCCACAGAAGTTCTGTAGTGCACATTTGAATGCTTTTGTTGTAGCCTCATTAAACTTGGCTTGTCTGCAGATACAGCTGGCATGTTATTAACTGTGCTTCAGGCTTGGGGAAGCCAGAAAGCAGCCTCCACCCCCCAGTGCCGGCTGGCTTTAGGGAAACATGCCAGCATGGGTTGGTCCTCTTCAGCTGGCTGGCTTTGGGAGCGCTCGCTGGAGCATCTCCACATGGCCTGTGGGTCTGGGAGCCCACGGCTCAGCCTGCCTGAAGTGCGAACTCGAGGGAGGGCTGCATGGTGTCCTCCGTGCCGGCTGGCAGCCCGCACCCATGCAGCACAGCAGTCCCTTGTGAGCAGGATGGATCCACCAAGGTATGTGGCCTCCCATGGACAACCTCAAACGGGTGTTGCGTTCTTCGTAAGGGTTTCGCCTTTCTTTACTGTGGGCTGGCAAGAAGCAAATTAGCAATCATCTGCCGAATAGTTTCTCTGTTCTGAACACACTTGTTATTGGACTTAACCAGTCTAATAAACTGAGTAAGGGAAATATCTTCCCTGCACCGGCTGGAGAGGCTGTTGCTCTCTAAGCTGGGTTTGTATATCAGAAGACCTCCACCAGAGGTCTAAGCAGCTTCTGACTATCTTCAAAGCTTTGGCAACAAGTATGTACCTTATGAATGCTGTTTAAGTGTTTTTAATAGGTGTTTTTAATAGTAAGGTGAATTTTAAAAATAGATTTCATAATTCCATATTCAATTAAAATTTGTTGAAAATATATTCAGTAGACATTGAAGTTAAATAATGTATATTAAATATAGGTAATGTTATTCAAACTTCCTGCTTATTACAACCAGCTTTCAATGTCTTAACTAAAAAAAAAAATCGATTTGGGGTTTTCAAGGCATTTGGTCTGTTCTCATTAAATACTTCCTGGGGCATTTGAGCACTTGTAATCTTTAAACATTTAGAGTAGCAACTCCTTTCTGACCCAGGAAAGTACTATTCTTACTTTTATTCTCATGTAGTTAAGAAGTCATTCTAATTTGGCTTAAGTTTTGACTGTTACTGGAAGGAGTTTTTCTTCCTTCCATCTCCTACCTTATGCTGGCACAAGGTTTGTGTTGTCTTTGGGAGCCGACATTGCTGACAATTAAAAGGATTAATTTTTAGTCTGCATGGCTCCTGGATTTGGTGCCCTATGGAGCTACACAAGTCTTATGTTGACATGAGGGAGATGAGAGGTCAGGGATTGGGGGAGAATTCAAGACCTTCCCCCTTAACAACCTGAGTTATTTTGGATGAAAATGGCTGTAACTGTGACTTCACCAATTTGCCTAAGGATGTGCATGAAATTGGTGGACGAGGCAAGGTCTTCAGTCCAGGTGGGCTTTGTTGCTGGTTACACCTGTAACCATGGGGGTGAGCTTCCTCTTGAAAGCATAATTTTTTTTGGTGTGTGGGTCCACCTCTAATTCTTTAGTCTTCTTTGAAAATCTTTCTCAGATTAATAGAGACAGACTTTATGGCTCCTCCTTACGTTGCTTCTCCATTACTGTTAGCCTTGCTGAGGAGGACATGAGGAAGGGCTGAAGAAGCCCATTGCTTTTCTCTTCTCCAGGGAATCTGTTACATTAAACATTTGAATAGATTTTTGAACGTAATTCCCAGTCATTTTCTCTACAGTGAACTCAGTTCATTCATGCAGACTTTGTACTTAATGATATCTCTTAAAATAAATGAGATTTGATATAATTTATATTAAATGGTCATTTTAGAAATCTACCTCTACTAATTATTCATTAGAAAATTTGGAAAGACAGAAGTAGAATAAATTCCCTTTATGACCTCGCAGTCTACAGAAATACAAATACATACATACCTGTGTTCATTTTCCCTGAGCGAAACTGGATGCAGGTGATTTACTGAACTCCAAGAGTGGTCTAAGCAGATTTGAATTACAGTGTTCAATCTGCATCAGTAAACCACAGCAACCAAGCAAGCCAAAATCAGCTAAAAATGCAACATGCCTCCAGGACAGTTTTTTAACATTTATGGTAATACTCAGCTTGTGGCCTTTCTCTGCATCCCGTGGGATCTTGCTTTTGTGAGTTCTGGTTGTCTCCTTGGGGTGACTGCTCTCTTCCCTTCCCTCTCCCCGTTGTCAGTGCTGGTGCCCCTGTGGGCTCCCCTCTCGAAGGCTGTTTCCTTGCTTGCTCCTTTCTGGACTTTTTTGCGTCTTGCTCCCGGCAGTTTTCTCCCTGACAGTGTGCTGGCCTTTGCCCGTTCCTGGCCCCGCAGGTAGCTGAGTCACTTCGCAGTTTGTACATTTAAGTTACACCTGACTGTGTTGCTGTTTTCTCCTTTGCTCTCCGCTGCATTTGCTCTTTTGTCCGTTGTCCCAGAGCCGGCTCTTCCTTGGGGCTCCGTACATGTGCAGAGCCTTCCTTGAACTGTCCTATGGGACCAGATTCTGCAGAGCTCCTCGAGGTGCTGTGAGAGATCAGGCTGCTCCATGTGCTGTTTCGGAGGCGGTCTCAGTCAGGTTGAGATGAGCTAAAGACGTGTGCTGGTCAAATCTCCGTTCATAAAACCTAGCAAATTAACTTAATTTGCATTCAGACCGCATCCAGATCCAACCTGGATGGCTGCTTGATCTCACCTTACAGCCCTTCTCTATTCCTTCCTCTCTCACAGACACTTGCTGTGGTTTGTTTTACAAGAGCTGTTCCGTGTAGGAATTGTATTCCATTAGGTGCTTTAACGGTATCCAGTGGAACTGGGTTTGATTTTGACCAGAGCCTCTGGTACATATAAATAAAGCAGATAGTGTGCCTTGCTTTTCAGGAGGATATACCGTCACCTTTAGGAGGCAGTCACAACTCTGTTTCATTCCTCACACAAATAAGACAAATTTAACCCAAAATTTAAAACAAAAGAAAATGAAAGTGAGTAGGATTTTCTTGTTTCATAGCTTAAGTGAGAGAATACTGAGTTTTCTGGGTGCAGGTTTAAACTCTGGAAATGCAAACATCAGGAGGGAGTACGTCTTTCTCTCAACAACTAAGTATACAGCTACATATCTGTGATGTACTAAATTCTGCTTTTGATGTTAATCAGTTCAGTTTTGAAGACCTGGTTAGCTAAAATTGGCTGTATTGAAAATAATATCATTACTTTGGGGGAGCATCAGTCTTAATTAAAGGAGAAAGGAGGACAGCCAGTCCTTACAGCAAGTTGTGGGGAGAGATTTTGTGAGTGGTACCGGAGCTGGGAAAAGTGCACTCTGAGTTAGCAAAACTGTCTGCTTTTCCAGTGGCTGCCACAGTAATTGGTCGTGCATGTCCAGATCACCGAGTGACAGGCGGGAGGCTCAGCTCTCGGAGACCTTGGCCACCCCGAGCAGGGGGGAGAGGGAGGGAGGGAAGGAGGATGGGGAGAAAAAGACTGTTTGTGAACTTGTCCCTTTTGAGATAGCAAATGCTTCTCTCCCCATGCCCAGGACCATTGCCGAACTGCCGGCAGCTGCACCCCACTCTTCTTTTGCTGTCAGCAAATGGCACTGCAGCAACCTCCGTAGTTTAGAGGAGCCACTATTTGTACATAGGGAATAGAGGAAACTCATGGGTAGAAATGTTGTGGGGTGTGGGCTGCTTTGGATTTTACTCTGAGGAAGATGATCTCCACAAATGTTTTGAATTAGGCTATCCTTGATAATTGTGGTGGTATGGAGCCCAACCAAAATTTCAGGAAAAAAATAAGTTACTCTGTTAAAGCAGACATGAAAAAAATGAAGGGCTTAACTTTTGTCCTGAGGGTGATAAAACAGCACCACACAGCTGAAAATCAATCTGACCTTCACCCACGTGATGCTGTTGTCTCAGTCTGTCTTTCATTTCCTTTGGTTGAGTGAAGGCCATGGCATTCAGTAGGGAGAAAAGCCAGAGGGAGGTGGGGAGAATACTGTTTTCTCTGGAAAGGCTTCGGTGCTTGCATAAGTTGACTCTCCATAAAGAGAGTTGCTGTAAAACTTGGAGTGATTTTGTTAAATTAAAAAAAAAACAAAACAAACAAAAACCTTTCTTCTCTTAATAGCCAGCAATCACATTAAGGTAAAGAAAGTATGTGCTGTACACAAAAAAAAAAAAAAAAAAAAGGAAAAAAAAAGTGTTTGTGATAGAAAACATTGTGTTTTAATTAAACCTAGAATTAGTTGGTATTTCGAAATGAAGGCAGCAACAGGAAACCTGCACATTCATTTAAAAACAGAAATTTGTACCCAAAGGGGAGAAAAAAGGCCAATTATTTTTTCCAGAGATATTTTAACATTCTGTGTTGCAGGCTTTGCACAAACAAAGCGGGAAGGTACCCAGGTACACATACATTTACATATACATCAATAAATCAACAGTTAGGGCTTGTGTGTAAGCAATATTATTGATTTTCAAAACAGAGGTACAATTTCAATTGGTGAGCTACTCACTTTACACAACGTCCTGCAGCAAGAGGTTCCCACCTCATTTTCCTGAAGACAGAGAGGGAACTAAATGAATGAGTAATGAATTTAATTCTATTAAACAACAGCACCAACAAAGGGGGAAACTACATGCATAAACACATCTTGATATCCTTTTTAGCATCTTGAAAACAATTAAAATTGCAATTCATAGCTGTTCATCCAATCCCCTGCTTCTTCCATGCTCGCTGAATTTAGGTGTGACTCCGCACCAAAAAGTTGCCAGGTATTTCTTTGGGAAGACAGTAAGTTTTCTGCAGAGGCTGTACAAAACTAAGATTGCTGGAAGTTCTGCCTACCCTAAACTGCAGTTTTCCCGATTCATCTCATCACAGGCAGATGATGTCCTTTCATGTCACGGTCATCAACTTTATATTTTTGTGGTATAGATACGCTTGCTATTGTAGCATGGAGACAGTTAAGGATATCTGCTATTTTCTTAGCTCAGTAAATTGTTGCCCATTTTAGGAAGGTCTATAAGAAATGTCAACTTCTTGTTAAAAAGATAAAGACAGAGATTGGATTTAACTGTAAAGATTAATCTCCGCTTCTTAAAGGTTAAGATTTAAACAAGTTGTTCATTAATCTATATGGGATGATGGAGCTTAATTTATGACTATAGCTTTTTATTTAAGTGTGGTTTGTCTGCTATGCTAGCCATTGTGGACGCTATTTTACGTGGTATTAAAAAAAAAAACCCAAAAATGAATATAAAAGACGCTGGGACCTTTTCCTGGTGAGCTCTGCTACTCAGGTCTCCATGTGATCAATGCCAAAATGGTATTTGCATAAAGGTAGAATTTAATAAGTTATCATTCTGATTAATACTATTAACTGCTTAACTACTTTAGAAATTGGCTTCCAAAGTTGCTTGATGGTGGCTGTTGCTCTCCACGTCACTCTATTTGCTGTCTCACTGGGGATAATGGTATGCAAGGGAAAGCAAGAAGGTCAAGGATCTTTTTGTTTAGTCTCTTTGCGCATTAGAAGTTCTATTATGTGTTTGTATTGCATGTGGTTTCCAGTCTGTTGGCTACAATGCTTTCAAAATCCATTGATGATGAGTTCGTGAAGCTAAATATATCTTGTGGGTTATGACTACCAAGCTATCACTTTGTGTAGGAGTCAGGGCCAATATTTAACAAGTGTTTTTCAGAATGAGGAATTTTGAAACCGAGTCAAATGATCTTACAAAAGGGTTAACAGAAATGCTCATACAGAAGATGACAGCAAATGCTTGGTCTGTGCTGACGGTGGGGGTGTTTGGAGTTATGCCGTGCTGTTTGTGGGGAAGTGGTTCTCAGGTTGGGGGCTTTTATGGGTTTTTCTGGGGGTGGGGGAGGGCTGTGGTATTGTTGTGAATGACACGGCCGCCACAAAGCTGAATGGAGTTGAAAAAAGTGGTGTCCTCTACAGCCATCCCTTTCTCTGTCCCGGCAAGAAGTAGGTGCAGCGTGCTGTGGTGGGGGCATGCGAGGGGGCTCGCCCCACGGCTTCCCGCTGCCCTGTTGTCCACCCGTCCCCAGGAGCGGAGCCGTCCGCTGTCCCCCCCACCATCCCCCCTCCCCATGGCTGGCAGGGCCGTCGGGCTCCGCTGAGACCTCACTGCTGCTTCTTGCCCGACATTTAAGGGAATGCAAACCCAGACTGCAGGATACAGCCACATCCTAAGGGCTGGCACAGCCGCCTTGCTTGTTTTCACTCTCCAGCTAGTAGGCTGACCTTTAAAAAAACAGTTTCAGCTGCTGTGAAACACTGACAATAGCTTTAATAGATTTCATTTTGGTATTAAATAGCTATGGTTACGTTTTGATAATGTAAGCTAGCAGCCATAAGCATGTTTTAGCTGATTGTTTCAGGCCATGTACAAACTCAGGCAGATGTCACTGCCTCCTTGCCAGGCTTTAGCAACAGATTCTCATTTACTTTCAAAATGAAAGCAGATATTTTATTTTTTTTTAAGCAAATTCTGTTCTGACTGCATGAGTACCTTCACACCTGTCAAATGAATCCAGTGTGCTCATTCCCAAGGGTAACCTGACATCTGGGAAATTCTGCCTCAGCCCATGCTGATCCCCTTTGCAGCATCTTTGGTATTTTGAATCGAAATGGAGTTACACCATCACAAATCATCCTTTGCATTATTCTGTTCTGCTCCAGTATATCCCTGCTTTTATAACTTTTGGTTTAAATCCCACTCTTGGGCTGTTTCAGGAGCGTTGCAGTTATCTGTAAGCTGTCTTGCTTTCTGCTGTGGGGCTGGTAAGCTCAAAAACATCTGCAGGCAGGGTCAGTCCAGCTTGCTGGTCTTCAGAGGATATTTACAAAGTTTCATAAGGCTTGGACCCATACCCACACCCATCCTAGATGCAGCGTCTACAGATTTATCCCCGAGAGCCTCTTCCAAGCTTTGTTTGTATTACTATCTAGAGCTATCCCACTGCAGAAATCCTCAGGAGAGAGAAGTGGTCAAGAGTACTTAGAAACATCTGTTAAAAATTCAGACAAACACTGCACTGTCACTAGAAGCAGTTAGGATGGGCCGGAAGAAATTTATCATGCGGTGCTACAGGAAAAAGGGACTTTTTTTTGTTCCTTCACTTTTCCTTAAAAATCGGTAGTTTGGTCGGTAGATAAACACCCCTGCAGAGCACACTTGGGGCGGAGAGCAGCCTTTTACCAATGTCACGAACTTGTTGAGAGCCAAGCCTTGCGGTCGTACAGGAGCCTTCTTTCCACAGCACTCGCGTTTGCTTCATCACACACTTTCTACTTGTTTCTAGAAACCCTGCCTTAATTGTGCAGATCTAGAAAGTGATGACATTAGGAAATGAAGTGACTTCACTGTCACTTTTTTATTGCTTGCCATACTTAGGCAAAAGGGAAGAAGCAGTTGTAGCAACAAATCTAATGGATGACTCCAAGTGGTTGCTGTTTTGTGTGTGGCTACATACCGGATTCAGTGAGTATTTGAGAAATACTGGCATTTGTCCCCAGTCATGTGTTATGAAGTTACAGGCAATTTGGCAGAAAAAACATATTTTCTTAGGTATGAGGCCGGACTTGCTATGGTCTTGGGTTTCTTTGTTGTCGTAGTCCAGCTCATCCCCCACCCAACCCCATTCCCCATGGAGTAGTCTCACTTCCCTTTCCCATCCTCTGCCTACAAGCAGGACAAGAAGCAGCACGAGCTGTGCTGGTTGGCTGGGTGGCACACGCGTGCTGATTGCTTCGTCAGGCCCAAGAACAGGGAGAAGTGCTGACTCTGTTCTTCGTCTTTCTCTCAGCAGAGGCATGAACTGGGTTCTCTGTCCTTCCCAATCAAAGGTAGGTTCACCAATCTTAAAGAAACTCAATTTCTGTAAGAGAAAATTTTCTTGGAGCCCTCTGTCCCTAGTCCAGTGTGATTCAAAAGTTAATAGGAAGGCACAAAGACATGTGACAGGCAATATGATCATAGAAACCTTGTTTTCTTAGGATGCCAGGCTGAAAAAAATGAACACAAAACTCCTGAGAATAAAAGAGTCACTTCAGATTGAGACTTGATGGGTAACGATGGCTTTGTTATCATTCTGCAGGTAGTGAGGGGATAGGGTTAGGGAGAGTTCCAGAAATGTAGGAGAGTTGTTATTAGAAGGATAAGGCTTCCTCTGCCACACATCCCCCGTAGTGGACCCCGCGTTACCCTCGTCCCTCCTCCTTTTAGGAGGCTTTTGAGGAAAAGTCTCCCGTGACAGGAACATCTCTCAGGTCTTTTCATCTGTGAGCTGCCAGGTGAAAGAATGGGGCTAGAGAACAAAGGATGTTCAGATACCACAGACAAGCTTTTGTAGAATGTGCCATGTCAGCTGTCTCTTATAAGGTCTGCTGTATTTTCTGTTGCTGGTCCTCTTCCCCCGAGGATTTCCCCACACCTGGGGACGCTGCCATAACCCGCACCGATATTTTCCTCAGTGCCTTTCATTTCTGCATAAAGATGGAGCTGGGATATCACACACTGTCCTTGCCCCTATTTTGTTCTGCTCCTTGGCAGTCCCAGCTTGCCTGGCTGGGAGCTTTCATCCCACCTCCCTCTCAGCCTTTTTCAGGAGGGGCTTTGCAATTATTTATAAGCTAGCTTGTCCTGTTTTCTGACATTTTCGGTGTAGTCTGCCGAAGAGGAAAGCTAAGTATATATTCTCTGGTTTTATGGGGAACAGAAAACTTGAAATAAATGATGCTGGTTAGCAAGATACTCTTGGTTTTTCAGGAGGCAGGGAACCCACCCCTTCACATCAGTGGTCTTTTGGGCAGAAAAAGTCCTAGTGGCCTGGAACCACCTCTTGCTGTTGATGTATTTGGAGCTCTTGGAGGACAGACAGCTAACTCACGTGCTTGTCAAGGGTAGGCTGGCTGTCCTGCTTATCCTGTGCTCCCAGTCACCATCCTCAAGTGAGTTTTCTCTCTCCCTCTTCCTACCATGTGTCAGAATAAGAAGCACTCTGTGATTTACCACCTTCTCCTTCCACTTGTTGTGTTGGGGCACTTGAGATTTTCCAAAATACATCATGGTAAGAGGCAAAGCTATAATGATTTGGGCCTTGTAACTCCTCTGGAGGCATCTTTAGATTCTCTGAATGAAATAAACATCTATTCAAGTTCAAGAGCAGCATTGTCTCATTTTGCTGCTGCAATTAGGTGGGAGGAGTGACTAACTCTTCCTCTGGAAGTAGTGAAGTGGACAGGCTTGTCTGCTGCCCAGTCCTACAAGTTGCATGATGCACTTACATACCCACCCCATCCTCCACCCCATCGATGTTTTGCTTGCCTACATGTGTTGCCTATGTGTAAGAGAATTATAGGTCTCCCAGCTACCTTCCCTTCCAAACATCACTCAAAATACAGAGTGTCTTCTAAGGAGAGATGTTTTCCCCCTCCAACATTATGAAATCAAATTTCTTTTGCTCTTGACCAACCTTAGATAAAAACTGATGGTTGCAGCTGAATCTCACTTTGAGTTTTTCATTAAAACTGTTCAAAGTAAACTACAGGGTGGAGGATCTCATGTGAGCCAAAACTAACCTCCCTGTTCCTGCCAGTGAAGCTGTATTGCCAAAT